>CAMZMU010000125.1:14206966-14758856 GCA_947311845.1 Poa pratensis | reverse complement strand
CAACCCTAGGTCTTAACCATGGGATTTGATGAGTTAACCCCTCGTCATTGGCGCCGTCTGTGGGAAAGAATAGTGCTGGACTCACGGTCTCTTCGGCTCCATCGGAAAAACGGCAATTCGCCGATCGGATCTACAAACGGCAACTCGCCGGCTGCATCAACAAACCAGAACTCGCCGACTCGGGCGGCACACGGCAGCTCGCCGACTCACTCGACAAACGGCAGCACGCCAGCCTTCACCTGCAAAAAGCACATCAGATCCTCTGATGGACTTCGAGCCACACTCGCCAGAATTCCAGGAGACGTTCGCTGATCTCGAGTCAGGTTTGGGTTTAACCGTTGGTCGTTCAATTTTTTCGTAAACAAGCTTGGTGTGCAGGACTTGACAGATCCACGCCAACTCGCGACTTCCGCACCCGAGGCTCCATCGGTTGCGGCTCCTTCGACTGCGATCCATCAACTGCGTCCATACCATCGTCGATCCTCCAAGCCTGCTCGTCTGCAACAACCATGTCGACTCGAGAGATCAACGAGCTCATTGAAGAACTCCAAGGTGAGGAGGCCGAATCAGCATACCACAAAATCCCGAGCTCGATCTCCCACTCGAGGATAGCTTCGACTGCGGGATCTCCCTCAGCGACTTCGACGAGCCCGAAACTCATATCGACAACCACGTCGACTCCGAGATCTGCACCAACAACAACCTCGACTTCGAGATTCATAACAACTTCGCCGACACCGAGATGAGCATAGGCGAGAAGACATCGACAGCGAGATCCGTCCAGACGGACCACTCGACGATATCGACTCCGACATGAGCCTTGATGAAGACGTCGAGTCCATGACGGGACTCGAAAACACATACACATACCCTCGGGTGATACCCCAGCAGGTCTACGTTGCCTTCGCCGCAGAATCATCTGATGCTGCGGCCAGTCGCAGGCCTACAGAATTCCCGTGCACAGTTACTATGCCGGATGGAGTCACAAATCTCACAATTACTGCTGAGATGGCAGCAAAAGCAGATAAAGTCATCAAGGAGTGCACAATGATGCCAGCAGACGCAACACGAGAGGAGATGTTGACCTTCCAGTACTTCAACTGGCAGGAATCACTTCGACTGCAGCAGATCAGAGCAACACTCGAAGAACGTAAAAAGCAGCTAGCTTGTCGAGTGCACGAAGAAGACAGCTCTCCCTGAGCTCCACCGGGCGAGCAGACACAAGACCCAGATCAAGGCTGTCACACCTCGCGCAGATGAGAGGGCAGCACTGACCCGCAACTTAGGCCACTCTTTCATGACATTCGACGAAGGGAGTGCCAGTACCCAAAACAGCTGCGGGTGCTCTCTTTACCGCTGCAGCATACCTAGAGGCAATCAAGCCTCCAGCGGATGACCCCAATGCAAAATACATCGCCAACAGATCAAATCACTCGCCTTAGCGGCGAAGGCCATACGCCAAATCCAAAAACTCCAGGAGGGAGTCGAGACGTGCCATATAGACACGCGTCGTGAAGAACATAATCGCAGTGGTCGCCGTCACCACTCGAAGGAAAGAAGCGGCTCACGTCGGCGCAGGTCCAGGAGCAGATCACGCAGATCTTACAGTAGCGACTCGTACTCTGATCAGGAGCCTGAGCCACACGGAGCTCTGTGCTTCACTCGACGCGTCCGCGAGACACGGATGCCCAAAGGGTTCAAACTCACATCTGAACAGCCCAAATACACGGGTCGACAGGAACCTTCAGGATGGCTGGAACTACAGACTGGCTGTCGCGTGCCAGCGAGGCACAACATCACAGCCATGCAATACATACGACTCATGCTCGAAGGCACAGCCCGCGACTGGCTCAAGGCTCTACCTCCATCAACATACGACTCGTGGGATCACTTCCGCGCAGACTTCATCAAAAACTTCGAGCCTCTGTGAGCGCCAAAAACGTTCGAAGAACAGCGAGCTGCGTTCAACGGTCAGACGAAACGTTGAGGTCATACATCCGACGATGGACTGAGATACGCAACTCAGTTGGGGCCTCGCCAGGCGAGACTTCAAAGAAGCACTTGGTCGCCAAAAGCCAACCTCTGTGGCTAACCTCCTGAAGATCGCGACTGAGTGGGCAGACGGAGAAGACATGGCGCGCACCACACGCGGGTCCTCACCCCGTGACAATCATGAAAGCGGCAGTCGAAGCCGCAGAGACTCATACAGAGACGACCGAGGCGCAAACGTTCAAAACGTCACTACGACGACGACAGACCCGAATTCATGGCGGCTGGGTTCTCCACACCCGCAACGACCAAGACAGAAGCGACCGACGGTCAGAAGATCGACGGGACAGTCGAGATGATCGCCGGGACAGTCGAGATGATCGCGGGACAGTCGAGACCGCGGCCAGCAGACATACAAGAGAAAGACTGGCGCAAGTCGCGCTCCGGCGCACAAACGAGCGATCATTCGAAGAAAGATGGATGCTGATTGCAGATTCCACCTGTACAAGGGGAAGACGGAAAATTGCGCTCCAATCACTCGATGAGAAACTGCAGAGAATTCGACCAACTAGCGTCTGAATACGTGCAACTCAGAAAGGCAACAGCCGCACACGCACCCGCACCTGCACCTGTGCCTCAGCCAAACAATGTGCCTGTTCTGATGGCACCACCTCCACCACCACAGCCTGCGCAGGCGGAAATATCGCGGGTGCCATACAACCCGTACCTCGGGTGGACGAACCTCAGTACCCTCGCCCCAAGGGCAGATGTACATGATACAGAAAGGTCGCCCTTCCAACAGGGAGCAAAAACTTCGCACTCGACAAGTAAATATGGCGGTCATGTCACCTCCTGCCGTAACTGAATTCTTGAAGGGATCCGAAACTGCAATAAGCTTCAGCAGAGAGGACCACCCACCATCGGTCGTTCGTCCAGGGCACTCTGCTCTGGTACTCGACGCACAAATTGGAGGCTACGCCATGTCCAAGGTCTTCATGGATGGTGGCAGCGGCATAAACATCATCTTCGCAGATACGCTCCGCAAAATGAACAGGTCAGTCGAAAACCTGCCAAAATCCTCAAATACCTTTCACGGTATCGTCCCAGGCAAAGCAATAAGCCCAGAAGGCACCATACAACTCGACGTAACGTTCGGGGACAAAACCACTTCAGGACAGAGTCGATTGAGTTCGAAGTTGTCGACTGGAAGTCACAATACCACGCCATACTTGGACGCCCGACGTTCGCTCGATTCATGGCGGTCCACACTACGCATACCTCCAGCTGAAGATGCCTGGACCAAAAGGAGTAATCACAGTCAAAGGAAACTTCCAAAAGTCCGACTCTTGCGACCGAGAGTTTAGCAAAATCTCTGAGATGTTCGGCATGGAAGCAACACTCGCCGATCTAGCGGTCTCCAACGATCGAACACTTATGCCGGAGCACAAGAAGGTGGCAGTCGACAGAGCATTCAATGCCACCAATGACACAAGGTCGCATCAGGTGCACCCGACTGACCCGACCAAGACAGTCAATGTCTCTTCGAGTCTGCCTATCGCATAGGAAAGCGCGCTCGTCGAATTCCTCCGTGAGAACTGGGATATATTTGCGTGGTGTCCAGCCGACATGCCAGGTATTCCCAGGGAATTCGCCGAGCACTCTCTCCAATTATTTCCAGATGCTAAACCAGTCAAGCAAACAATGCGCCGCATATCCGGCCCGAAAAGAACCGCAGTCGAAGCCGAAGTCGACAGACTACTCGCAGCAGGTTTCATCAGAGAAATCAAGAAATCACAATGGGTGGCCAACCCCGTACTTGTAGAAAGAAGCACACAGATATCCTTCGGATGTGCGTAGATTTCACAGCACTCAATAAATGCTGTCCAAAGGATCACTTTCCACTACCTCGAATCGACCAGATCGTCGACTCCACCGCCGGGTGCGCTCGCTTGTCCTTCCTGGATGCTTACTCGGTTACCACCAGATAAGGATGAAGGAAGAGGATGAAGAGAAAACGGCGTTCATAACCCCACTCGGGGTCTACTGCTACACAACATGCCTTTGGGCTCAAGAACGCAGGCGCAACCTACCAGCGCATGATGCAAGACTGCCTCAAGAAGCAAATTGGGCGAAACGTCCAGGTCTACGTAGACGACATCGTCATCACAACAAGGGAGGAAAACACACTACTCGATGACTTGCGAGAGACGTTCGCAAACCTCAAACGCTTCCACATCAAGCTCAACCCGAAGAAGTGCACGTTCGGCGTGCCAGCCGGGCAGCTCCTGGGGTATCTAGTCTCGGCTCGTGGAATCGAGGCGGACCCGGAGAAAATACAGGCCATCTTGACGATGCAAAGGCCTTCAAAGCTCCATGACGTGCAAAATTAGCGGGTCGAGTGGCAGCACTCAGTCGATTCATCAGCAAACTGGGAAAAAGCACTCCCGTTCTATCGACTGATGAAGAAAGCAGACAAATTCGAGTGGACGCCAGAAGCCGAAGCAGCCTTCACGGACCTCAAGCGAGTCCTCACAAGCCCTCCAATCCTCGTCGCACCAAGGGAACGCGAGCCACTATACCTATATGTCTCCGCAACTAACAGGGTGGTAAGTACCGTACTGGTAGTCGAACGCAGGGAGGAGGGACACGCCCAAAGCATACAACGCCCAGTCTATTACTTGAGTGAAGTGCTCTCCATATCAAAGCAGCGGTACCCGCATATCAAAAGCTGGCCTACGCCGTGTTCATGTCCTCAAGGAAGCTGACGCACTACTTCGCAGAGCACCCGATCACTGTAATCAGCACCTCAGGGATCGGAGACATCCTCACAAACCCAACGCAACTGGGCGAGTCGCAAAATGGCTCATCGAGCTAGGACCACGAGATATCAAGTATGATTACCCGAAGGCCATCAAAGCACAAGTCTTACCTGACTTCCATACCGAGTGGATTGAAGCTCAGTTGCCAGGAGCACCAGATGTGTCCAACTCATGGACTATGTACTTTGACGGCTCAAAGAAGAACGAAGGCGCAGGCGCAGGTGTCATCCTCATATCACCAAAAGGCGACAAGCTTCGCTATATCCTGCAGATGGGATTCGAGTTCCATCCAATAACGAAGCAGAGTACGAGGCCCTGATCCATGGCATGCGGATGGCCAAAGCCCTCGGGTGCACTCGACTGATGATCTATGGTGACTCGAATCTTGTGGTGCAGCAAACAATGAAGGCCTGCGATGCAATCGCAGATAACATGATCGCCTACCGTGACTGTACAACCTAATGGAGGGCAGCTTCGAAGGCTGCGAGTTGCGGCACATAGGGCGCGAGAGCAACGAAGAAGCAGATAAGCTAGCCAACATTGGCGCGACCAAAGCACCAGTTCCACCTGGTGTCTTCCTCGAGCGCATCGAGCACAGGTCCATCAAGAAAAAGAACATCTCCTACATCAGCCGCACCAGCCAAGAGCAAAGCACCTAGCACAGAGGACCCGCCAGTCGAGGTACTCCTCATCGAGCCAACTTGGACTCAACCTTTCCTCGCATACATACTCCGCGGCGAGGTACCTGAAGACATAACAGAGTCAAGACGCGTCACTCGAATCTAAAGCATACACCGTCATCAACGGCGAACTATACAAGCGCAGCGTATCAGGTATGTTCCAACGTTGCATAGCATTCGAAGATGGCCAGGCCATCCTTCGTGATATTCATGCAGGTACCTGCGGGCATCACGCCAGCAGTCGATCACTCGTAGCCAAAGCCTTTCGCGCAGGCTTCTACTGGCCCACAGCACTCAAAGACGCGGAGGACATAGTCAAAAGGTGCATCGGCTGTCAAAAATTCGCCACAAAGCCGCACGCACCCGCATCGGCGTTGAAGACAATACCATTGGCCTGGCCCTTCGCCCAGTGGGGGCTCGATATGGTCGGGCCACTCAAAAAATCCTCCCATGGAGGGCATACTCACCTTCTGGTGGCGGTCGACAAGTTCACCAAGTGGATTGAAGCAGTCCCTATCACAAGTTCGACTGCCACTACAGCAGTCAATTTCATAAAATCCATCATATACCGCTTCGGTGTACCAAGCAGCATCATCACTGATAACGGTACAAACTTCACGGCTGAAGAGTTCCGAACTTTGCAAAGAGCAAGACATCACGCTCAACTATGCATCCGTGGCACACCCGCAGTCCAATGGCCAAGTCGAAAAAGCCAATGGACTCGTGACGAGTGGAATCAAGAAACGCCTCCTGGTGCCACTCAAAAGAGCCGCGGGTGCTTGGGTCGAAGAACTCCCATCTGTGCTATGGAGCCTACGCACAACTCCCAACGCTTCAACACAATTCACCCCATTTTTATGGTCTACGGCGCAGAGGCAATCCTGCCATCAGATGTAAGATTCAATGCACCAAGAGTCGAGGCATACAACGAAGAAGATGCAGATGAAGCACTCGAAGATGCAGTCGACTTGCTCGAAGAAGCACGCAACACGGCGCTAGCACGCACAGCTGTCTATCAGCAAGACCTCCGCAACTACCAGCCGTCGACTGCGTACCAGGTCCTTCGAGGTTGGCGACCTGGTACTTCGACTGAAGCAAAAGAAGGTGCACAAACTCGCTTCTCCATGGGAAGGACCCTTCATCATCACCGAGGTCATTGGTGGTGGAGCATACAGACTGAAGCACGCGAAGACAGGCGAACTCTCGCACAATCCTTGGAACGTTGCGCAGCTGCGCCGTTTCTATGCTTAGATTGCTCAGTCGCACAATGTAATAGGCACATATGTCGGATGGCTGCAGGTTTCAGACGCGCTCTTTTCCTTACCAGGGTACCTACGGGGACTGGAAGGTTTTTAATGAGGCGGCCTGCAGCTTAACATTCAAAAATGGAATATAATCAATGATTCCTCATATTTCTCCTGCTTACTACTCGCATAACTTATTCGCACAAACTTAGCCTCACCCGAATACTCGGGGGCTGCGCTATCTCAAAGCATGAGCTTTCGCTCCTTCTTCAAACATAATACCCCAGCCGCACTCGAATACTCGGGGGCTGGGTCATAAAAATCATACATAAACGAAAAAGTTGCTCAAAATCATGAGTTGAAGCTTCAAACATCGCAAAAATTCACAGCCTCACTCGAACACTCGGGGGCTGTGCAATTTATGTTCCATACTCTAAGTGTTTTTCATAAACCCCACTCGATACACTCGGGGGCTGCGCACATACATAAACAAATATACACTACGTATAAGTGGCAAATTTACACTCGGGGGCTGTCCCTATACAGAAATACCCTAATCTTCCGGTTCGTCCTTGACTGGTAGAACAGGGCCCATAAGTTGAGCGTGATAACACTCAACCATCACCCTCGCATACTCGACTGTACGTCAAGTTGCGACTGTGACAAAGTCGATCCAGGCACGGGTGGACGTAGCTGCATATTTGGACGCTGACTCCGGATATACGCCATCGTTGCGTTGGCTCCATCCACAAGCTTCTGGGTGATAAAATCTCGAATAGGACCTGCACTCCGGAAAAGCCCGAGCAACGCATGGATTCCTTGAGGTTGCGGCCCCGTCGGAAAAGAGTCTGGTTGATTCGACTGAAGGCCGACCTGCATAACTCGAGCAGCAGAGTGCTCCGCCACACTCGATCCTTTAGAGTTGCGAGTATGCGCGCTCGGTTCTTATCCAAGCGAAAGTGCTGACGGCCCGTCGTTGGTTCGTCAGTCGCATTGTTCAACTGCTCATCAACACGAGCTTGCTCCGCCTGGAAGTCTGGAACAAAGCCTGCAACAACGCACGTTGGATCAACAAAAAGGACAGACTATGAACTCTTGAGATCAAGGCAGTCATGCTTACACTCGAGTTGTCTGTTCACGATCTCCATCTCGCCAAGCACATAGTCCTCTCGCTGAGTGGGTAAAGCAGGCCTCGCCCTCATCCTATCCAGCTCGCTCTGGGCACTCTTCAACTCTTGCTCCAGTTTTCGACTCGAGCCTTCATATAACGCATTACTGCGGCATCATTTGCCACCTGAGATCGAGTGGAAGCACGATGCCGCGACGAGCCAGCTGAAGTAGCGGCTGCCCGTGGCTGTTCCAAACATCATAAAAATCTCATGTCAGATATGAGAGATTCACAAAGCTCAGGCGAGTAACAGCACATAGCCTTACAGGCGAAAACAAACAAGGAACCAAATCCATACAAGTGTAGCAAAAGCATACGCATACTCGCGATCATAAAGCATAATTACAGTCCATAAAAAGGGTAGATGGCCCTAAAGTCTATGATGCAGACTCCGACCTAGCCCTACGCGCGCGATTGGCGACCTCCGCTGACCGGCGCTCCATGGTAGTCATAAAAATTTCAGCCAGCCGCGCGGCTGGCTCGTTCACATGCTTCAGAGACACCAGCTTCCCGTCCGGCTTCCGAGGGAAATCAGACAGAGCGGCCTCGAAGTCACCCTCTATCCCATGACCTAAAAGGAGCTTGAGGGTGGTCTCTGAGCCGCGTACCGTCAGGGTGCGAGCAAAACTCGCCATAGTCGAGGTTCCCGGGCCTAGGACGTCGGCGAAGCCATCCATAGTCGACGGAAGTTGGCCAGACGGGAACACGCCCTTGTATACGGCGCCGAGTGTGCTCGTAGACTTGGCGAGTGCATCCTTCGCTTGGGCGGAGATGGCGTCAAGGTCGCCAATAGCACGGTCGAGGGACAAATCGCCACTCGCCACGTCTACAGGTGCCGGTGCGCCAACAGCTCCTTCAAAAATCAGAAAGAACAGAAACTCTTACACAACACTCAGTGACAACAGAAGTAAACAAAAAGTGGCAAATTTTACTAACCGCCCACGTCTCGGGTGAGGCTAGCCAGCCGCTCAGCATACTCTTTCTTGCGCAAGGCAGCGGAGTCCTTGGCATCATCCAAGCCTTCTTTGACTGAACACGCTGCTTGGCGAGTGCATCTTCTAGCTCTTTAACCTGATCCTCAGCTGATTTCTTGTCACCTGGATACGGAAGGCATAACTCAAAATCAGTACAGCAAAAGAGAGCTTTAGAGGCGGCAAATACACGTACGGGTGAGCTGTTCTAGGTCAGCACCTATTCTCCGATGAACCTTGCCCAAAAGCTCGGTTCACCTTCCACTATCGGAATCCTTCAAGGCAGAATCCAGAGCCCTTACAACAAACTTGAGGCTCAACCCACAAAAGGATTGGGGGCTCCCAAGCACCACAACACCTGCTACACAAAAGTAACAAGCAAGTAAGTACAACAAGATGCCTAGGTTTTCCTAGTGGAAACCCTAGGCTCAAATCCCTCAAGTGAATGAGGGGGAAATGAAGAACGCTTTGGTGAAGTAGTAGATCCGGGCCTTCTACTTCAATCCTCCAAAGATCAACGAGTTTGGGTGGAGGGATTGGGAGATCTAGTGATTTTTGAGCTTGAAATAATGGTGGACTTCAATTCTGGATGAGCTACTTGGCTGGAGGTAGGTGGAGGGGTATTTATACCCTTCCCAGAAAATGAGCCGTTGAAGTCCACTTAGACCGGGGTTTCTGGTCTGGGAGGCTGGAGACTCCGGCCTGGGCGGAAACTCCGGACTCCCTAAGGGCGGAAACTCCGGCCTTCGACCGGAAACTCCGGGGTAACTCTGGGGTCACTCCGGGGTCAATCCAGAGAGTGTCGACGCTTCGCTCATTTCGCTGCAAATCCTGATGGGTCAGAAACTCCGGCCCCTGAGCACCCTCAGGCCGAAAACTCTGGCCTGGGCAGACAAACTGCAAACTCCCTTTTTCTTCGACAATTGTTTCGATGCAAAGTGTAATTATTTCTTTTCATTCCTGCACCACTTAACATCATATTAAATAATTCTAGTGTTGTTGCCTAACACACAAAACTTGGGGGACATAAAATATGTCCTTTCAGAGTGGCCTGACGTGATCAGAGCCTCAACTCATTCTACTCGGGAAGACTCTCCTTCAGCAGGTACTTGCTCCTATTTGCTCATGATCCCGGCGGTCTTGACGACTGTACTAGCACTCGGGCACATCACGTATCTTGTATATCTTCGATGCACGTGTCAATCAAAGTCTTCAGGCTACAGAGCCCTCAGCCCCCAGGTCGACTAAGGAGTGCACTCTTCCAGCTACGAGCACTGAGCAGGATCTCCGGGATGAGATTAGCACCCGGAAATCAGCAGTCGAGTTCATGGATAAAGAGATCGATGCTTTGAAAAAGGAGCTGCAGGAACTCAAGGCCTCCAAAGTTAAAGCCGAGGAGGGCCTTGAAGCAGCCCTTTCCTGGGAACAACAGACGGCTTCGAGGGTGAAAGCCTTGGATGAGGAGGTTACTGCTTTGTTGTCCGTGATCGAAAACTTCAAGCTGCCGAGAAAGAATCAGCATTTGGATCTCTCACCGAATCTATGCGAATTCCACGAGGCCGCTGTCCAGATGGTAGATGAAATGGAGCATCTGGGGGTTCACATTTCTCGTGAAGGTCTGAGTCCTGAAGGTTCGTCATTGGGGGATTACGCTCAGTTCTTCAAGACTTCAGCGAACAAGCTCGGGATGGCTGTTAAGGATGTTGATGCCAATCGTCAGCTGGAGGGCAAGATTTTGGTTTGGGATGTCGCAACAAAGATTTTATCCATGGTTCGTCTTCTGGACCCGAATTTTTCTGTGGAAAATGTCCTCAAGGATTTCAATGAAGAAGCCAAGGCTGCATACGAGGAGAAGATAGCTCCGATGGTCGACCAGCTGGTGCATCAATTTACGAGAACAGAAGAACTTGTCGATGAAGATTCCCAGCCCTGAGTATTTACCTTATGATGACTGTATCCCAGATTATCCATGAATAACGGTTTCTTACTTGCTGCCACCTAGTTGGTTGGATAGGATATGTGATGAGGACATCCATACACTTGACTCATCTTCACCTCATGATGATGATCACCAAGTTGCTGCAAAGAAGTCCAATGATGAAATCAGAATTGGTCCTATTACAAGAGCTCGTGCAAAGCTATTAGAACAACAGGTGAACTCACCCCTAATAGAATCTGAATATTTCGTTAATGAGAATTGTTTACTGCCTAAGTCTTTTTTTGTGTGCATACTCAGGTTTGTTGGAGAAGAAGGCATAGCACGAGGGAGCGAGGAGCTGCAGCATTTGGAGCAAGAGGATCAAGGCGTGGAGTACACAAGCTGAAGAGGACGCGAGGGAGGAGAGGGAGGCAACGTCCAAGGGCCAGGGAGGCCACCACGCCACACATGGGCAGGCGCCACATCAGGCCTGCGTGCCTTGAGGCTGAACCCAACCCTTTGGGTTAGTTTGTATCTAGTTGGGTCGAACCAATTTGAGTCCAAGTCGTGTGGGTTGCCCTAGGTCGGTACTGTGGCTACAGTACCGCGCTACATTACGCCCCACCCCTTCATATATACTAGTCCAGCCGCCATAGAGGGTTTAGACCACGTTTAGATAAAACCCTAGTTTCTAGTTGAACAGCGAAAGCTTTCCTCTGAAATTATATATCTCCAATTCGTATCGATCTAGAGAGGTGAACATCAATTGAAGTGTGATATGTTCTTTCCATTGGGAATTAGTAGATTGCAATTATACCGTTTCATGGTCGACGGCTATGTGTGCAAGTGTGCGAAGTCGTGAATATCCGAAGGGTAGAGAGCTGCTGCATTGGCATCAGGGATCTAGCGAGGAGAGTTCATCGGTGACATCAAGTTATCCATCATCCAACGACGTGCTCAACGAGAAGATCGGGCCACCCCATATCATCTTGGTATCAGACTTCAGGTTGCCTCGGTGAGCAATTTTTTTCCCCTTAGATTGAGTGTTTTTATTCCTATCCAGAAAAAGCCCCACAAAAAGAGTAGGTTTAGTTCGTGCCATAGCCTTAGACCAACCCAATTTGCATCTTCTAGTTGCTGTTTGTGTTGATCATTGCGTCCCTGTTTTTTCTTTTTGTGTCTTCGTGTTTAGGGTTAGGGTTCTTGTCTATTGCGAGTTGTTCTTATTTCTGTTTCGAGTCCTACAGAAAATCCCACAAAAAATTTCCTACCCGAGTTGTTTTAGGTTTCAAGTTAGGTCTAGTTTCCAATTCCAAGTCGAGTCCTTGTTTCCTTCTATTTCGAGTACATAATAAAAAATCCCAAAAAAAAATATAGCTTACCCGTGGTGTTTCCTTGTCCAATCCGAGTTCTAGTCCTTTTCCTAGCGCGGCACAGATCCTTCCAATTTTCCGCCGCGGTACACTTGGTGTCCGATTAGGTTTCTTTTCGTTTTTCTTTCCAATTTCTTTCCTGTTTCCAATCCGTATCCTTGTGAACCATAGCTACGGCCTATCTACAGCATCTATTTAGGAGCCTACCCATAAGACTAGCTAAATTTCTGCTCACAGGCTGCTCAATAGGTTTTTGCACGGCATTGAGTTATTCTGAAAAAAAATTTGCTCCGCGGTGCGACATATTGTGGCCGAGAGAGAAGTGCTACAGTGAGAAGTATAAAAATACGAGAGTATACAAAAGAAGAGAAAAAAAATATAATAGAGAAAAAGAGGCCTGAAAATTTATTGTTGGTTGCTGCAAGTTAGAGCTGTTTTACATTGCTGTTTGCACTCGTACTTTGAGCAATCTTGTGCCTGTTTTTTTATTGAGCTTGGCTACTGTCTTTCGAGTGCATTGCAACAAATTCTGCCACATAGTTCGTGCCACATTTGTCTCCATAATTGTGTGAGTTCCGTAGGTGATTTCTGTATCACACAAACAGCAAATAGGTTTTGTAAGTTGGTGTTGTTAGGATTCCATACCTACAGCTCCACTATAAATAACCCTGCTTTGTCGTGTGACCGTTCTCATACCCTGATATTCACATCATCACATCAGTGCATTTAGTCATCTCTACGAACGGGTACGCATTGCTATTCACTTTGGAATTTTCAGATTACCTTTTCTTGTTGTTCTGAGTGAGTTGTGAGTGTGCCACCATATAGATTTTGATTTTTGCACTAACCTACTAATCATGTCTTCTAGTGATGAGATTGTGATGCAGAAAAAGGATGGGGATACTACTGTTACATGGAGCGACTATGAGCATTTGCGTGATCACTTGACTGGGATGTTTGAAAAGTCGGCTACCACAATTACGGCGATATACAAGCGATGCAGCTCAAGTTGGAAGCAACTGAAACCACTGTGAATACCATACAAACCAAGGTGGATACTCTCCAAACGAGTGTGCAAACCTTACAGCAATCCATTGATGCTTTGCGCCATACTTTGGACCAAAGACAGCCGAACCAACAACAATTTGATGATGCTCTTGATGATGACAGTGTGCATGGAGACAATATGAATGCTAATGGCCGTGGGCATGTCCATCCTAATCAGGCCCGTGGTTTGGGACGTGCTCAGCGTGTACCTCTCCAAGCACCAGATGATGGGCTCGGCAAACCCAAGTTTTCTATTCCACGGTTTGAGGGTTCTCCGGATGTGGAAGAATATCTTACATGGGAGCTGAAGATAGAAAAATTATGGCGTTTACATGACTATACAGAAGATAGGAAGGTCAAGCTTGCTTCTTCTGAATTTGATGGATATGCATTGCGTTGGTGGGATAGTATTGTGCAAAACCGTCGAGATGACAATGAGGTTCCTGTTCTTACATGGCGTGAGATGAAGGCTGTTATGAGAGCTCGTTTTGTGCCCTCTAATTATTTGCGTTCAGTTTTTGACAAGTTGACACAATTGAAGCAAGGGACTATGACGGTTGATGCATATTACATGGAGATGGAGATGTTGTTGCAGCGTGCACGTGTTCGGGAATCTGTTGAGATGACTATGCAGCGATTTCTTCATGGATTAAAATTCACCATCAAGGGAATTGTGAGACATCACCATTACACCACTATGAATGACTGTTACACCATGCAAGGGAGGCTGAATCACAGCTAGCTGAAGAGGCACAATACAAAGCAAGATACACTAGTTCTGGGCGTTTTCTAGTAGGGCGCCAACACCATCGGCTGTACCAATGGAGGGGCAGTCCAGCCGTGCCTCTACCTCTTATTCTAAGCCAGCCTCCAATGCTCCTGTGTCAAAGAGGCCAGCCGCACCTGCTGCTAGTGCTGATTCGTCTATGTCTACAGCACGCAATAGGGACATGAATTGCCACACATGTGGGGGCAAAGGGCACTTCAAGAGAGAATGTCCCAACAGGAAAGTCATGCTTATTAATGAGAACAATGAATATGAAACAGGTGATGATGCTGATCCTAATGATGATGATGACGATGGCTATACAAGTGATGGTGCCATGGATGCTTTTGCTTCTACAGCCCCTGTTATTGTTGTTTCACCACGCACTTTGAGTGTACAGCCACATGTGGATTCTCAGCGTTGCAATCTGTTTCAAACAAAAGCACTTGTTGGCCCCAATAAAGCTTGCAAAGTTATCATTGATGGAGGTAGCTGCAGGAATCTTGCAAGTAAAGAGTTGTGTGCTAAACTGAAATTGACATATATACCTCATCCCAATCCATACTATATTCAGTGGTTAAGTGATAATGGTGAGATGAAGGTGAGTCACATGGTACGTGTGAATTTTGAGATAGGACCATACAAGGATTCCATTGAGTTTGATGTGGTTCCTATGACTGTTTGTCACCTTTTATTGGGTCGGCCTTGGCTGTATGATCGCCATGTGCAACATAATGGCCGTGCCAATACATATCACTTGGAGTTCAAGGGCAAGAAAATTAATTTGCAGCCCATGTCACCGCAGGCCATAGTGAATGAGTCTCGTCAGAAAACAGAAGTAAATATAGAACAGCCACCGGGGCGAGAGAAAATTGTAACAGCTGTGAGTGATATAACGAAAAGTGAGAGAGTGACTAATTTATTGATATTAGCCACCAAAATGACATGAGAGAATTTAGTGAGGATCCTACAGCCATGCCTCTTGTGCTGATGTACAAAGGCGAGGTTTTGGTTTCTAATGACATGCAACCTGTTTCTCTTGGTGTGTCTACTGTTTTGCAGGATTATGGCGATGTTTTTCCGGAAGATGTACCCGCAGGCCTGCCACCATTGCGTGGCATTGAGCATCAGATTGACCTCATACCGGGTGCCACTCTCCCCAACCGAGCGCCATATCGAACAAACCCCGACGAGACGAAAGAAATACAGCAACAAGTGCAAGCACTACTCGACAAAGGGTACATTCGTGTCTCTCTTAGTCCTTGTGCTGTTCCTGTAATTTTGGTTCCTAAAAAAGATGGTACATGGCGTATGTGTGTAGATTGTAGAGCTATAAATAACATCACTATTCGATATCGTCATCCTATTCCACGCTTAGAAGATATGCTTGATGAATTGAGTGGTGCTGCTGTTTTCTCTAAGATTGATTTGCGTAGTGGATACCATCAAATTAGGATGAAAGAGGGGGATGAATGGAAAACTGCTTTCAAAACAAAATTTGGTTTATATGAGTGGCTAGTTATGCCTTTTGGTCTTACTAATGCACCTAGCACATTCATGCGTTTAATGAATCATGTTTTGAGAGACTTCATTGGTAGATTTGTGGTTGTGTATTTTGATGATATACTTATTTACAGCCGCACTGAATCTGAACATTGTGATCATCTTAGACAAGTTTTGCAAGTGTTGCGTGATGCTAAATTGTATGCTAATCTTGAGAAGTGCACTTTGCAAAAGATAAGGTGATTTTCTGGGATACGTTGTATCTAAGCATGGGGTAGAAGTAGATTCATCTAAAATTGAAGCAATTCAAAATTGGCCTATTCCCATGAATGTGAGTCAAGTACGGAGTTTTCTCGGTCTTGCTGGATTCTATAGACGTTTTGTGAAAGACTTTAGTACTATTGCTGCAGCATTGAATGAATTAACTAAGAAAGGTGTACCTTTTGTGTGGGGCGCTGCCCAAGACCTTGCTTTTGATGAGCTCAAACGTTTGCTTACTTCTGCACCATTACTTGCATTACCAGATTTTAATAAACAATTTGAAGTTGAGTGTGATGCTAGTGGTATAGGAATTGGTGGTGTTTTGATGCAAGAAGGTAGACCTATTGCTTATTTCAGCGAGAAACTTTCTGGTGCTAGATTGAATTATGCTGTTTATGATAAAGAATTGTATGCGCTTGTTAGAGTTCTTGAGGTTTGGCAACATTATTTGTGGCCAAAAGAATTTATAATACATTCTGATCATGAGGCTTTGAAATATCTGAAAGCTCAATCTAACTTGCATAGCGTCTTGCTAAGTGGGTTGAGTTCATTGAATCGTTTCCCTACATCATTAAGCATAAGAAAGGGAAAGATAATATTGTTGCTGATGCTCTCTCTAGGAAGAACATGTTATTGACACATTTAGATGTTAAAATTCCTGGTTTAGAGAGTTTGTGTGATTTATATGCAACTGATCATGATTTTGCTGAACCATTTCGTTTGTGTATGCTCAAACAAGCATGGGATAAGTTCCACATCCATGATAGATTTTTGTTTAGGGCTAACAAACTATGTGTTCCAGAATCGTCGGTGCGTTTGTTGTTGTTGCAGGAATCACATGAAGGTGGATTGATGGGTCACTTTGGGCGTGAGAAGACGTTACTCATGCTAGCTGATCACTTTTATTGGCCCAAGATGAGGCGTGACGTGGACAGATTTGTTAGGCGCTGTGTTACATGCAATACGTCCAAGTCCAAGCTGAAGCCTCACGGTTTGTATACACCACTACCTACACCTAACACGCCATGGGCAGATATTAGTATGGATTTTGTGTTAGGTTTACCACGCACTAAAAGAGGACATGATAGTATTTTTGTGGTAGTGGATCGATTCTCTAAGATGGCACATTTTATTGCGTGCCACAAGAGCGACGATGCGTCGCATGTTGCTAATCTGTTTTTCAGGGACATCGTACGCATACATGGAGTACCTCGGACGATTGTTTCTGATCGTGATGTGAAGTTCATGAGCTACTTCTGGAAGACATTGTGGGGAAAGCTAGGAACGAAGCTGCTGTTCAGCACAACATGTCATCCTCAAACAGATGGTCAAACGGAGGTGGTGAATAGAACTTTGTCACAATTGCTGCGAGCTATGATCAAGAAAAATCTGCGTGAATGGGAGGAGTGTTTGCCACATGTTGAGTTTGCTTATAATCGAGCGGTGCACACTACTACTCAGCTTTGTCCTTTTGAGGTGGTGTATGGCTTCAAACCAATCACACCACTAGATTTGCTGCCTCTTCCTTTGCATGAGAGAGTCAATATGGAGGCATCAAAACGAGCAGATTATGTGAAGAAAATTCATGAGAAGACACGAGAGGCAATTGAGAAGAAAGGCAAGAACATTGCTGCTGCAAGAAATCAATCACGCAAGCAAGTATTGTTTCAGCCTGGAGACATGGTTTGGGTGCATTTGCGCAAGGACAGATTTCCACACTTGAGGAGTTCCAAATTAAAGCCACGTGGTGCTGGTCCTTATAAAGTTCTTGCAAGATAAATGACAATGCCTACTCGATTGATATTCCTATGTCTGAGTTTGGTGCTGTTAGCAATAGCTTCAACGTTGCTGATTTGTCACCATATGATGGAGAAGACCTTGGAGCGTCGAGGTCGACGCCTTTTGAAGGGGGGGAGATGATGAGGACATCCATACACTTGACACATCTTCACCTCATGATGATGATCACCAAGTTGCTGCAAAGAAGTCCAATGATGAAATCAGAATTGGTCCTATTACAAGAGCTCGTGCAAAGCTATTAGAACAACAGGTGAACTCACTCCTAATAGAATCTGAATATTTCGTTAATGAGAATTGTTTACTGCCTAAGTCTTTGTTTGTGTGCATACTCAGGTTTGTTGAGAGAAGAAGGCATAGCACGAGGGAGCGAGGAGCTGCAGCATTGGAGCAAGAGGATCAAGGCGTGGAGTACACAAGCTGAAGAGGACGCGAGGGAGGAGAGGGAGGCAGCGTCCAAGGGCCAGGGAGGCCACCACGCCACACATGGGCAGGCGCCACATCAGGCCTGCGTGCCTTGAGGCTGAACCCAACCCTTCGGGTCAGTTTGTATCTAGTTGGGTCGAACCAATTTGAGTCCAAGTCGGTGGGTTGCCCTAGGTCGGTACTGTGGCTACAGTACCGCGCTACAGTACGCCCCACCCCTTCATATATACTAGTCCAGCCGCCATAGAGGGTTTAGACCAGGTTTAGATAAAACCCTAGTTTCTAGTTGAACAGCGAAAGCTTTCCTCTAAAATTATATATCTCCAATTCGTATCGATCTGGAGAGGTGAACATCAATTGAAGTGTGATCTGTTCTTTCCATTGGGAATTAGTAGATTGCAATTATACCGTTTCGTGGTCGACGGCTACGTGCGCAAGTGTGTGAAGTCGTGAATATCCGAAGGGTAGAGAGCTGCGGCATTGGCATCAGGGATCTAGCGAGGAGAGTTCATCGGTGACACCAAGTTATCCATCATCCAACGACGTGCTCAACGAGAAGATCGGGCCACCCCATATCAATATGGTTTTTCGGTTAAACTTCCAGAGATACCTGTTCACAAAATAAGAAAAAACATTCCAAGACGTTGATTAACTGATTAGCGTTAGATCCGATAAATCACTCTACAGGATAAAGCTCGATGCCAGCGTCTCAAGTATGGGGGGACAGACCCGTTCCCATTTCCTCATATGTGGCAGAACGGATCTAGGCCCACTGTCACATTTGTGGAGGGACGGACCCATCCCACTTAACATTTGTGGCGGAACGGATCCAGACCCACCAAAACATCTGTGGAGGGACGGACCATTCCCACTTACATTTGTGGCGGAACGGATCCAGATCCACCATAACATATGTGGAGGGACGGACCCTTCCCACTTAACATTTGTGGTGGAACGGATCCAGACCCACCATAACATATGTGGAGGGACGGACCCTTCCTACTTAACATTTGTGGTGGAACGGATCCAGACCCACCATAACATCTGTGGAGGGACGGACCCTTCCCACTTAACATTTGTGGCGGAACGGATCCAGACCCACCATAACATCTGGGGAGGGATGGACCCTTCCCACTTAACATTTGTGGTGGAACGGATCCGGACCCACCATATCATGCAAGGTTCACGGGAGCGACCTGGATACATAAACTTTATTCCTCATCATCGCTGATGGCCTCATGGTGCACCACATTCTTCCTGAAACACTTAAACAAACATGGTTACGGTGACCAAAGGACATGAAACAAGCTACGCCCCAACGCTTGCAAGACCTGACACACTACTCAAAGGACTCCAGAAACGAAGGACCAACCAACTCAACCCAACCTTTCCTGACTTGCCCTGACTCGACTTGATACCTGCCTGAACCCGATTCCCTAACGAGATACTTCACAAACTGGATTCCCTGGGAAGGGGGTCTGCCCTTGGAGGGCTCACTGGATAGTATCGTTCTTCCATCTCAATGCACATGTCAGCCAATTGCCACATCTCTTCTTCAGTGTCAACGGTGCGAGTGCTGAGCTTGATCCTCATCTTGATGTTCCCAACATTGGCGTGAAAATAGGAGAGGATGGTCATGCTCTTGACGTTGGAGATTCGATCGGCGACTGGCCGAAAGCGTTTGACGTATTCTCTCAGGCTTTCCCAGGCCACAGAGCCAAGCAGAAAAGATCACAGTAGTTACACGGTCGCTCGGTCCCATCACGGAATGCACCCACGAACAGTTTCTTCATCTCGCTCCACGATCCGACAGATCCTCGAGGAAGATCCTCCATCCACGATTCAGTGCGACCGTTCAAGGCCAACGGGAGATAGTTAGCCATCATTAGCTCGTTGCCTCCAATGAGGCTAATTGTGCGCGCAAACACCTTCAGGAAATCTTCCGGATCAGAGTTCCCGTTATACGCTATGGTCAACCCACGGCAGAGCTGGCCGGTCCTCACTGCCCTCCTTAGCTCTGGGGTGAGAGCGAGGCAGTCGACATCTTCCTCAGAATATGCGTCCTCTATTTCCACGCCATCTGGGTTCTTGTTGTTCCCTGGAAGTAAGAAACTGCCTTCCCTGGCACCTGGCTTCTCACACTCCGGATTGCTTCGAACCCCGCACATAACTATATCCATCAAGCGATCCAGGTGCTCAACCCAAACTCGGAAACTCTGAGAACTTTCCACATCTCGTGGGGGTGATCGGAGTAGTTTCCGAGCTGCCATCAGAGCCTCATGAGGTTGTTCAAGGCCAGGCACGTCAAGGCTCCCCAAGCTTCCCGGGTAGTCCTGGTACTTGTTGGCATCGGACGATCCTCCATCTCCGATGGCCTGCTCCGCCGCCTTCTGACTGCTGGAGGGAGGAAGCAGCGCAAGAGCGTCACCAAACTGAAATGGCCGGCCAGTTTTGATGCTCTGCATGAGGCAGGAAATGAAGCTGTCGACAGGTTCCCTGCCAAGCGGAGGCGGATTTCCCGTGAACGGGGGTGCTTCATCAGCATCTGGCCCTGGTTCCCGGGGGTAGTGAACTGGACAGTCCCACGCGTCTTCCCCGAACTCCGTCTGGGTGATTCTTTCAGCGGGAGGGGGCGAAGGGCCCTGGGTTTGATCGGCCCCTCCCAGCTCATGAACCTGGCATGCCCGTCCTTCTTCGCGCATGTTCTCCAGAGCGCGCTTCATCCCCCGGCCCTGCCGATGGGGCGTTGGTGTACGGCGAGCGCCCGAGCCGGGATCTGAGGTGCAGCAACCCCCAGGCCGGGCAGCCAGGAAGCGAGGCCTCCCGAGACGAGGAAGGTGGTGGGTGGCCACCGGGCGCCAACATGGAGAGGTCTCGCGGTGATCCTCATCATCTTCGTAGTAGCCCCCGAGAGGAGGTGCCCTCATGCACGGCGGCCTTCCCTCGATGCTGGAGTCGGAAGACTCTCCTTCGGCCTTCCTGGAGTTCATGCTTGCCCTTGAACTTGACGACGAAAAGCTCTCCAGATCGTTTGCGCCCCCTACCTGGCATGCCAGATGTTGTGTCCGAATTCAAGAACACCGGGAGTCGAGAGACCCCCTTTTAGAGATTCGGTGAGGGGCGCAAGGAGGATCTGGGTGAGCAAGCGTACGATGCAGGAAGTAGAACACACAAGCAGTTTACCCAGGTTCAGGCCGCTCGGAAGCCTAACACCCTACTCCTGCTTGTCTGGATATATGGAGGTGATATGTGTATCCGGGCTACAAGGATGTGTTCCCGGGCACTCTCTCTAGGATGAACTCTCTCTATCTCTTATGCTTAGCTAGCTTGTGTTCCAAGATCATCCCTCTCTCGTGACCTGGCCCTCCTTTTATCTCAAGGGGATACCACAATGGTTTGACCTTTCTACCCTCAGTCACCAGCCCAACTACCAAAAAGAGGATCCCCCCGCTGCCTTTGGTCCAAAACATGGCAAGCTTGGACCGCGGTTGCACAGCTTTACTCGGCAGACTCGCACATGGCATGTTCCCCTTCGTTGTCCCGGATACTTGTGTCCTGGGAAGGTGTCTTGAGGGTTCCACGAACCTCTTGTGGCAAGGATCCAACCTTCTATGGGCCATGCGAAGAAGCTTCACGGGAACCCCCTATTCCCGGGATGCGACAGTTGGCTGTTAGGAGAGGCTGACAGCCTGGTCAGGATAGTCAGGTGCGGATACGGGGTAGACACGAGGCAGAAATGAGCGTATCCGAACACAAACACGGCTAAATTTAGGCTGAAAATGTGTGCGATCGGACAGAGGAACAGACATCGCTCTACTTAAGTCGGCCCTTTGGACCTTGATTTTGACGGAGCGCAGATAAAAAGGGACAGATTCAGAGCAGTTGGGTCGTTCGCGTCGAATCTCGTGGACAGTGTTGGCATGATTTTAAAAGCCCTTTTGAGTTGAGATTTTTGTGGCTCCCGAGCTCGAGTGCTCCCTCCGGTTTAAAAAATTCGAAAATCATATTTGTAAGTTTCCGAAAATTCTATACAAAATTCTGGGTGTAGCCAATAGTATATCTACGAATGTGCAAAATATGAACTTCTAAATCATTGTATTCTGAGCTACATACAAATAACAAAATTGTGGATCCAAGTATGTATATTTTATATCTCCAAGTTTTATCAGATTTTGTTATTTTGTGTAGCTCGAAATACAATGTACTTAAAGTTGACATGTTAGCTGACATTTTACATGCTCGTGGGATATAATGTGACATTTTACGCTCGTGGGATATACTATTAGCCACACCGGATTTTTTAGATTTTTTAAAACTCACATATATAATTATTGAATTTTTTTGAACGGAGGGAGCACCGAAGCTAGGGACCAAAAGCATTTTTTGTAGCTTTTGCAGAGAAAATGACAGAAAACTATGACGTTTGGGGCTCAGTTGTCACTTAACTACGACAATTGGAGTAAATAACACATGACTACCATCTCAGGGGCATGGTTGTGATAGAAAGCACTGATCACTCATTTTAGCAGTTATAACAGGATTTCTAACTACCCGGGCCCACCTGTCTGGTGTTTACCATTAGGGCTTCGTTGTTTACCAGTCAGGACGACGGAGTCCACGCGTTGACTCGCTCACTCTCACTCTGTCCCTCTTCTCTGACCTCGAATGGCGACTGGAGGTGGTGGCGGTGTCGGGGGAATACTTTGTGGATTAACCCGCGACCCATATCGATAATTGTGACCCACTTTACTCGCACGAGCAGAGGCCTACATGAAAGCAAGCCCAATACCACACCGCCACAAGGAGAAGAATCTAGAAGACATATCCTGGAAGGCGTGAGGACTAATTAGTCTCCAAGTAGGTTTCAGTCGATATATTCCTTGTGGAGGAAGTTTCCTTTGTAACCTGACGAGTCTCTGTGTATATAAAGAGGACTCGCAGGACTTAGGCGAGGTTAAGCCCTCAAACCCTAGTTCATACGGCGAGTACCGAGATCGGATCGCATCCATTGTAACACCTCATATATCATATCAATACCAATCTAGGGTAGGCAGGAAGTAGGTCTTTACCTCACATTGAGGGGCCGAACCTGGGTAATATGTGTTGATCTGTGTTCCTGTGATCCCAAGCTCGGAGACGATTGACTCGCGCAATCCCACACCTACGAAGTCATCATGACATCTGACGTGACAAACCCACGACAGTTGGTGCCCACCGTGGGGCCTACGGTCAAGAGCGTCACGTTCTGGGCAGGATCGGAATCAGGGTTCAAGGACATCGCCATCGGCCAAGTTGAAAACATCAATGGTGTTCCCTTCATTGACGACTCAGAGTGGGGACCCGAGGCAGATCACGTCGAGTTCGGGTACATTGTTCCCATTGGGTCTGTGAAAATCTTCGTCAGATCCGTCAGTCGCAGATCTATGGACGCGACTCAAGGAGGCAAATCAGCAGAGGAACTGCGGCCAGTCAAGGTCCGCGTGCTAGAAGAACTACAGCAAGCCACAGCAAAAGTATCCGTCCCCGTCCCGTCAAAACCAGTTTGGGAATCTCTACCGAACTGGGAGGAAGATCCCAAAATTAAGGAAATCGAAGTTGTCAGGACGGAGCTTTGTGAAGAAGCGCAAAGGCTCGCGGCCGAGCGCAAAAAGCTCCAGGAAGAAGATTGGCGACTGCAGCGTTGGCAGCGAAAGCAGCACGCGATTTGGACCAAGACAGACGAAAGGGGGCGAGAGATGAAGCAGAAGTTTCACAACAATCCGGAGAGCAATGTGCATGCCGCGATCGGAATATTGTCAAGAATAGCACCGGTCGGAGACATGCGAGCTGATAAGGAAGCTCGCCATGTGACTGATCTACTACAAACTGCTGTCCTACAGCAAGCAAACATGTATGGAATCACGACTAACGAACCTCAACACGAGGTATCATGGGGCGGGGAAAGATGCGGGGTGGAAGAAGTAGTCAACCAGCTAGCAGGTCTGCAAATATCACCAGACAAAGAAAATAAGGCAGATGATAAGCTGCAGACACTCGGTGTCGTGTCTCGATGCACGGACACCGGGAGTAGAGGATACCCCCTTTTAGGTTCCGCACGGGGCGCGAAGAAGGCTGAGAATCGTCTTCTCGGGCGGAGTCTAGATCAAGCTCTCCTCTCCACGATCAAAGCATGCAACCAAAGGGACACAAGGAGCTACCTAGGTTCAGGCCACCCGGAGGCTAAAAGCCCTACTCCTGCATGTCTGGATTCATGGGTTCTTCATAGTGTGGCTTACAATGGAGCCTCCCGGATGGGGTACCCGGAAGGGTTTTGGCTGGAGGTAGAAGAAGGACAGATCCTGACCCGGAGGAGATCACCTTCCCTCTACCTTCGCAGCCCTAGTCTAGTCTTGCTTAGGTTCGACTTGTTCCTCCGTTCGACCTCCCCTCTCCTTCGTGCCTTGGTCCTCCTTTTATAGGCTAAGGGGTTGCCACAGGGTCACGTGAGGGGCTCTCGGGTCCTTCCTTGCCTTCTTGCTTGGTTCGGGGACCCGGCAGGCCCTCAGGACCGGAGCCCTTTGTCGACGTAGGCCTTGCTTGGCCTTCGCGGGCGGACGGTGAACCCGCCAGCTTGACTTGAGTCTTGGTCTTGTCCATCTTCATATTGGGCCCACATGGGGTGGACCAACTTTGGCAGCACTAGGGGAACCCCGTGTTCCACTGCTGCGACAGTAGCCCCCGGGCATGGTCCCGGTGGCTCTTGCTCCAGCTACCGAGGCTATGGCCTAAAGATAGGTCAAAGTGGGTCCCCGGGCACCTGGTCTTCCTTGCTCTGCTTCATTAATGACCTTGATGGTCTTGGAGTTACTCCGCTTGGGGGAGTAACTGCGATGGCCCCCTCGATTCCCAGTAATGGAAGAAACGAGGAGACGCCTGACAGAGGCGCCGCCGAGGCTATAAAAACAGGCGCGCCCCTTGCATTTTGTCCATCTTCTTCCTCAGTCCAACTCCAGGCCACCCCACAAGCTGCCAGCGCCAATGGCGAGAGTGAAGAGAGGAGTTGGGCGGCCTCGTTCTTCTTCAGCTGCTGCGGAGAGTGGCCCCTCCACTCGTGGTCGAGCTGCTCCGCGAGGTCGTGGGATTGGCGGTCGCGGCGGCCGTGGAGGCCGCGGCACCGCTGCTCCCCCTCCCAGGAGCATGGTTCATACTAGCTTCGCGCCGTTCGAGTTCATCGTGGATCTAAACCACATGCCTCGTAGCCGGCTTCTCCTGCCGGATTCCTTCGCGACGGCGACGGAGGTCATCAGACCCTCCGGCTTCTGGCTGCAGGTGGAAGGCTGCCCCAATGGCCCCTCCTGGGCCCTGGCGGAGCGCACCGCTGAAGGCGCCATGCTCCTGGGTCAGGGGTGGAAGTCGTTCTCCCGTGCCCGCCGCCTGTCCCGGGGGAAATGCTTGGCGTTCCGGTACGACGGAGATGCGACGCTCTCCGTGAAGATCTTCGGTGTCGATGGCGAACGCGTGGAGTGCTGCATGGAGAGCAGCAGCGGCAGCTCGAGCTCCTACGACGAGGATGATGATGAGGAAAGCTCATCTGACATCAAGGTCGAGGAGAGCTCGTCTTCCTGAAGGCGAGGAGCTTCGGGCGGGCGCCATGGAGATCTCGTTGACCTCCTCCCCGGCGACCTTGACGACGTACTTCTGGAAGTAGCGCCTTCAATTGTACGGCGGTATTCCTTGCTTGATGGGAGCCAACCTTTTTGTTGTAAAAAAGATCGTCCCCTTGTAGTCCTTGTAAATGAAGAAGATCTTGTTTCCTCCTTGTCTCCGTGTCGCGCTCGTGTGAATGAGAACGAGTTTTTTGCAAAACGCGCTCCCATTACAGCGGCAGCCGTACCACCTGGGGGTAGGTGGAGGATGAGAGGCCTATAAAAAGCCCTCAGACCCCAGCCTATTCGCCACATCTTCTCGCCTTGCTCCGCTCCTCTTCTTCCTTTGCCTCTCCACGTCCCACAGAATAATGTCTGGCGAAGCAGAGATGGCCTTGTCCGACGTGTCGACGGCGGAGTCCATCTTCCGAGGCGCGGCGGAGGCACCCAGCGAAGCTGGAGCCCGAGCCGCTGATGGCAAGGTTGCGTCCCGCTCTTCTGCTGCCCAGAATATCGCTCGCCTGGCGGCTGTCTCCGGTCCTGTTGCCCAAGAAGAGGCAAGGATAAGGGCAGTGAGGAGGGCGCACCTGTGGTCCATTCTGAAGGAAAGGACTGCCGGTATTCCGGAGCTGTCCTTGGTTGTGGCTGAGCTTGAGGCCGTCGAACAGGTTCACTAAGAAAAACTTCGTTTTACAAGACGCAAAATTCAGAGCCAACAAAAACTTTTTGAAATACTTCACTAATGATTGTGTTTTCCTTCCTATTGCTCTGTTTGACCTTTTGTGACTTGTTGTTTAAGTTGTACGACCAATAAATATTAACCTAAAGACCCAACCAAGATAAAAAAATATATTTAACCTTGGTGATCATGTCTTGACAAGAAAATATTCCATATACCTTTTCCATTCTTATTTTTGGCCAAATTCCATTTCAATGATACTTGGTTTAGCAACAACCAAAATACCCACTCTTGAGAAAGTAAAAGTATTTCCAAAATTATGTGTTCCCAAAAATATGGAGATCTAGATGCTATCTCCTATCTATTTTTCAACCTTGATATTTTGCATGTGTTTACCACTCCTATTTTATAAACTCCTATTTATCACTCCATTTTACAAGAACACTAGTGGGAAATATATTACACCACATATTTTTCTTGATCAAACTTTTTGAAAACAATTAAGTTATGAGCTGAGATACTCCTTAAACATCATCTTGTCATAATTGAGTGTGGTCACTTTTTTCACAAGGTAGTATTGTTAATTATGGAAATTGTGGTATGATTAATTCTTGTGGTTTGACTTGTGTTTTCTTATGAGTATTGTTGTGACTTGTTTGCCTTGAATGTTTATTTCTTGACCTTGTGTGACTTAGTGTGCACCTAAATTAATTTAATGGAGATGCTTGATAAAAATACAACAAGACCTTCTATATTTCAATTGGAGTCCTATCTTCTCCTCTATTAAAGATTCCATATCTAGGAGCTTGTTAAGCTTCCAAAAGATTGTCCCTAGAGCAATGCACCATCATTAATCTCATGTACTCCACATCATCTACCTTTTCAAGTCATGCTTTGAACATTTCGAACTTTGTTGCATAGCCATCCATGATCGTTTAAAGTGCTAGTTAAACTAGTGACCATTCCTACTTCTATCCTAATCTTTTGGTTGTCCTTGCAACAATTCAAACCCAAGGCATTGAGTCACCCCACCAATTGATCCTTATTAACATTTCTTGTGTGGGACAAACCAGAGATTATTTTATTACTTATTTTTATTTCTAAAATCTTAATTTCATTTCCTTTAAGCAAAAACCCTAATTTCAATGTTTTACATGAAATGATAAATATTTTCAAAATAGAAAATTATTAAAAACCAGTTTTGTGTTCTCCACTATGTATTATCCCACCTCACTTTCACAAAAAGTGTTTTTGGCCATTTTTAATAATCTTTATTAATTCTTTTCAAAAAGGGCAGAAATGAATTTTAAACTATTTAGTGAATAAAAGTATTTCAGAAAAATTGGGGAAAATTCCTTGAACTGCCTATGGTCATATAGGACCCACCTGTGCAAAAACCTCATCAAGTTATGTTCAAAAATTTGGACTTATTTCAAAAGTTCAATTCTGGACAGTTTGCAAATTCACTTAAAATAAGGCCAAATCAATTCAGAAAAATGTGAGACCACTTTCCCAAGACCCAACTTTTCATCCTGCATCTACTGGACATCATTTTTGTGCCTTGTGTTATTCAAAATTTTGGAGTTAATCCTCATTTTCTTCACTGGACAGAAATTGGGATCAACACTAGAGCCACAATAATTGATCTCTCTCTCACCTCCCCTATCCCTCCTTGTATCCAGGGCATGCCTAGTCAGCTAGGGCCCATGTTCTAGCCTCCCAGCACCCTCTCCCTTCTCCTCCACGCCTTGGCAGCAGCTCTGCAGCTGCCACAGTGGACTGGACATGACTCAACACCATCCCTCTCTCCCCTCTCTTCTCAAGCACGTGTGGGAAAGGAGAAGGAGGCCGGGCAGCAGCCCGTGAGTGCGCCACTGTGCTCCTCTGCTTCCTCTCTGCCGACTGATCATAGCCACGCACGAGAGATACATCCTCCCTGCCCCAAATGCAGCTTGTCCAACCCTAGCTCGCCATGTCCAAGGACGCCGACGGCGTTCTTCGCCACCTCTGCACCCCAGCTTCCACCACTCGACCTAGCCACTCAACGGCCTCCCCGTGACCCCGCAGACATACCGACATCACTCACCCTAGCCCACGATGACGACGATCGCCATCGAAAACCTGCGGGCACGCCGAGGACACCACACGGCTGTGAGCCTTCTCGACCACACCTCCCGTCCAAAACCCTCGTGCTCGCTCCTGTAACACTGCCACATCTCCCAGCCCGCCAATGGCGAGCTTGCTCGCCCTCTCTCGCCCCCGTGAACCTAGCCTCCCATGCACCCATTTCTGCCCATAAAAGGCACCCCGAGCCTCTCCCTCACCTCGCACCTTCCCTCTGCCTCCCCCTCGCTCCACACTCTCCTCTCCAACCGCCCCTGCTCTCTGGGCAGCCCGGGGCTGCTCCGCTTGCTCCTGGCCGAGGAGCTCATGCTCAGCCCCGCCTCGGCCACGTGAAAGTTGCCGGCGTTGCAGCCCTCTCCTCTCTGCCATTTTTGATCCTACAAGCTTCTATGGTCCAGAGCCTCACTCCCCTGCGTTTTCTCGTGGACAGGTTCACCAGGAGCTTGACGCGAAGCGGAGGAGCGCGTCCTCGGTGAGCTTCCCGTGCCAACGAACCAGGACGTCTCCAGCCACTTGTCCACCACCCCCAGGACGCCCTCAACCTCCTCCGCCGTCCTGCACACTCGCCATCGACTCCCAGCCACCCAACGGTGAGCGTCCAGCTCGTCCCGAGCTCTCTCATTCTTTTCCTGTGCGTCCCTGCATTGTGAGGAAGAAGACAAACCTGGGCCATTGATCTTTAGATCAAGGATAGCATGGCTGAATGCCCTCCATGCATGGCTGAATGGTGGGTCACACAGGTCCCGGTGTCAGATTTTTACCCATTTTTTAGCAGGGAATTTTTCCTGTTCGAGTTCCTTCTCTGGACCCTCACTAAAATTAGTGTTTCTTGCGTTTTATAAGTCCAAATAATATGAACCTAAATTCTATGGAAAGGTTTTGAAAATACTAAGCCGTTGGCGTTGGCCTCACCCAAAAATAGTTAACAGGATAAGAGCAGTTAATCTTTTCCCACAGAAACTTTTCTGGAATATATGATTTTTAGCGCTTGATTTAAAAGGCCAACTGAGTTGAATCCAATTGTGTTGTCTTATGTATGCTTAGGAGTATCTGTACCTAGTTTTTCATGATTTTAGGAGTTACAGAATAGGCTGGGTGATGTTTTAGTGTTTTTCCTTTTCTGTTTATTCTTTTTCCTCAGATCTGTTTCTGACCCTCCTTTTTAAATCTGTTTAAAATACTTATATCTAGGTTTTGTCCAAACCAAAAATCACAGTGACACTAGTACATTTTTCTGACCACCTGCAACTTGCAGAATTGAAAAATATGAATTACTGTGGATTTGATAAATGTTTGGCTCTTACTGGTCTGAAACACTGTTTCAATAATAACTTGAGTTTTCTTAATCCAAATGGAATAAATCCAATTGATTTGAATAGCCTTTGACAGTATCTTCCACTAGAATTTTGTCCCTTGTGATTTGAATGTCTAGAACAAAAGTTGTGTGCATTCCTAGATTTAGCCAGTAAGCACTTTGTGCATTTTTAATAATTTCTGTAGATAAAATTTTGGACCAAACTCAATTGGAGTAGTTTCTAATAGTAACAGAGAACACAAATCCAAGTTTGCATGACTGTTTGATTAACAGAACTCCCTAGGAGTAATAATTAGTAAAAGTGTAGTTTCTGCTTCAAATAAAGAGAAAGGAATTTAATTGCCTTGTTATTAAAAATGTGTTTTATCCTTGTTAATGTTTGTTTTGGTACTGTTGCTTGCTTGTTACTGTTGTTTAGCATGTTGGCATATGTTAGTACTGTTAGTGACCAATGCTATGCTTGTTTTGTGATTAAACATGTGTGATAAGGAGAATATGATGTCTCCAACAATTAAGTAAATTTTGCTTGTGTGCTTGAGAATTAAAATGAGCTAATTAAATCTTTTAAACTAATATTTTAGATACTGGTTGTTCAAGATTGTTAATTGTGCTTAGTTTTTTAAGTTAGTAGTAACCCCTAACAGATGCTTAATCACTACTTCAAACCTACCTTATAAAAATGAATAGAGTTGTAATTGCCAAACTTGTTTGTTAAATATAAATCTTGCCTCATGATTGTTGTTTGATAGACTTGCGTGATGTTTGTTTTTGGAGTGTCATGCTGTATGATTGATTGTGTTTATTTTCCCTTTTGCGACGCTAGAAATAACGATGTCGGAGTGACCCTTGGAGAGGATTTCTGAAGAAGGATGGGATTTATTTTTATTGACGTATGAGGAGAAGTCCAGGAACATTATGCTGAAATCAGGCAAGCTACTTCTCTGAGCTTGCATCTATATACATCTATTTGGGTTCACATGTTTTTCTTATAAAGAGCATAAGTGATTTATGTGTTGGTTGCCACTAAAGCTATGATTTTGAAAACCCTTTTTTTCAAAATACAAGTATATTATTTTGACACCCTATATGGAGGTGTTAGATGGTAATTCTTTTTTTTCAAACTATAGGATGGGAAAAATATTGTTTACTCAAAACTCCTTTGAAAATACTTATGTGGATATGGAATGCCGAGATGTCAGTGTTGAAGTGAAGAAATGGAGAATGGTGATGTTTTATGAAAAATGCACATTGTGTCCTAGTACTATGACGACCAATCTTACCCTGTGCGACCACATTTACCCACATATGGGAAAATGGCGTAGTCATATAATTTGCTCATATTAGTATGGGATGCCTCATCGACGGAGATGACTCCGTTATGCATGAGGGGATGGTTTGGTGACCTACCCCTGACCTGGTTCCTCGCTCAAACTCTATGAGAAAGATAAGGAGGAGGATAGAAGACGCCACCTTTGGGTGCCAGGCAAAACTATGAGTCCTCACACTTAGATTCCGATGGGCTGGGTTAAGTGTGGATGGAAAGTGTCATATGGGCAGGGTCCTATACTAGCATGAGCAAAGGACAGGCTATGGTCGGTGACTCAACTTCGCATACACCTTGTATGGCGGGACGTGGCTGACACGATGAGTTACCGGATGGATGTGGGAAAAGCATGCTACCTCTGCAGAGTGTAAAACTATTCGAATAGCCGAGTCCTCGGTAATGGACAGTTGGAAGGTTGTCCTAAGACCATGTGCAAGTTTTGCAAAGTTTTGAGATTTGAAAAGAAAATGGAGATGTTTTATATATGCAACTATGCCATAGGGTCGCCATGAGGTTGCTGGAAAAGAGGAAGACCATGAAGGGCTATGGTCGAGAAGGCAAAGTTTGTGTTTTAAAAATGGAGTGGAAAATGTTTTATGCAACTATACCGAAGGGCTGGTATGAGGTTGTTGGAAAAGGATTGACCATGAAGGGCTATGGTCGAAAAAGGAGGAGTTTTGGAGAAATAAACAAAATGGTGATTTTTGGGAAAACGTTTGAAAAAGACTTCTTATCTTTTTAAGAAAGACAGATTTCGGGAAAAAGTTTTAAACATACTTCTTACCTTTTTCAATAAAGATATAGAGATGTTTTCAATAAACATACTTCTTATGCAAACTAGTGCATGTTCATGTTGGGGTAGTTTGCGTGTACAATTCAAATTGTACTCATATTGGTTTCGTCCCTGGCTATTGTCTTAGTTAGATTTTGAAGAAGAGCAGTTCGAAGAAGAGGACTTCAATGACGTCGATGCGAACTAGGGCGCTTCCCAGTCAGCTGCCTGTAGGGTTATGGCAAATGACTTGGGCTCCACGTTGTTTGATGATTTCCGCTGCAAGTACCTGTTGGAGGTTATGATTTCAATCAAGTAAGTAAATTCATTCGGTATTTATGGATGTTCTTTTGATACCAGTTTGATTGTGCTCAGCGACACACTGATCATGGGATCGCTGATGTTGTAGGCACAAGGGTATTTCGGACAGCTAGTCCGGGGTCCCCACAGACTTGGTATCAGAGCCATCCTGACTGTAGGAGACCTTAGTTAGCATGGACGTTAGTTAGGAAAGAAAATATTTTGTTAAAAGTATATTACTGCCAAAAATATATTTTCTTATCTAGAGAAGTCCAAAAATGGCTTCACTCTTCTCACCTTCTCAAATAATTTCTGAGTCTTACCCTTCTATTTTAAGATTTTTCAAGGATTCTTCTACTCCCTCTTACCCATTCAAAACCAAGAGTATACTTGACGATGAAACCCAGTGAGATCTAATTAGCTAGTACCCGGGAGAAGAAGCTTCCATCTCAAATACTCAACATTTAACATCAAGGCAATTGATCTATAAATACCAAGATCGTCAGTGTCAACAAAGCAAGAGACCTCCGAAGACCGCAGATCAACATCAACAATTCTACTCAAGTTGCCACTTCGACAATGTCAAATTTTCCAGCTGAAGCCTAAGGCGACCAGATGAAGACTTCACTAACCATGTTTAACCAAGACCCATAGGACAAGAATGATAGGAACCTTGGTTGTACTACCCCGACTACCACGAGTATTAGACGTCCGTTGGTACTAAACGTACCTTGTGTGCTCTTTGCTTGTGTGTACTCTGCTTGTGTGATGTTTTTCAGGTGTGTTTCACGCCTTGTTGGCAGCACAAAGTAACCTCATAGTGCACTTTTCTATAAAAATCATTTTTGTTTTCTAACAAAGACCAATTTGGCCTCTTGGCCATAGCTGCACCTTGCTGCCGATATAAACACGTCTAGGAAACCTTTCTAAAATGTTTTCCCTCATTGACCGGCGAGAACTATCAGTGGTGCTAGATACACCAGACTCCCGATCTTAACCCTGAGCGCCTGAAGTTCTGCGACCTAAACCGCATATCAGGTGATGGTCTTCATGTCCCATTCGGAGGATGCACATCAAGAGCCCGAAGGAAGCGGCAATTTAATGCCAACCCGAGAAGACACGAGCCATACCCCGGATACCTAACTCTTGAAATCAAAAGTATACCATCACTAACTTAACTTACCAAATTCTAGATTAACATCTAACCCCAGTTTGTGACGGTACTAACTGGCCTTATCTACCCGCGAGTTTTGACAAGAAGAGCGGTCATATAGGAAGAATCACCTATAGTAGGTAGTGAGAAGATCGCCATCATCAAGGCCGAAGTCGTCCAACATCGAAGGCCATCCATGTTGGGGATATACCTACTAGGGGTATCACCAGCATGGATCAATCCGGCTAGTCCAGGGTGGCCCGCAGTGGTGGTGAAGGCTTTGCCTGCCGGGCGGCCCAGATAGCTGACGACCAAGGAAGGCGGATGCCGGCAAGGAGGAGGCCCAAGACTGAAGCCCACGAAGCCACCAAGACCAATACGGAAGGCGGCAGACTTGCCGGCTAGGTTTAGGACTCTGTATACTTGCCGGATACGTAATCTCCTTGTAACCCTAGGTCCAGCCGCCTATATAAGCTGGACCTCGGGACGCCTTTAGGGCAACCAATCCAGATACTTTCAACACAACCAACTCATTGTAACCTGTACTTCGGCTATTGCCTTATAGTGAGTTATAGCAGCACGTAGGGCTCCACCACCGCCGTGGAGCCTGAAGCTGGGTAAACTGCCGTGTACAATCCCGACCTTGACGACGTCCACCTTCTTGCCCTACGTTCACCCTCGGCTAGCAGGACCCCGTCTCCTATCCAGATGCCGATACGACGACAGTTGGCGCCCACCGTGGGGCCTAAGGCGTCAGGCGTCACGTTCCAGGCGGGAACCCTAGGCGGCATCGGCGAAACAATCGCCGTCGGCCGCGCTGTTCGCTATGGCGACAACCACTACATCAGCTGCGACGAGTCCTACATCCCCGCAGACGACTACATTGTCGGATGCGGAGTTGTGCCGTTTGGCGGCGTCGATGTGTTCATCGGCTACACTTCTGAGGCGTATGGGTTGCCGCGAATTTATTCGCCATCCCACCCGCCCTACAATCAAGACGGATCTGAGTTTGCCTCCCTGAGGAGTCCGCAGATTCAGATCTACACTTTGTCGGCATGACGGGACTGGGATCAGACTCCCAGCCCAACAGTCAAGATCCCGAATCTATTCTTCCTGCTCTCCAGGATGATGCGATGTCGGATGCCGGATCCAGATCTACCGTTCACGTCAACGTAGATTCTGATTCCGAAGAAGATTCTGCCAGCATGTTTGAGCAACGGGTCAAGCAGTGTTTTGTTACACCTGATCCTCCGCCTTCTGAGGCGGCTACGGGCTCCTCCGTCAACATGCAGCAGGTTTTTGTGGCGGATGTCACCGGTGCAGCCTCAGAGAGGCGGCGGCAACTGACGCCGCCAACCTGGGGACCCCGGCAACCGATCCACATTTCCAGAGCCTCCTGGGGCTCCGAAGAAGAGGATTCTAGAAAAGGCGAGCCCAGCAAGATAGGAACATGGCGGCCCTGGCGGAAGTTCTGCACACGCCGGTGAACGACAAAACCAACCCGGCTGATTTGGAGAAACTTCGAAACACCTTGGTGGAGCAAACTGAGTACCTCAAAAGCAAGCAAGCAGAGGTCCAGAGCCTCCTCGACGAAGCCAAGGAGGAAAACGCCAAGATAACCGCCAAGTTAGACCCCAAGCGCAATCTTTTCACCACCACCCATTGCCCAAGCCGGCAGGACCTGTGGCGGAAAGAAAAGCAAGAAAGGCAGGGATCCTGACAATTCAAATCCCCTGCCCAAAAGCTTGGTTTCGAGTGGGCTACAGCGCCGCAGCGTAAGGACAAGAACGGGGACGTCATCCTCGCCACCCCTGTCCTCAACACTGCAGCCGCCTTAGACATCCTCAACAATGATGACTATGACAAGGACGAGAAGATTTACTACGCATCGATCCTTGCTCACAAAGCTCTAGAGCAAGGCCCGTGCTGATTCTCGCGCCGACATGGCGGACGCAAGGGGAGGAAAGTTGGAATCCAAATCCAACGCTTGCAAAGCTGCGGCCGGTGGCAACCCGAAGATCCGTCCGGCTCCAGTAGCCACGGAAAAGGGAAGGACAAGGACAAGGACCCGCAAAGTCACCACCTCCCAAAAGGCAGCGTGACGAGGCGTCCAGAACCGGCAACAGGCGCAAGGCCTCACCCCTCCGCCTAGGCGGGATGAAGGCGGAAGCAGGGGCAGCAAGCAGCCGCCAAGGAGTGGCGGCAATCGCGACAACGCCCCGCCGCCAAGAAGAAGCAGGGACCGCACAGTCCCCACCACCAGTGCCCAGGCACGAAGGCGGAAGCCGGGGACACAACAACGAGCCTAGGCACAGCCGGGCAGCGCAGGACGAGCCTCATGCCGATAGATCTGGCAAACAGCTCAGTCCGCAAGACGCGAGACATCGTCTCAATGACATCAAGGCTGGAAAGCAAGATGCCTATCTAGGACCTGAGTGCTTTGGCCCAGCCATCCGCAACGTTCAAGTACCCGAGACATGACATCAGTGTCAAAAACTCATCAAAGGTACAATGGAGCGGACAAGCCAAACTCATGGTTGTCGGACTACGCGCTGGCAGTTGAAATTGCCGGAGGCAATGGCCTCGTCGCCGCACGCTTCCTTCCCCTCATGTGAGGGGACAGCCCGAAGCTGGATCGAAAACTTGCCGGAGAAAAGCATTCATAGTTGGCATGACATGGAAAAGGTGTTCACACAGCACTTCCAAGGCACGTACAAGCGACCCAATACATACACAGATTTGGTTCGTTGCGTGCAAAAGCCAGATGAAACAGCTACAAGCTTCTTGGCAAGGTGGATTCAAACAAAGGCAAGCTGCGAGAACGTAGACGACAATCAAGCAATCCATGCCTTCACCACAGGCCTCCTGAAGGGCTCAAGTCTCAGACATAAGCTCGTACGCATGCAAGTCAAGGATCTCGGAGTCATGCTCGAAGTAGCAGCCATGTACGCACAGGCGGATGATGATGCACGCGATGGAGATGGCGCACATGATATGGCGCCAAACAGGCGAGCAAGTCACAAACGCAAGGCTCCCCAGGATGACAAAGCCGGACCGTCAAACGAGGTCGCCGCCGCCTTCGAAGGCAAAGGCGGCAACCGCAAGTGGAAAGGAAAGGGTAAAGATGGCGGCTCCAGCAAGCAACGCCTGACATACGATCAGGCAAAAGCCTTGCCCTGCCCAATCCACGCGTCCTTAGGCAAAGTTAACCACACATTAGGGGAATGCCGGTTCATGGAGGACTTCAAGAAGGACCCCGAGGTTGGCTGGAAGTCAAAAAAGAGCAAAAAGGCTGAGAAGACAAAGAAGGAAGATGATGATGGGGCAGTGTCCATGTCCGAGGATGAGGAACCCAAGCTGGTGCGCAAAGAAAGGAAATATCCCAAGGTACATGGCCAATTGGTGTGCTTCTGGGCACTCCTTCGGCAAAGAAGAAAAGGCGGAGATGCGCGAGCTAAACGCCACAGTACCAGACGTTCCCCAGTATCTAGACTGGTCAGAGGAGCCAATAACTTGGGATAGAGATGATCACCCAGATCACGTACCTCACCCCGGCAAATACGCCCTTGTCGTCGACCCAATTGTCGATAACTTCAGGCTCACCAAGGTGTTGATGGATGGCGGCAGCAGCCTCAACATCATCTACGCGGACACACTGAAGCGCATGAACTTGTCGGAAAGCCAGCTTGACTACAGCAAAGTCAAGTTTCATGGCATCGTTCCGGGAAAGCAAGCCAAGTCAATGGGAAGCATCAATTGGAGGTTACTTTTGGGCCTGAGACAAACTACCGCTCGGAGTATCTCAGGTTCGAAGTAGTCCCCTTCAAAGTGCCTACCACGCCATTTTGGACGGCCAGCTTTCGCCAAGTTCATGGCTCGCCGTGTTACATCTACAGCAAGTTGAAGATGCCGGGACCCAATGGTACAATCACCATCAGTGGCAACTTCAAGAAAGCAAAGGAGTGCGAGCGTGGCAACGCCGCCTTCGCTGAGGCAGTCCTCCACGCAGAGGAGTTAGCCATGTTGAAAAAGAGCTCGATACGTCACAGTTGCCGGAGCATGTAAAGACCGCTGAGCAAAAGAACACTTTCAAGGCGTCCGAAGACACAAAGAAGGCGGATCTGGTCCCAGGTGACAGCTCCAAGCAAGTCACCATAGGGGCTGGCTTGGACGACAAATAGGAAAGCGCGCTCGTCAGGTTCCTCCGTGAGAATCAGGACATCTTTGCATGGTCGTCAGCCGACATGCCAGGTGTCCCGAGGGAACTTGCCGAGCACTCTCTTAACGTCTACGAAGGAGCCAAACCAGTGAAGCAAGGAATAAGGCGCTACGGTGAGAAGAAGCGGACAGCAATAGGGAAGGAGATCATCAAGTTGCAAGAAGCCAAGTTCATTAGGGAGGTAGTACACACTGATTGGTTGGCAAATCCTGTAATGGTTCCAAAACCTAATAAGGAAATGAGAATGTGCATTGATTATACCGGTTTGAACAAGTGCTGTCCTAAGGACCACTTTGCTTTGCCTCGTATAGATCAGGTCATAGACTCCACAGCCGGCTCCGAGCTGCTGTGCTTTTTGGATGCGTACTCCGGGTACCACCAAATCAAAATGCGAGAATCCGACCAAATCAAAACAGCGTTCACTACGCCCTACGGGACCTTCTGCTACATCACGATGCCCTTCGGTCTAAAAAATGCCGGCGCAACGTATCAGCGGTGTATGCAAAGATGCCTTCACGAGCAAATTGGCCGCAATGTTCACGTCTATGTTGACGACATTGCCGTCATGTCAAGAAAGAAGGCAGATTTGCTTGACGATTTGAGAGAAACCTTTGATAGCCTCCGGGTATATAGGATGAAGCTCAACCCGAAAAAATGCGTCTTCGGGGTTCCTGCCGGCAAATTGCTTGGCTTTATCGTTTCCGAACGAGGGATAGAGTAATCCAGAAAAAATCAAAGCGATCCTCAACATATCCAGGCCCAAGGACCTGAAGGACGTGCAGCGACTTGCCGGCTCGGCGGCTGCCGTCAGTCGTTTCATTAGCCGTCTTGGTGAGAAGGCACTGCCTCTCTACCGGCTTCTGAAGAAATCCGACAACTTTGAGTGGACAGACGAAGCAGACGCCGCCTTGCAGCAACTCAAGGACGCGTTAACGTCTGCTCCAATTTTGGCAGCTCCTCGTTCGCAGGAACCAATGCTGCTTACATCGCGGCAACTAACTTGGTTGTTAGCGTGGTACTGGTTGTGGAACGCAAGACGGAAAATTCAGACTTGCCGGAACAACGTCCGGTTTACTTCATCAGTGAAGTATTTTCCGCCTCAAAACAGCGTTATCCGCATTACCAGAAGCTGGTCTACGGTGTTTTCTACGCCGCCAGGAAGTTAAGGCACTATTTCCAGGAACATTCAATAACGGTGGTGAGCAAGGCACCTCTGGGGGATATCATCAATAATACAGATGCAACAGGCCGCGTTGCCAAATGGGGCATTGAACTTGCCGCCTTCGACATTGTATAAACCCAGAACGGCCATTAAGTCTCAAGCCTTAGCAGATTTGTAGCAGATTGGACGGAGGCCATGGACGAAGTACCTCTCCCTGAAGATGCATACTGGATCATGCACTTTGATGGATCAAAAATGCTTCAGGGCTCGGGGGCTGGCATTGTTTTAAGAAACCCTCAAGGAGACAAGCTTAGTTATGTGTTACAAATTCACTTCAAGGCAACTAATAATGTTGCTGAATACGAAGCTCTCCTTCATGGTTTACACATTGCCAAGGAACTTGGCGTCCAGCGTGTCCTCTGCTACGGAGATTCAGACTTGGTGGCGCAACAGATACGTGGTACTTGGGACACAAAGAGCGAGACAATGGCGGCATATCGAGCTACCGTTGACGAATTCGCCAAGTGTTTTCTAGGCTACGAGGTCCGCCACATCCCAAGAGCTCAAAATGAGGCGGCAGATACACTTGCCAGAATGGGTCTGAACGCAAAAAGGTACCAAAAGATGTTTTCCTGGAACACCTACACAAGCCGTCAATAAAAGGAGCAGACCTCCTTGACCCAGAATCGGCAGAACCAGTTGACAATGCTAGCTATGCCGTCTACTGGTAAAGCCGGATTGGACGACGCCATATTTGGACTTCCTGATCAATCAGGAGTTACCGGATGATGAGGTTTTGAAAAGGCAAATAATAAGAAGAGCCAAGGCATTCACAATAATCAAAGGCGAATTGTACAAGCGTAGCACCACTGGTGTTTACCAACGTTGCATTTCGCCCGAAGAAGGCAGAGAACTGTTGGATGAGATACATGCCGGCGTATGTGGACATCATGCTTCCTCACGCGCCCTTGTTTCAAAAGCCTTCCGACAAGGTTTCTATTGGTTGACAGCCAAGCAAGATGCAGAAGACATTGTTAAAAGATGCAGGGGCTGCCAACTTTATGCCAGACAATCACACATGCCGGCTCAAGAGCTTAAAACAATACCCATCACATGGCCTTTCGCAGTCTGGGGCTTGGACATGGTTGGTCCGTTTAAAACGGCGCCTGGTGGCTACACACATTTACTTGTGGCTGTAGACAAGTTCACCAAATGGGTTGAAGCTAAGCCTATCAAAAAGCTAGACGGCGCCACAGCCGCAAACTTTCTGTGGGGAATAATCTCTCGGTTCGGGGTGCCTCATAGCATTATCACCGATAATGGCACTAACTTGTCGCAAGGCGAAGTCGAGGAATACTGTTATAAGCATGGTATCCGCCTAGATCTAGCCTCAGTAGCACATCCGCAGGCAAACGGTCAAGTAGAGCGTACAAATGGTTTAGTCTACAAGGAATCAAACCACGTCTCGAAGTACCATTGCACAGAGCGGCTGGGGCTTGGGTGGATGAATTGCAGTCTGTCCTTTGGAGTTTACGCACAACTCCAAACAGATCAACCAAGTTTACTCCTTTCTTCTTAGTCTATGGCGCAGAAGCAGTGTTGCCAACCGACATGATGTACGATTCTCCCAGAATTCAAGCCTACGTCCAGGAAGACGCAGAAGATGCAAGACAGGATGGCCTTGACCTACTTGATGAAGAACGAGATGTTGCCTCGCACGATCCGCCATCTATCAGCAAAGTTTGAGAAGTTTTAGAGTTGGTGACCTGGTCCTCCGCCTAATCCAAGATAGGAAGGGCTTGCATAAGTTATCCCCGCCTTGGGAAGGACCTTTTGTGGTCAGTAAGGTGTTGCTCAATGGTTCTTATTACTTGGTAGACGCACGAGACGGATACAAGAAGAAGCGAGGTCGCAAGCGCAAAAGGAAGGTTGACGACAAGTACGAAGAAACCAAGCGACCTGGAACATTGAGCAGCTACGTCCTTTTTACACTTAGCAATTTCCACATTGTAATAAGTACTATATGATTATGAAATAAAAGTCTGTGGTTTGCTCATTCAGTTTTGGGATCATGCCATCTTTTGTCTTTTCTCGCAATCATATATCTGTTGTCATAAAAGTTACCAAACAAAATAAGTTTTTGCTCCGTGCTAAGGTTCAAACTTTTTGACATTTGCCGTCTGCCGGCTAAAAAAGCAAACAATCTTTGCACCGCCTAATATGCTTATCTGTCTGTTTGTGTGTGGGTCGCCTAGTAGTATGTCGTTGGCACCAACATGCTGGCTTTGGTCTCTGAGTCTAAATTAGTTGGTATTGCACCTGGTTGGCTCAGCTAAAGTAACTAAGATGAGGTTCCGCCAACATATGAAAAAGCTAAACATGCAACGAGATACATATTAAGGCGGGCCACTTAAATAAGCCTACCGCCAAGTGTAGCATAAAAGTTGGCCCAAAATATTTACAACCCAAAATAAAGTTTTATGCGTTAACAGATTAACGCAGTGTTTTGTGCTGCCTTTGCAGGAGGACAGTCAAGGGTTGCCGCCTTGGTAGGCTGGTGGAGAGATCCTGGGGGCTGACGCCGGCATTCTTGGGGCTGGCTCCGCCATCCTTGGGGCTGCGCTGTCGGCTCCGGCTTCGCCTTCTCCGCATGGCAGCTTCAGGATCCGCCAAGGAGGGATCGGCTACGGCAACATGCGGATCCGGGTGTTCCTTGTAGAACTTGCGGATGTCAACCATGTTGGCAACCCGGGTCGCATAGCCCGAACAGACCGCAGCACGTCCTGCATCACGATGGCTTGGTTGTTTTGTCTTCGGTGGGGAAGTACTCGGTGACTTCATGAATATCAGCCTCCGGGTACCACGCCGCCGTCATTGCCAATGCCAACTTGTGCCGCCTCATGCTGCTGAGCGTAGCGTGCTGTCGTGTTCGGCTGCCCTTTCCAGCAGGTCCGGCAGAGCATCGAAGATGACGGGATCGCCGTCCTCCCCAGGGTAGAACTTGGCGGCAAACGCTTTGCCTGCGCCGACAATCTGGTTGACAATTTCGCCAACTTTCAAGATTCGGGCAAGGCGCGGCGTCGTAGCTGTCGTGGGTTTGTCACGTCAGGTGTCATAGATGACTTCGTAGGTGTGGGATTATGCGGGTCAAGCATCTCCGAGCTTGGGATCGCAGGAACAAAGATCAACACAGATTTACCCAGGTTCGGCGCCCTCAATGTGAGGTAAAAGACCTACTTCCTGCCTACCCTAGATTGGTATTGATATGATAATCGAGGTGTTACAATGGAGGCGATCCGATCTGGTACTCGCCGTATGAGCTAGGGTTTGGGGCTTGATAGCTTGACCCACTCTAAGTCCTGCGAGTCCTCTTTATATACACAGAGGCTCGCTAGGTTACAAAAGAAACTTCCCCATAAGGAATACATCCACAGAGGCCTACTCGGAGACTACTTGGTCTTCACGTCCTCCGGGATTTGTCTTCTAGATCTTTCCCCTTATGGCGGTTCAATATTGGGCTTGCTCCCAAGTGGGCCTTCGTCCGTGCGAGTAAGTTAAGTCGCACTGGGCCGCGGGTTAATCCAGAAAGTATTCCCCCGACATTAGCCCCCAAGATTGGTTAGGACTTTACGGTGAGAACCTTCTGACCTCTTGAAATGGTCTCTGAGCCGCACTGCAAACGTTCTGACCAATCTCCTGACTCATGCGATTCAGCGCTGTGACTCATCCGCGACTCATCTCTCCTTCTGGAATATTCCGTTTCCTTTAATTGCGGACCGTTACTCGTTTTGCGGGCGCAAATTGTGCCGTTGGTTGCGAGCATAGATAATGCCGTTAGTTGCGGCCCCTTCAGTTATAAGCTGCGGCCACCTAGGTCATTATCCATTTGCCCTGCAATCTTCTCATCCCTAGCCGGCCGTCTTCTTCCTCGACCCGAGCCTAGTTCCCCAATCCAATCTCCCCCTCGCAATGGCGCCCAAGGCGAAGCCATCTGACGATAGGCGCAAAATCTCCTGCAACTGGGAAGGATCCTGGGTAACGGAGGAAACTCTTGTAGATCTGGCCGAGGCTGGCTTCTTGCCGCCGAAGGGGACGGCGTCTGGCGGGCGCCAGGCGATGAAATCGAGCCGCGCCCCAAGCCCAACGAGCTGGTGATGTTCGTGGACACGTGGAGTGTGGATTCACGCCGCCAGGTTCTCCCTTCTTCCGCAATTTGCTGCAACGCCTAGGCCTCCGTCTTCACGACATCGGGCCCAACTCAATGCTCCAGGTGAGCAATTTTCATGTGCTGTGCGAGGACTATCTTGGCATAGCCCCCAACATCGATCTATGGCTGGCCTCTTTCACCTGCAACAGCCAACTTGTCTCCAAGGGTGGCGCCTACGTTCAGGTCGGCGCCATCTCCCTTCAACGCCATAGGAACTCTTGCCTTCCCAAGCTAGCCCTGGCGAATCGACCCAGGGCTTGGCAAAAATCTTTCTTCTATTGCCAAGATACTTCACCGGAGGGCGAAACTCGCCTTCCCTCCTGGTCTAACACCCTCTTCGTGCCTACCGAGGCACTGAAATCAAAACCCCGCGACTCGTCCATGTCCTTCATCAATGAGTCGCTGATCAAATCCGCGCCTTAATAGGTCATGGTCTTACTGGCCTTGATCTTCTCTCTTGCTGGACCAAATGGCGCATTCAGCCCGTGAGTCCACGACAGCGATCCTTCCTTGAGTGCACAGGCACCTCTGCTGACGTTGATCGTATCAAGGCTTCGGACTGGAGGCCTGAGGATTGGGTGGAATTTGTCACCCGCGTGACTGAGGAGAAGGACATCTCCTTCGATAAGGTGGGGCTTGCCCCTTTCAGTGTTAACAACAAGCCTTTTGAGGTAACTCCTCTTCTCTGTCTTTTCGTTCGTAGTTGAGTCGCATTCCTTTTCTTAATACTGCAACTTATATCTCCCTGATCCAGGCTGATGAGAACTACTGGTCGCTGCCTGCGACCGTCGCCGGCACTGCTGCTCCCAAGCGTGCCGCACGAAAGAAGTTGCTGCCCACTCTAGAGGGCAGCGAGACTGCTGATATCCCTTCTGTTGCTTCTGCGGCCTCAGATGGTGAAGAACTGAACTGGACGAGGATGACAGTCCAGTGCCAGCCGCGAGTTCTGTTGCCGCGGCTGGACCAACTCCCCGTAGAGCCTCCAAGAGGCTATCTCGTGAGGAACCAGAGGTTGATGCTCTGGAAAACCCTGAGGCCACGAAGCGTCGCAAACCTGCTACGGGCGCGACCTCCTCCGTTGCCAGGCGTGCTTTCAAAGCCACCGCCTCTGCTGAAGAAGACATGGGTCCCCACTCTGGTAATTTCTGTTGTCTTGTCATCTTGAATGCTTATTCTTTTTCTTCTACTGACACGCAAAACTTCTGCTCGTAGATTCTGGGACCCAAGGCCTGTCCTCACCGTCAAGCGGTGAACTTATGGCCTTTGTGAAGATGGCTCCAGAGTTAGTAACTTTTCCCTGTGCTTATAATACTTTTATTCTGGCTTATGTGCTTCTTCTTCACACAATGCCTTGCTTTTTGCAGAAGTGCGGCTAAACCCGCGACTGAGCCTGGAACCGCGGTTGAGCCGCATTTATCACCTGCGGCTCATACCGCCATGGTAGAGGGCGTGGCCACCACTGATGACCTGGCCACGGTCCCTGTTCTTGACACAGCCACCCAAGAGGTGGCTCTGGAGGATAGAACGGATCCCCTTATGATCCAGGACGTGGAGAAGGTCAACCCCTCCTCCATAGATGTAATGGCCAAGGATGCTGATGCGCCAGTGGTTGAGTCGCCAGCGGCGGACAATCTGCGGTCGCCAATTCTGCATGCTGAGGTTGCTTCTTCCTCCTCCACAAGCCGCGCTGAGAGACTGTCAGAGGCTATCATTGCCTCAAATGACAAGCAAGCCATGGAGCTCCGCAAGGCACTATCTGACCTGTCTGCGGCTTATAAGGTAAACTTCTATCTCCAGTTATCTGTCTCTAGCCCCCAAGGATCAAGTTTCTTCTTTGACTGTAAAGGGAGACTTGATGCTTCTCTTTTAGCTGTTGATATATACTTACTAACTGATGTACCCTTCGTAGGAGGAACTAAGCTCCATAACGCTGCCAAACTTGCCTTGGAAAAGCAGCTGGGGATACTCCCTCTGAACTGGAGAGGCTGCGCGAGCTCCTTGGCCAGCGTGACGCTGAGCTGAAGAAGAGGGAAACCAGGATGGGCGAGCTATCTGATGAAAGCTTCAAGTTATCTGAGCAAGCCAAAGCCACCGAGCTGCGGCTTAAAACTGTTGAAGAGAAGTTCCAAGAGAGGGTCCAGCAGCTGGACCTCCAAGTCAGTGCTCAGAAAGACGCCATTGCTGATGCCAATGAGGACGCAAGGCTTAAGGCTGTTTCCATTGGCGAGCTTGAGAAAAAGTTGAAGAAAGTTTCTGATGCCCATAACCTTGTCCACGCCAAAGTGTGCATCATGACTCAAGAGTTAACTGGTATGTGTTGCGACTCATATCTGCATCTGTTTTCTCTACTATCTTTGCCTGTATGTTGTAAGCTGACGGAGACATGCCTCGATGTAGGTGAAGATGCCAAGGAGCAGCGCGGCAGTACTCAAGAACAGCTGGAGTATATCCGCGATTTTTCGCGAAGAACTTGTGACGCCATGAAATCACTGTCTAAGTGCCTGCTGCCGACCAAGCCAGTCCCGGTGATTCTGAAGGGCTGCTGAAAAGACTGCTTAGGGCGCCTCAGTTCTTTTTGGACTGGAAGGAGTCCTCAGCTCGCACCGGCGCGGCTCATGTTCTTGCTTTGGCCAAGACGTACTATCCTTCTTTTGATGCTGCCAAGGTTGCAAAAGGTAGGCCCTCGAAGAAGGTGGATGGCACCGAACTGACGGCCTCAGAATATGCGACGACTTGGAAGGATATGCGCGGCCACGCGACTGAACTGGTGGAGGGGATAGATCTTGCGACCTATATGGGCAAGTATAATGCAGATGGAAGCAGATGGGAGAAGTTACCCGCTCCGTCATCCAGTGCGGTGATTCCGCAGGAAAAGAACCCCTCTCCAGGCGTATCCAGCTCTGCAGCCCCCAAGCCCGCGACTGAAGAGCCCTCCAGCGAGCCTGCGATTGCTCCTTCTGGCAAGCTTGGTAAGCCGCCTGTTCCTCCTTCCCACCGGCCAAAAGCTGCGCACAAGTGAAGAAGAGAAAACAATGGTTTGATGATCTTGGCCCTTAGCGGTCTGTAATAATTGTTAGAATTGATGTGTCATAAGACAATATTATGGTTTGCTTAAGTACTCTTGGCAGTACATGTTTCGACCAATAGGCTGGTCCTTATGATTTGTCTCGGTTTTTCCTCACTTAGGCCCTTGCGCGGCTCAGTATTTCCCAGGTAAAAAGTGCGTGTTCAGGGTCGAGAGCGGCCATGATAGGCAATCAAACTCGATTGACGCCGCACCCCCAGTACTTTGGCCGCATAGTGCAAGTCGCATCCAAGAGAGGTTGAGTATAATCACGATAAATGCCACTTGTTTGGCGATCCCAAGGAATAGGCCGCGCTAAAAAGCTGCCGCACCCCCAAGGGACCAATGATTAAAAAATAAAAGACTCACAGCTCAATTGGTAGTTTGAGATGCTTTATTTCAGAATCATTATATGATACATAGGGTCGGTCGCGCCTAGGTGGCGACCAGAAGTGATGCTTGGGTCGGTTGCGCCTAGGTGGCAACCAGAGATGTTACATGGGTCGGTCGCGCCTGAGTGGCGACCAGAATTGGGTCGGTTGCGCCTAGGTGGCAACCAGAGATGTTACATGGGTCGGTCGCGCCTGAGTGGCGACCAGAATTGGGTCGGTTGCGCCTAGGTGGCAACCAGAGATGTTACATGGGTCGGTCGCGCCTGAGTGGCGACCAGAATTGGGTCGATCGCGCCTAGGTGGCGATCAGAAGTGTCATATTGGGTCGGTCGCGCCTGAGTGGCGACCAGAATTGAAATTTTTAGCCCTGAGTGGCCAGCTTGATGATGTAAACTCTTAATAATTTTGCTGCGGCTGCTGATGGCAACTCGCGACGCTGGGATGTGTCCTTATTGGCAATGGCTCGTAGCCTTTGACTTCCTTGCCTCCCTTGCGGCCGTAATCTGAAGTCGCAAGTCAGGCAGGTGCCTCTTGGCCTTCACGATGTCATCAAAATTCTCCTGCGACTCGCGCATGGGCGCGCTCTCTGCGATGCAAGCTGCTCTGGCTATGGCCTTGTCGCCTTCTTCACATTCTTGAGCTATTCTTTTGTCGCCATTGATGGTGATGACACCCTAGGGCCTGGTATTTTAAGCTTTAGGTACACATAGCACGGCCTAGCCATAAACTTTGCGAATGCTTCTCTGCCAAACAGCGCATGATATGGGCTCTGGAAATCTACAACCTCGAACCAAATGTACTCGCTCCTGAAGTTGCTTTGTGTCCCAAAGGCGACCTCCAAGTTAACTCGCCCCAATGGCTGAGCTGATATGCCTGGCACGACACCATGAAACGTTGTTCTTGATGGGTGTAGCTGCTTTTCTTGAAGGTTCATCTTTTGAAGGTTCATAGTATAATATATTGATGCTGCTGCCTCCATCCATCAGTACTTTGCTCAACTTGTACCCTGCGACTTGAGGGGCAACCACCAGCGCGAGTTTTCCCTCTTCATTTATTTCTCCTGGGTGATCCTCGCGGCTCCAAACTACTGGTTGCTCGGACCACTTTAGCCACTGTGGGACGGCTGGTACTATGGCGTTAACAGCCTGATTGCGTCGTCGCAGCTTTTGTTCCCTCCTTGAAGTATTCACCACAATGGTATGATACTGACCCAACTGTTTTGGGAACTGTGGCTGATCTGGCTGCGGATTTGGGACGGCGTTGTTGCTGTTGTTGCCTCCGCCATGTTTACCTTCCTCGTTGTTTTGATGATTGAAGTTTGTGTTGAGTGGCTGTCCATCCTTCCACTTTTTGTAATGATAACACTGTGCCTTCGTGTGGTTGGGTGGTTTCCCATCTTTTCCTATATGGATGTCGCAGGGGCGGTTGAAAACCTCTTCCAAATTAACTGGGTGAAAATTCCTTCCTCTGCTGCTGCTTTGTTTGTAACGAGTATTCGTATTTGCGACTAACCCTGAGTTTCCTTCCTCGTTTTTGCGCTTGTTATAACTCGCATTGGCATTGCTAGCTTGCTGTTGTTGAGGCTTGCTACTGGCCTTCTTTCCCTTGCCAGTGTTTTCCTCTTCCTCCCCATCAGATGCGTCCCTGGTTTTATCCGAGCTAGCATACTTGTTGGCCGCCGCCATTACCTCGCTTAGGCTCTTGACTTTATCCTTCATGCGACCTAGTTTGTGGACTAGCGGCTCAAATTTGCAATTTTTCTCCATGACAAGGACTGCTGAACTGGGTGGTATGTTGTCTGAGGAATGTATGATCTCTGCGACCCTTCTCATCCAGTGGCGACTCGACTCGCCTTCCTTCTGTACACAACGCTCAAGGTCCTCTATGCTGCAGAGTCGCTTGCATGTTCCTTGGAAATTCTTGATAAAAGCTTCCTTCATCTCATCCCAAGAGTTTATTGAATTTGGTGGCAAATTTTGTAGCCATATGTGGGCTGCGCCTTCTAACATCATGTTTAGGTAACGTGCGCAGATCTCTTCGGATGCATTTAGGATGCTCATGCCCATCTCGTAATTGTTGAGCCAAGTAACAGGGTCCATGCTGGCGTTGTAGTTGGCGACCTTGCGAGGCCCTTTGAAATCTGCAGGAAACGGTTCAGACCTGATTCTTTCGCTGAAACAGACTGGGCCTTTGAGTCGCGACGATAGGTTGGACGAAGCTGGCCTTCCTATTGGTTGGCCGCCGCGCGCGGCTGCACAATCTCTATGGGTTGAATTTGCTGAGGTTGATTTTGAGCCGCAGGTTGATCTTCCCTTTGTCGCCTAGCCGAGCTCGAGGTCGCAACGTGTGGCGACTCCGCGTGGATGCTTCTCTCCGCCGTTGCTCTGCTATTGTAAGGGGTGGAGTGCAGCCGTCCTGCGTGTTCGGACATATTCGCCTGCTGTATTACTGCTGTGCTCAGCATCTCAATGGCGCGCCGTGCCTCTCTGTCCATTGGCGTGTTTCCTGCTGGCGCTAATCTGGCCAAGATGTTTGTGGCTGCAAAGAGATTCTCCACTGGGCTAACATAATGCCCTTGCGGCGTGTGGAACCTTTGAGGCTGCTGTGGCGACTGCTGAACAAAGGTTGGCTGCGTCAATGGCGGGGGCATCATGGCCCTGTTGTTAGCCTGTACTATGGCCCTTGACCCAGGTATCTCTGCTACTCTTGGTGCTGCGAAAGATGGAACCGCTGGTACGATTGATGGTACAGCGATTGCTTGAACCGCGGGCGCAGCTAACGGGGCCGCGGACCGCATAACCATGGCAGATGGTGCCATGCGTGCGGGTACCGCGACTGAAGGTTGTGCGACCCCTGACCATGCGACCGGGTGCGCCGTGTTGGTGGCGACTGATGGGATCGTGTTGGTGGCGGCTGACGGGACCGCAATTGCTGGTTCAGTGGTAGGTGATTGGAACAGCTCCATAGGGTTTACTGTTCCTGGCTGCAGGCGACTCGCGTGGCGTCTGTGTGGCAAGGTGGCCTGTATTCCTTGCAGAGAATTGGTTTCCTCGATGAGTCGCAGTTGCTCCTGTTGGAGGCGCTGTTCCTCACGCGCCAGCCTGGCTCTCTCATCTGCGATTCTCTGGACTTCATCATATAGCCCGATCCTGGTAGCCTCCAATTCTGTCACCCTAGCAGCCGCGTTAACCGCAGATATTGGTGTAAACAACACGCTTCCTGTGGCGGCGTGACCGCTGCGCTGGGGGTTACCCTTGACCCTGATTCCGCAGGCGCGACTCCAGGTGGGTCTCTCTGTTTGCGACTCCTGAGGCCGCGACTCCTGGCGTCATCGCAGCGGATGCCGCGACTCCTGATGCGTCTAGCGCGGCTTGTTCTGCTGCTTCCGGCGGTGTGGGGGCTAAGCTGCCTGGTGGCATGCCCAGCCCTTCGTCTGCTTCTGTGGTCCTGTAGACCCCTTCCACGTGCCGATCTTCTACAGAGGGCGAGCCACTATCCACAGGGCCTCCGCATAGCCTTTCCTCAAGGACATACTCAATGGATTGGCCTTCTTCGTCTTCGAGAGGCAGCGACTCGTGGTTGATAGATCTTCTTCTTGGTCCACTGTTACCGCGACTCCTTCTTCTGAGTCGCCATGTTGCGATGGATCCTCTGACTCGCCGCCAATGAAGCCGACGAAGACGTTGATGGATCCAAAGGGGATGACGTGGCCGGTCTCCAAGTAATCTGCTTCCGGCCCCCAGCTTGAATCGTCGATGAGGGGTGTGCCATTGACCGTGATGATACGGCCAACAACAAGATCTTCAGCTCCCTTCATGGATCCTGCGCGGAACGTGACGCTCTTGACCGCAGGCCCCACGTGGGCGCCAACTGTCGTGGGTTTGTCACGTCAGGTGTCATAGATGACTTCGTAGGTGTGGGATTATGCGAGTCAAGCATCTCCGAGCTTGGGATCGCAGGAACAAAGATCAACACAGATTTACCCAGGTTCGGCCCCCTCAATGTGAGGTAAAAGACCTACTTCCTGCCTACCCTAGATTGGTATTGATATGATAATCGAGGTGTTACAATGGAGGCGATCCGATCTGGTACTCGCCGTATGAGCTAGGGTTTGGGGCTTGATAGCTTGACCCGCTCTAAGTCATGCGAGTCCTCTTTATATACACAGAGGCTCGCTAGGTTACAAAAGGAAACTTCCCCATAAGAAATACATCCACAGAGTCCTACTCGGAGACTACTTGGTCTTCACGTCCTCCGGGATTTGTCTTCTAGATCTTTCCCCTTATGGCGGTTCAATATTGGGCTTGCTCCCAAGTGGGCCTTCGTCCGTGCGAGTAAGTTAGGTCGCACTGGGCCGCAGGTTAATCCAGAAAATATTCCCCCGACAGTAGCCATGTCATCACCCAAGTTAGCCGGCACTGCACAAACACAAACAGTTACACACTGCAGCTTCATGTGTCAAGAGTGCAAGGTGTCAAAGAAAGATGAAGGATAAGAGACGTACCCAGGACATGCTCATGGATGGCGTTGACCTCGTCCAGATGGTTTTCAAGTGTTTCCTGAGCGAGCTGGACTGCCTGTGATAGTTGTTCCTGCTGCGTTTTGGCGTTCTTGTTCACCTGGTCGAGGTTGTTGCTCATGGCTTCAAGTTGTCCCGTCAACTTGCTAACCTCGGCGGCATGGGCCAGCTCCCGCTCATCCAGCTCTTTGGCATGATCCGCCTTCAGTTTTGCCACCAACGCAGCAAGATCTGCAGCTTCGTTCATCAAAGCTTGCATGTCAGTAGAGCTCTTGAGAATATCTTGCGCAGTGTTTAGTAATTCTACAGGTAAAGAAAGAAAAGACGACTAAAATACTTGTCGGAAAAGCAAAAAGAAGTCGGACGAAAAGAAGGCAAAGAAAACTTTGTCACCTTCATCCTTCTTGCGAGCCTCTTCCAAGCTCGCAATTTGGGCGTCCTTCATCTCCACGTCCTGCTGTAGTTGCTGGCATTCCTTGTTTTTCTTCTCTTGAGCACGGAACAGCTCAAGGTTGGAAGCAAGAACGGCCTGCATGCACGAAACCAACATTGCAGTTAGCACTATTTCATCAACGAGACCACTTTGCCAGCTAAATTTTTTTTTCATCCGCCAAAGTGCTCGGGGGCTGGGACTATAGGCTACGTTACCTCAAGTTGTCCATGCAGGGTCTCGTGGAGTTCATCCATGTGCGCGTACCATTTGCGGGTACCTTCACGCATGGTCCTTAGCATTTGCCGGGGGTCTTGCAACCCTTTGCCAGATTGAGAGCCAGGATGGGAAGACGGTCCGCCTTGGTCAGCCGCCATCCTGTCGTCCATCTCTTGCTTCATGGCAATAAATCGAGCGGCATCATTAGCCGAAGCTTCAGCCGTCTTGGAAAAGGTAGGTCCAGCAACTGACTTTTTCCCCGCCATCTTCTCCGTAGCCGCCTCTGCGGTACCAGCAGCCATGTACGTTCCCTGGCATACAACCACGGGAACGCCAACTGTGGGCGTTGTTGGCGCAGCGGCTGGAGAGGAGCGAGGTGGCTTGCCTCTGCCGACAGATATTTTCAGATTAGAGCGGAGCTTGGGCATGGCTGGCTTGCCCCTGTAAGCAGAAAAGTGCAAGTTTGTCGGCACAAACTTATATCAAAATGGCTAAGTCAGGGAAAGCAAAAGTTTGCCTACCGCTTGAATGGGACATTCCCCACGGTCTCATCCTCTGCATCAGCGGAGGTGGCCGCTTTATTCCTCTTCTCCAAATCCTTGGTGGAGGTGCTCAACTTGCGCTTCTTCGACTTGCTGGCACCAGTGTCGTACCAGTTTGGAGCCAAGTCTTCCTCCCCAAGGTTTGTAGCTGAAAAGGAAACAAGACAGAATATTAATTCAGTATCCAGTGGACAAAGATGTCAATGAAATGACAAAGTAGCTTTGGCTTACCGCTGGGGCTGGGTTGTCATGGATGAACATGGCGACGCCTTCAGCCGCCTTCACCGACAGAGGCTTGACAAGCTCTCTGAGCCAGTACTCTAGTGCATCTTGGTCAAGGATGCTGTTGCCGGCGTCATCCGCCTTGTACTCGCACATCTTCAGTGGGCGATGGCGGAGTGGCATTATCTTCCTCGACACCCAGCAGATGACGGTGTCAACTCCGTCAAGTTGCGGAGCCATCATCGTCTTCGTCAAGAACTCGATCAGCCTGACGGCAATTCGAAGCTCAGCCGACAAGCTGCTAAGCGGCACCTTTGCCGTCCAACAAGCCTTGTGGGTTGGCAGACCGTTGACAAAAACGGGCATCCCCTGTGTGCTGCCGGGTGTTGGGATGTCCGTGCAGTAGAAGAAAGTGCTGGTCCAGTGCTTCACCGACTCGATGTATGGTATCTTTGGGTACCAGTCGGGTTGGTGGCAGTTGAAGGTGACACTACCGCAGGTTCCTAGATGGGCGCCTGGTATGGTTTACCGGCGGCACAGGAAGCAGTACTTGAATAGCTCTATGGACGCAGCTATGCCTAAGTACCCTTCGCACAAAGCCTGGAAGCCGGCTAGCACTAGAATACTATTGGGTACTATGTTGTGCGGCTGCAGCCCGTAGAAACTAAGTACCGCCAAGAAGAAGGCGGAAAGCTGCAAGGACATACCGCGGAGCCTGTGCGACGCCAACATGACGCGCTCGCCGTCTTGCGGGTCAGGGACTGCCTCGTCGCCTGGAACCCTCTAGGAGCATTCAGTCTTTGGCGGTATGTAGCCGCCTTCCTCCAGCTCCTTCAGATAGGCTGACGTCATAACTAACGGCAGCCAGTACCTGGAGCCAAGGTCTCCTGTCACCTCTTCATCCTCGACATCATCGTCGTCGTCGGCGGCAGATTCCACCGCAGACTCAGTGCTGGACGCCGCAAGGGATGGGAGCGGGAAGGTCGGAGCAGCTGCTGCAGGCGCCGCCGGAGTTGGGGAAGAAGTGGAAACTTCACCCGCAGCCACGGTGGCGACGGAAGAGGACATCGGCGTGCTCGCGGGTACCGCCGCCGCCGCTGGCGCAGATCCAGATCCAGCAGGGGTCGCCGAGGCCGCAGCCAGCGCCGCTGCCGCCGCCGCATCTTGCTGAGTGCTCGCCATTTGCAGTGGAAGCTTTGCTTATGCTCGCCGGAGGTGAGTACGGGGAGGGGAAGAGCTCGGGAAGAGGAGGAGGCTGCGGTGGGTGCGAATGGGGAAGAAGACCTGCCTCGGTGTGCCCTTTGGGGTATTTATTTCCACGTGCCAAGATTCGTGCCCGAGATTGGGGGGACGCACGATTTCCGCCACGTGCCCACGATTTGCACGTCGTGGCAACGGTGTCTGCGGCCCTCGCTCCGATTTTTGTGCGCAGTGGGGAAACCAATACGGAAGGCGGCAGACTTGCTGGCTAGGTTTAGGACTCTGTATACTTGCCGGATACGTAATCTCCTTGTAACCCTAGTTCCAGCCGCCTATATAAGCTGGACCTCGGGACGCCTCTAGGGCAACCAATCTAGATACTTTCAACACAACCAACTCATTGTAACCTGTACTTCGGCTATTGCCTTATAGTGAGTTATAGCAGGACGTAGGGCTCCGCCACCGCCGTGGAGCCTGAAGCTGGGTAAACTGCCGTGTACAATCCCGACCTCGACGACGTCCACCTTCTTGCCCTACGTTCACCCTCGGCTAGCAAGACCCCGTCTCCTATCTCAGATGCCGATACGACGACAATCCACGTGAGGTTAACCCAAGAGCAAGCACCATCAACGGCATCTGACAAACAATCTTCTCATTCAACCTGCCTCGACAAATCAAACCAAGGGAGGATGCAAGAATAGAAACGGAGACTACTGACATGAAGCTTTTTCTCTAACTTTTTAAGACTAACTGAGAACACGACCCTTGCACCTTCTTTGAACATCATACAAAACCAGCTACCTCTAGGGCCCTCCAACTAACTTTTAGACCCCTCTGGAAGCTCGATACCCTAGAAGATTCTTAAAATCTTCGTGAAGCCCAAGAAGGAACAAAGGAAGTTAACAATGAGGTTCCTCCTCTACTCAACCGGAGAAGTACAGGAGCAAAGGCAACCTACCCAGAGGCATCCAAGGAGAACCAAAAATCTGGAAGGCACCTGCTCTGGACAACAATCAACCACCAGTCAAGCTCCAACGCAACTAGAAGTTTTAACATCCCTCTACTAACTAGAACCCGGAGGGAGTCAAGTACACAAACTTGACGCATCCTGAGAACAACACGTCCCCACCTGCAACCCTCGTAAGGCGACAATATCAAGCCGTGATTCTGCACCAAACCCAAGCATTGAGGAGTGACACCCAAGACGAAGATCGTCAAGCTACCCAAGAAGAACGATGCCTCCAAGTCAACCCCAGATGCAACCATCAACATGACCGTTCAAAAATCCCTTTTTAAGGGGGGAAAACATGCGCTACGTATACCAGAATATGTTAATAATTAGTTCCTTGCGCCTTAGCCTTGTAATATCTGGAAACAGCCAACCAAGACTATCTATCAGCGTCGATCGCCAAGTCAATCCTATCATCAAGGATCTGAACTCATCAAAGAAGATTATCAGCAAGGAAAGACCTAGCAACATCGATTTGTCAATATATCACATGATGACCTCACAGAAGAAGCAACGACCTCGGAAGTATAGCCAGCCCAAAACCCATGCCCTCTTACTCCCCTGTTACCCCACCTAGCAAATCTCGAGGACGAGATTTATTTTAAGCGGGGAAGGATCTGTCACATCCCAAATTTTGGAACTAAGAAAAACTTCATTTTACAAGACCCAAAATTCAGAGACAACATAAACTTTTTGAAATACTTCTCTAATGATTGTGTTTTCCTTCCTATTGCTCTGTTTGACCTTTTGTGACTTGTTGTTTAAGTTGTTCGACCAATAAATATTAACCTAAAGACCCAACCAAGATAAAAATATATTTAACCTTGGTGATCATGTCTTGACAAGAAAATATTCCATATACCTTTTCCATTCTTATTTTTGGCCAAATTCCATTTCAATGATACTTGGTTTAGCAACAACCAAAATACTCACTCTTGAGAAAGTAAAAGTATTTCCAAAATTATGTGTTCCCAAAAATATGGAGATCTGGATGCTATCTCCTATCTATTTTTCAACCTTGATATTTTGCATGTGTTTACCACTCCTATTTTATAAACTCCTATTTATCACTCCATTTTACAAGAACACTAGTGGGAAATATATTACACCACATATTTTTCTTGATCAAACTTTTGAAAACAATTAAGTTATGAGCTGAGATACTCCTTAAACATCATCTTGTCATAATTGAGTGTGGTCACTTTTTTCACAAGGTAGTATTGTTAATTATGGAAATTGTGGTATGATTAATTCTTGTGGTTTGACTTGTGTTTTCTTATGAGTATTGTTGTGACTTGTTTGCCTCGAATGTGTATTTCTTGACCTTGTGTGACTTAGTGTGCACCTAGATTAATTTAATGGGAGATGCTTGATAAAAATACAACAAGACCTTCTCTATTTCAATTGGAGTCCTATCTTCTCCTCTATTAAAGATTCCATATCTAGGAGCTTGTTAAGCTTCCAAAAGATTGTCCCTAGAGCAATGCACCATCATAAATCTCATGTAATCCACATCATCTACCTTTTCAAGTCATGCTTTGAACATTTCGAACTTAGTTGCATAGCTATCCATGATCGTTTAAAGTGCTAGTTAAACCAGTGACCATTCCTTCTTCTATCCTAATCTTTTGGTTGTCCTTGCAACAATTCAAACCCAAGGCATTGAGTCACCCCACCAATTGATCCTTATTAACATTTCTTGTGTGGGACAAACCAGAGATTATTTTATTACTTATTTTTATTTCTAAAATCTTAATTTCATTTCCTTTAAGCAAAAACCCTAATTTCAATGTTTTACATGAAATGATAAATATTTTCAAAATAGAAAATTATTAAAAACCAGTTTTGTGTTCTCCACTATGTATTATCCCACCTCACTTTCACAAAAAGTGTTTTTGGCCATTTTTAATAATCTTTATTAATTCTTTTCAAAAAGGGCAGAAATGAATTTTAAACTATTTAGTGAATAAAAGTATTTCAGAAAAATTGGGGAAAATTCCTTGAACTGCCTATGGTCATATAGGACCTACCTGTGCAAAAACCTCAACAAGTTATGTTCAAAAATTTGGACTTATTTCAAAAGTTCAATTCTGGACATTTTGCAAATTCCCTTAAAATAAGGCCAAATCAATTCAGAAAAATGTGAGACCACTTTCCCTAGACCCAACTTTTCATCCTGTATCTACTGGACATCATTTTTGTGCCTTGTGTTATTCAAAATTTTGGAGTTAATCCTCATTTTCTTCACTGGACAGAAATTGGGATCAACACTAGAGCCACAATAATTGATCTCTCTCTCACCTCCCCTATCCCTCCTTGTATCCAGGGCATGCCTAGTCAGCTAGGGCCCACGTTCCAGCCTCCCAGCACCCTCTCCCTTCTCCTCCACGCCTTGGCAGCAGCTCTGCAGCTGCCACAGTGGACTGGACATGACTCAGCACCATCCCTCTCTCCCCTCTCTTCTCAAGCACGTGTGGGAAAGGAGAAGGAGGCCGTGCAGCAGCCCGTGAGCGCGCCACTGTGCTCCTCTGCTTCCCCTCTGCCGACGGATCACAGCCACGCACGAGAGATACATCCTCCCTGCCCCAAATGCAGCTCGTCCAACCCCAGCTCGCCATGTCCATGGACGCCGACGGCGTTCTTCGCCACCTCTGCACCCCAGCAAGCACCACTCGACCTAGCCACTCAACGGCCTCCCCGTGACCCCGCACACATGCCGATGTCACTCACCCTGGCCCACGATGATGACGATAGCCATCGAACACCTGCGGGCACACCGAGGACACCACAGGGCCGTGAGCCTTCTCGACCACACCTCCCGTCCAAAACCCTCGTGCTCGCTCCTGTAACACTGCCGCGTCTCCTAGCCCGCCAATGGTGAGCTTGCTCGCCCTCTCTCGCCCCCGTGAACCTAGCCTCCCGTGCACCCATTTCTGCCCATAAAACGCACCCCGAGCCTCTCCCTCACCTCGCACCTTCCCTCAGCCTCCCCCTTGCTCCACACTCTCCTCTCCAACCGCCCCTGCTCTCTGGGCAGCCCGGGGCTGCTCCGCTTGCTCCTGGCTGAGGAGCTCGTGCTCAGCCGCGCCTCGGCCACGTGAAAGTTGCCGGCGTTCCAGTCCTCTCCTCTCCGCCATTTTCGATCCTACAAGCTTCTATGGTCCAGAGCCTCACTCCCCTGCGTTTTCTCGTGGACGGGTTCACCAGGAGCTTGACGCGAAGCGGAGGAGCGCGTCCTCGGTGAGTTTCCCGTGCCAGCGAACCAGAACGCCTCCAGCCACTTCTCCACCACCCCCAGGACGCCCTCGACCTCCTCCACCATCCTGCACACTCGCCATCGACTCCCAGCCACCCCACGGTGAGCATCCAGCTCGTCCCGAGCTCTCTCTTTCTTTTCCTGTGCGTCCCTGCGTTGTGAGGAAGAAGACAAACCTGGGCCGTTGATCTTTAGATCAAGGGCAGCATGGCTGCATGCCCTCCATGCATGGCTGACGGGTGGGTCACGCAGGTCCCGCTGTCAGATTTTTACCCATTTTCGAGCTGGGAATTTTTCCTGTTCGAGTTCCCTCTCTGGACCCTCACTAAAATTAGTGTTTCTTGCGTTTTATAAGTCCAAATAATATGAACCAAAATTCTATGGAAAGGTTTTGAAAATACTAAGCCGTTGGCGTTGGCCTCACCCAAAAATAGTTACCAGGATAAAAGCAGTTAATCTTTTCCCACATAAACTTTTCTGGACTATATGATTTTTAGCGCTTGATTTAAAAGGCCAACTGAGTTGAATCCAATTGTGTTGTCTTATGTATGCTTAGGAGTATCTGTACCTAGTTTTTCATGATTTTAGGAGTTACAGAATAGGCTGGGTGATGTTTTAGTGTTTTTCCTTTTCTGTTTATTCTTTTTCCTTAGATCTGTTTCTGACCCTCCTTTTTAAATCTGTTTAAAATACTTATATCTAGGTTTTGTCTAAACCAAAAATCACAGTGATACTAGTACATTTTTCTGACCACCTGCAACTTGGAGAATTGAAAAATATGAATTAATGTGGATTTGATAAATGTTTGGCTCTTACTGGTATGAAACACTGTTTCAATAATAACTTGAGTTTTCTTAATCCAAATGGAATGAATCCAATTGATTTGGATAGCCTTTGATAGTATCTTCCACTAGAATTTTGTCCCTTGTGATTTGAATGTCTAGAACAAAAGTTGTGTGCATTCCTAGATTCAGCCAGTAAGCACTTTATGCATTTTTAATAATTTATGTAGATAAAATTTTGGACCAAACTCAATTGGAGTAGTTTCTAATAGTAACACAGAACACAAATCCAAGTTTGCATGACTGTTTGATTAACAGAACTCCCTAGGAGTAATAATTAGTAAAAGTGTAGTTTCTGCCTCAAATAAAGAGAAAGGAATTTAATTGCCTTGTTATTAAAAATGTGTTTTATCCTTGTTAATGTTTGTTTTGGTACCGTTGCTTGCTTGTTACTGTTGTTTAGCATGTTGGCATATGTTAGTACTGTTAGTGACCTATGCTATGCTTGTTTTGTGATTAAACATGTGTGATAAGGAGAATATGATGTCTCCAACAATTAAGTAAATTTTGCTTGTGTGCTTGAGAACTAAAATGAGCTAATTAAATCTTTTAAACTAATATTTTAGATACTGGTTGTTGAAGATTGTTAATTGTGCTTAGTCTTTCAAGTTAGTAGTAACCCCTAACAGATGCTTAATCACTACTTCAAACCTACCTTATAAAAATGAATAGAGTTGTAATTTCCAAACTTGTTTGTTAAATATAAATCTTGCCTCATGATTGTTGTTTGATAGACTTGCGTGATGTTTGTTTTTGGAGTGTCATGCTGTATGATTGATTGTGTTTATTTTCCCTTTTGCGACGCTAGAAATAACGATGTCGGAGTGACCCTTGGAGAGGATTTCTGAAGAAGGATGGGATTTATTTTTATTGACGTGTGAGGAGAAGTCCAGGAACATTATGCTGAAATCAGGCAAGCTACTTCTCTGAGCTTGCATCTATATACATCTATTTTGGTTCACATGTTTTACTTATAAAGAGCATAAGTGATTTATGTGTTGGTTGCCACTAAAGCTATGATTTTGAAAACCCTTTGTTTTCAAAACACAAGTATATTATTTTGACACCCTATATGGAGGTGTTAGATGAAAATTCTTTTTTTTCAAACAATAGGATGGGAAAAATATTGTTTACTCAAAACTCCTTTGAAAATACTTGTGTGGATATGGAATGCCGAGATGTCGGTGTTGAAGTGAAGAAATGGAGAATGGTGATGTTTTATGAAAAATGCACATTGTGTCCTAGTACTATGACGACCAATCTTACCCTGTGCGACCACATTTACCCACATATGGGAAAAGGGCGTAATCATATAATTTGCTCTTATTAGTATGGGATGCCTCATCGATGGAGATGACTCCGTTATGCATGAGGGGATGGTTTGGTGACCAACCCCTGACCTGGGTCCTCGCTCAAACTCTATGAGAAAGATAAGGAGGAGGATAGAAGACGCCACCTTTGGGTCGCCGGGCAAAACTATGAGTCATCACACTTAGATTCCGATGGGCTGGGTTAAGTGTGGATGGAAAGTGTCATATGGGCAGGGTCCTATACTAGCATGAGCAAAGGACAGGATATGGTCGGTGACTCAACTTCGCATACACCTTGTATGGCGGGACGTGGCTGACACGATGAGTTACCGGATGGATGTGGGAAAAGCGGGCTACCTCTACAGAGTGTAAAACTATTCGAATAGCCGAGTCCTCGGTAATGGACAGTTGGAAGGCTGTCCTAAGACCATGTGCAAGTTTTGCAAAGTTTTGAGATTTGAAAAGAAAATGGAGATGTTTTATATATGCAACTATGACAAAGGGTCGGCATGAGGTTGCTGGAAAAGAGGAAGACCATGAAGGGCTATGGTCGAGAAGGCAAAGTTTGTGTTTTAAAAATGGAGTGAAAATGTTTTATGCAACTATACTGAAGGACTGGTATGAGGTTGTTCGAAAAGGATTGACCATGAAGGGCTATGGTAAAAAAAGGAGGAGTTTTGGAGAAATAAACAAAATGGTGATTTTTGGGAAAACGTTTGAAAAGAGACTTCTTATCTTTTTAAGAAAGACAGATTTCGGGAAAAAGTTTTAAACATACTTCTTACCTTTTTCAATAAAGATATAGAGATGTTTTCTAAAAATAAAAGGCTTATAAAAATTAAAACTAGTGCATGTTCATGTTGGGGTAGTTTGCGAGTACAATTCAAATTGTACTCATATTGGTATCGTCCCTGACTATTGTCTTAGCCAGATTTTGAAGAAGAGCAGTTCGAAGAAGAGGACTTCAATGACGTCGATGCGAACTAGGGCGCTTCCCTGTCAGCTGCCTGTAGGGTTATGGCAAATGACTTGGGCTCCACGTTGTTTGATGATTTCCGCTGCAAGTACCTGTTGGAGGTTATGATTTCAATCAAGTAAGTAAATTCATTCGGTATTTATGGATGTTCTTTTGATACCAGTTTGATTGTGCTCAGCGACACACTGATCATGGGATCGCTGATGTTGTAGGCACAAGGGTATTTCGGACAGTTAGTCCGGGGTCCCCACACTGGTGCATAAGTTAAGTCGCGCCGGACATAAGATCGATAGTTTCGATCAACTTTTGGCAATAGCCAATAAGTATGCAAAGACAGATAAGATGGCAGACGGCTTATCACAAATCCCAAAGGAAAGGGTACAAGCAACACAAACTAAACATCGTAAGTATCAACTGAGGGAGCAAAGAAGAGATAAGGAATCCCTTCCCAATAGCGCCGAAGGGATCTTTGACGGTCCCTGCGACTTACAACCGCAGAAGGAATGGGAGACCCGCGAGCCACACGAATGCGCAGTGCCATTACTACAGGCGGTGGAAAGAAAGTGATTCATCAGTCGTGACTCACAGCGGATCAATGCAGCATAAGGACAAGGCGAGCTCCCACCAAATGCCCAACCCTTCATTTAGAAGAAATATAGGACAATTTCATACCGTGGAGGTGCAAACAGCGGGAAAAAGGAGACAAGTAAACAGCGACCGGAGAGGTGACCAAATCTCAACGTCGGAAAGATGCCATCGCTGGACGGAGCGATCGGTCATTTGGAGCCGCGACGATCATCCCCCAGAAGTAAAAGATCTAGGACAGTTCGCCCTTGTAGTCACACCACAAGTCGCGGGATACAGGTTGAACAAAGTCCTCATGGATGGAGGAGGAAGAGTAAACATCCTATACCAAGACACGCTCCATCGAATGAACATACCCGAGTGGCGGCTACAGCCAACCAGGAAGGATATCCAAGGCATAATTCCAGGAGTACTTACAAGACCTATAGGAAAAATAACCCTCGAAGTCAGCTTTGGGACGGAGCGAAACTTCCGCACAGAACTCCTAAGCTTCGAGGTTGTGGCTACTAAAGGCCCATACAATGCGATCTTCGGAGAGAAGCCTATGTCAAATTCACTGCACGTCCCTGTTACGTCTACCTACAGTGAAAAATACCAGGACCAAACGGCGTAATCACAATACATGGAGACAGGCAAAGAGCACTAGAATGCGAGGAAGCAGGCTCAATATTCGCAGAAGAAGCTTGCATCGCCAACTCCTCACACGGTTACAGGCCACAGATGAGCCTTCGCAGCCCAAAACGAATCGCATTGGGGACGCCATGGAGGTGGACAGCGGGATGCACTCACCAGATGGTGAATTCCAACCAAGCAGTCGCGAATCAGGAAGATAATATGCCAGAAATTGCTTTGATACAAAAAGAAGACAAGAGATGGCGCATATGCATAGATCCAATCTCAATCAATAACCCCAGTCAAAGAGGTCCAGTTATTGTGAGACCCTGCAGCACAGACGCAAACCAGCATAAGTCGCAACCCAGTGCAACTAATCTTCCAAAGGATTTGCTCATTACTTTGACATGAACAACACATCAGAACTATCATGCTCGACCCGGGTCGCTTCTAGCGACTCAAACATGAACAACACATCGGAGCTATCATGCTCAACCCGAGTCGCTCTAGCAACTCAAACATGAACCAATTAGGTGTTTGTCGGCCCAGTGGAAACCGGGGTACCATGGGCCGGCCTGCCACAGCCCTCGACACTCCACGGAAAATTCTGCCAAGGACCAGGCGTTCAGCCTGGCGAGCCTCGCGAGGGACTTTTCCCCTCGCGAGGATTTCTTCACTCTGCTGAGCATTTTTGCTAAGGACCAGACGCTCAGCCTAAGGGGCCTCGTGAGGGACTTTTCCCTCGAGAGGGCCTCTCCTGCCCAGAAAACCACCAAGTCCTGGCGCGTCTCCGTGCCACCCTCGCGAGGACTCCCTCGCGAGGCGTCGAGTACTACAGAGCCTCGGCGAGGCTCCAGGCCCTCGCGGGGTTCCTACAAGTGGAAGCAAGCTCATGCACCCGCTGCAGAGCGCACATGGTCTCTGCGCCCACCGCAGAGTGACGCGCGCGCCTGCGCGCGATGACGACGACGCCTCAGTTGCCATTCTCGTGTATAAAGCAGTCAACAAAGCTGGGGCAAGCAAAGCGGACTCCAAGGATTGCCATTTTTGTGATAAAGGGACCGGCCGCCGCTACGCTCCAAGTGCAACGTCACCATGGGGCACTCCACGAGACTCTACAGCGCCAGCCCACCGTCCTGGATGGACGGTGGCTTTTTCTGCCAAGACGACGTGCTCTCTGCCATGGACCGCGTCCATGGTCAACCCCGACGCTGTGCGCTGTGCTCCACCTTTGCCACCATGTGGAATCCCTTCCCGCCTGTAGTTTTCGTGGAAGAGGACCAAGGCAGTATAAAAGGAGGCAGTGTACGACCAAGGAGGGGGATCGATTCATTCTGCACTCCACCAGCTACGTCGCAAGGGAGAAGACGGAGCTGATTCCACCATAGTTCACCATAGCCATAACAGTGCCCTCGGCAAGCACTTTGTACTGTGAACCTCTCCAAGCAGTGCAATACATCTTAGCAGGACGTAGGGTCTTTACACCTCGCGGTGGGCCTGAACCTGGGTAGCGGCTCGTGTTCTTTCTCTGTCATGATGTTCCTCACCGAGCTCGACGAGCACCGTCGCCGGGGTTGTTGAGGATTTGTTTGACATTGTGTTCAGCCCCTTACTCATTTCCTGGCTTCTGAGAGACACCCCTAGTTCCTGGGACTAGTCTCCAACATTTGGCGCGCCAGGTAGGGGGCTGAGGCACGTCTTCAACTTCTTCAACCTCTCCGCGCCATGACTGACACGCGAGCTGCGCGTCTCGCGTGACGGACGTCTGGCAGAGCCAACACCGAGCCCGCCGCCAACAACAACCCGCGTGGTCGCCCACGCACCAACCGCGCTTCAGAGCGCAACGCCGAGCCGCGCGTCGAGCACCCCGAGGACGACGGCGGCAACGGCAGCGGCAACGACGGCGGCAACGATGACGACGGCGAGGGAGCTACCTCCCAGCACTCGTCCAGGCGCGAGAGTGCCTCCACGCAGAGCCGGGTGGCGCCCAGTCCAGCCACTGCGCTACTGATGGCGCAGGAGCTGCTGCGCTACCGCCCCACGCAGGTAGGCCACGACAACTGGCTCGGGCGCCTCGAGGAGCTCATCAACGCCGCCGCCGTTCCTGCGGCACCTACTGCAGCACCCGCGCCTTCTCACTCGCTGGTGCGCCACTCCAGACACGAAGGGAACATAGCGCACGGCGCTCCTCCTCCCCCTCCGCCTCCACCACCACCGCCAGCTGCAGCTCCGACGGGGAACCACCGCGCAGCGTCGCACGCATCTTCGCCGCACGACTGCCAAATTGTGCAGCGAACTCCAGTGGATGCGCGCGTGGCGATCGAGCGCCAGCGGGACCGCCACAACCGCGTCGTCCAGGAGATTGCAGCTGCAGGCCACCAGAACCGTGGCGCACTCGTTGGTGGCGCTGTGACATACGCCACGGGATGCACCGCCTTCACCCGCAACTTGCGTCGCGTCGTCTGGCCAGTGAAGTTCAAGCCAGATCTCCCTCCGCGCTACGATGGCAGGACCAACCCTCTGGAGTTCCTGCAGCTCTACACCGTCTCCATCCAAGCCGCGGGAGGCGACGACAAGGTGATGGCCAACTGGCTCTCCATGGCGCTCAAGGACTCCGCACTCTCGTGGCTCATGAACCTCCCCGAGAACACCATCGACACATGGGAGGACCTCTGCAAGGTCTTCGTCGCCAACTTCAAGGGCACCTATGAGCGCGCACTCACCTACAACGACCTTCGCGCGGTTCGCCAGAAGCCTGACGAGACCCTCCGCAGATACATCCAGTGCTTCAGCCAGGTCCGCAACAAGATTCCGAACATCCCGGACTCCCACGTCATCTCTGCCTTCAGGGAGGGCGTCACGAACCACGGATGCTCGAGAAGCTTGGCATCCACGACACCCTCACCTCAGTCGTAAAGCTCTTCGACCTGGCTGACAAGTGCGCCAAGGCTGAAGAGGGCCTCCTCTTCGTCAAGAAAGAAACGGGGGAAGATCCTCCTGAGGGGTCCAGGAGCAGGAAGAAGCCTGTCGAGAAGCGCAAGACCACCGCCATCCTCGCGGCGGAGCCTGACGCCAAGTAGCCTCGCGAGGCCTCTCCGACGGCTGATGAGAAGAAAGTGGACAATCGCCCATTCTGCATCTACCACAACAGGCACAACCACGCGACTGAAGACTGCTGGGAGCTCAAGCGGCTCAGCAAGGAGCGCGAGAAGAACCAAGGCCGTGGGGCCGCGGCGGAGGCCGTGGTGGCCGCGGAGGCGGGCGCCACAACTTCCAGCAGAGGGCTTGGGGGAACAACGCCGGGCAAAACGGCAATCTCCCCGACGAGAACCCTGGGGGCTACCAGGCCCCTCAGGGGGCAATAGCGTGCATCCTCGGCGGGTCTCAGGCGCCCAAGTCCAACAACCACTTCAAGCAATTCTCTCGCGAGGTCAACACCGCGCTTCCAGGGATCGAGGCATCCCAGCCCCTCAAGTGGTCACAGTACACCATCGCCTTCGACTCCAAGGACCACCCAAAGTCGACCAAGGCTGTTGGCACCATCCCTCTGGTGTGCACTCCCATCATCAACAACATCGCCGTCGCCAAGACGCTCATAGATGGGGGTGCAGGCTTGAACGTCATCTCTGTCGAGACCTTCGAGCAGCTTCAAGTGCCCTACGAGTGGCTGATGCCCTCCAGGCCCTTCACGGGGGTGACAACTGGCTCCACCACACTGCTGGGGCAGGTGAGGCTCGCGGTCACCTTCAGCACGGCGCAGAACTACCGCACCGAGCAGATCGACTTCGACGTCGTGCACATTGGCCTGCCCTACAACGCCATCCTCGGCTACCCCGCCCTCGCAAAGTTCATGGCTGTCACCCACCACGCGTACAACATCGTCAAGCTTCCAGGCAGCGGCGGCACCATCTCTATCCACGGTCAAGTCCAGGACGCAATGTGCCCTGTCGAGACCGCCTACAAGGCCGCTGCCGTGGCATTCCCTGCTGACGAGGACATGGAGCCCCTCGAGAGGCCCGCGAAGAAGAAGCAGATGTTTCACAGGAGCAGGCAGCCACGAAGAAGGTGTCGCTGGACGCCAGCGGCTCGGGGGCTAGCGTCACCATAGGCGCTGGCTTGCCTCCCAAATAGGAATGCGCGCTCATCGCCTTCCACAGGGAAAACTTTGACATGTTCGCATGGACGCCGTCAGAGATGTCCGGAGTACCGAGCGAGGTGATCGAGCACCACTTAGCAGTGTGTCCAAACGCACACCCCGTGAAGCAGAAAGCACGGCGCCAGGTGCCAGAGAAGTAAGAGTTCATCATCAAGGAAGTAGAGAAGTTGAAGGAAGCACACATAATCCGAGAAGTTCCACACCCCACATGGCTCTCCAACACGGTGGTCGTCCCCAAGCACACCAGGGGCGGCAGGCTCTGCATCGACTACACCGACATCAACAAGGCCTGCCCCAAGGACCCGTACCCGATGCCCAGAATAGACCAAATCGTGGACTCCACCGCCGGCTGCGATCTCCTCTGTTTTCTGGATGCCTTCTCAAGCTACCACCAGATCAAGATGGCGAAGGAGGATGAGGAGAAGACAGCATTTCTCACCCCTTGTGGTGTGTATTGCTATGTCTGAATGCCTTTTGGCCTAAAGAACGCCGGTGCCACCTTCCAGAGGCTCATGAGGAAGGCCTTGGGGGCTCAGATGGGGAGAAACGCAAAGGCCTTCGTCGACGACATCGTGGTCAAGACTCACGAAGAGCACACCCTCATGGAGGACCTCGAGGAGACCTTTGCCAGCCTGCGCAAGGTGAACATCAAGTTGAACCCCGCCAAGTGCGTCTTCGGGGTACCATCAGGCAAACTCCTCGAGTTCCTAGTGTCCCACTGTGGCATAGAAGCAAATCCTGACAAGATCAAGGCCATAGAAGAAATGCAGCCACCTCGTCGCCTCAAGGACATGCAGCGCCTGGTGGATGCATGGCCAGCCTAGGCCGTTTTATCTCCAAGTTCGACGAGAGGGCTCTGCCATTTTTCAAGATCATGAAGCGGTCTGGCACATTCAAGTGGACACTGGAGGCGGACAAAGCGTTTGAAGACCTGAAGAAGTACTTGGCTAGCCCACCTGTCATGGTTGCCCCAAGGCCGGTGAGCATCGGAAGCTGTACCTATCAGCCACTCCACAAACAGAAAGCGCGGCCTTGGTGGCAGAAAGGGAAGAGCCAATCCTCGCCAAGAAGGACACAGCCACGCCAAGCCCAGATCCTCCCGATAAGGAAGCACCCTCCTCAGGCCCCGAGCCTCATGTCGAGCCCGCGCAACCAGAAGGCACCCTCGCCGAGGGTTCGCCTCAAGAGAGCCTCGACAAGGTTCCCGAGGAGCCCAGCGCTGCGCCACCATCGACCACGCTCGTCGAGCATCCCATCTACTTCGTCAGCACGGTGTTGCGGGACGCTCGCAAGCGATACACCATGCAGCAGAAGCTCCTCCTCGCGCTTCTCATCGCTTCCAGGAAGCTGCGCCACTACTTCCAGGGCCACCCCATCACGGTGGTCACATCATTCCCTCTGGAGCAAATCCCGCGCAACCCAAACGCCTATGATCGTGTCGCAGGATGGAACATCGAACTACAACCCTTTGGCCTGCGCTTCGACACCACACAGGTCATCAAGGGAAGGGCATTGGCGGACTTCTTCGCCGAGTGGATGGACACGCAGCAAGAAGAGCCTCATGAGGCAGAAACCACGCCATCGGGAGACACAGTGCCAAACCACTGGACCATGCACTTCGACGGGGCATTCGCATGCCATAACGCAGGGGCTGGACGTCGTCCTGACCTCACCAAAAGCGACAAGCTCTACTACGCCGTCCAGCTGTGCTTCACGACTGACAAGGTCTCCAACAACATCGCCGAGTACGAAGGCCTCCTCGCCGGGCTCAGAGCCGCAATCGCCCTCGGCGTCAAGCACTTACTCATCAAGGGTGATTCCCAGCTCCTCATCAAGTTCTCCAACAAGAGCTACAAGCCTAAGGACGGTCACATGACCGCTTACCTCGAGGAGGTTCACAAGCTCGAGAAGCACTTTAAGGGGATGGAGCTCAGGCACATCCCGCGAAGGGAGAACCAGGAGGCTGACGACATCGCCAGGCGAGCGTCGCGAAGAGAGGCTAAGCAGGTAGGCGTGTTCGAGGAAAGGCTCACCAGGGCGTTGGTGAAGCAGCCAAAAGAAGCAGTCAGCGGGGACATCGACGAAGAGCTCCCACTAGCACCGACATCTGGAGCACCGAGCTGCGGCCCACCCTCAGGATAACGCCTGTTGTTGGCCATGACGCATCAAGAGACATGCTGGATCGACGAGCTCAAGGAGTACCTCAGTGACGGAATCCTCCCTGGAGAGGATGTAGAAGCAGAGAGAGTTGCTCGACAGGCTGATACGTCTCAAACGTATCTATAATTTCTGATGTTCCATGTTGATATTATACCAATTGTTATATGTTTTATATACACTTCATAGCATTTTTATGCATTTTCTGGGACTAACCTATTAACAAGATGCCACAGTGCAAGTTCCTGTTTTCTGCTGTTTTTGTAGTCCAGAAAAGCTAGTCTGGAAATATTCTCGGAATTGGACGAAACTTGGACAGAACCTCCTATTTTTCCAACACGAAGACGGAGTCCAGAGGAGACACGGAGGGGAGCCACGTGGCGCCCACACCATGGGGCCGCGCGGCCCCCCTGCCGCGCCGTGGGGTGGTTTGGGGCCCTCGTGGCTCCATAGCCGCCGCCCTTTCGACTATTTATACCTCCCGACCCGAAAACCCTAAACCCCCGAGCCATTATCCACGAAAAGTTCCAGAGATGCCGCCGCCGTCAACCCTAGCTCGGGAGGGTTCAGAAGCTCTTCCCGGCACCCTGCCGGAGAGGGGAATTATCACCGGAGGGCTCTACATCACCATGCCTGCCTCCGGAGTGATGCGTGAGTAGTTCATCCTTGGACTACGGGTCCATGGCAGTAGCTAGATGGTTGTCTCTCCAGTTTATGCTATCATGTTTAGATCTTGTGAGCTGCCTATCATGATCAAGATCATCTTATTGTAATGCTACATGTTGTGTTTGCTGGGATCCGATGAATATGAATAGTATGTCAAGTTAATTATCAATCTATCTTATATGTTATTTATGATCTTGCATGCTTTCCGTTACTAGTAGATGCTTTGGCCAAGTAGATGCTTGTAACTCAAAGTGAGTATTTATGCTAGATAGTGGGTTCATGCCTCCGGTAATCTGAGAGAGTGACAATAACTTCTAAGATTGTGGATGTGTTGTTGCCACTAGGGATAAAATAACCGATGCTTAGCTTAAGGGTACGCCGTTAAGTCTAATGCATTTGTTTACTTTACGCACATTACTTAATGCAATTATCCGTTGCTTGCAACTTAATACCAACGGGGAACTCGGTATGACAAACTGGCGGTGGATTATTAGTCATAGACGCTATTGGATAACGGTCTATGTATTTTGTCGTAATGCCCACGTGAATATCATAGTAATCATCATGTCATATATATGCATTGTTATGCGCTCAATATTTTGTCAATTGCCCAGCTGTAATTTGTTCACCCAGCATGTTAGTTATCTGTTATGAAGAGACACCACTAGTGAACTGTGGACCCCGGTCCATTTTTTTACACTGATAATATAACCAACTGCAAACACTGTTCCTTTTCATTCTCTGCAATTTACTACTGTTTTCCATACCATACGTTTAATCCTTTGTTTTCAGCAAGCCGGTGAGATTGACAACCTCACTGTTTCGTTGGAGCAAAGTAGTTTGATTATGTTATGTGCAGATTCCACGTTGGCGCAGGATTCCCTGGTATTGCGCCGTGCCATATTCCGCCACCAACAACTTTCCGAAATGATTTCTTGCTCCTACTGGTTCGATTAAACCTTGGTTTCATACTGAGTGAAAACTGCTGCTACACTGCATCATATCTTCCTCTTGGGGTCTCCCAACGAACGTGTGATCCACGCTATCAAGCATATTTTCTGGCACCAGTTTCGGGGGTACTCATCATCACCATCATCATCATCCTCAAATACTCTCCCGTCAACCAGGCACCAGCATATTTTCTGGCGCCATTGCCGGGGAGCAGAAGCACTTCGGTTCAGCAATCTCCTTGCCTTCCTTCCACACGCCATATTTTCTGACGCCATATTGGGAAGCAAGAGGATTTCTGCAAGGGGAGTTTCACGCTTCCAATCTCTTTACTTTGTTATTGTCTTGCTTAGTTTATTTTTATTTAGTCTTGTTTGCTTTATTTATCAAAAACACAAAAAAATTAGTTACTTTTATTTTCGAATTGTTATTTTTCAGTCTTGTTATCATGTCTAGCCCTGTTCCTGTCATCATGTCACCTGAGGAAGAGATCTTCACTTTCAAGCAAGGAGTGAGGAGAGTTTTAAAGATGCTTGGTCTAGAATTTTTGAGTCTTATGCTAAAACTGAACCTAAAATGACTTTAAGCCTGCTTCTTAGTAGCTTTTATTTTGGTCTTGTTCTTTGCTACAGATATGCTTTAGATGCTGTGGTAGGAGGAGATTTCCTTCGTTATGATGGGGATCAAGCTTTTAATGCTATAAAAAATGATTACAATTTCTAGCCCTCCAATCAGTAAAATTGATTTGGCTTTGACAAGCATAAGTGATAGACTTAACACTCTTGAAACAAACATATCTGGTCTAAAAGAAGGGTATAATCAAATTTGTGAACACTATGATAATGTGCCAGTAAATTTTGAACCATCGGGATGGGTTCCCTCAGTAAAAGTTGTTATCAATGGTGAAACTTTTCATGCTCGCTGTGATATTATGTCTGAATTCTGTTTAATGCCCAAGGATATTTTTGATTCCTTAAATCTTTGGGAGCTTTCCAAATGCGAAGATTGTATAATTTTGGGTGATAATACTATTAAATTACCAAGAGGAGTAGCCGAAGGAGTATTTACAAAACTCCTGGGGATAACAATATCTATTGATTATCTTGTCATTGAATGTGCAGGAGTAGGACAAATTACGCTTGGAAGATCTCTGTTGAAACGCTTTGGAGCAATAATAGATGTGGGCCAAGGCACTATGAATTTCGCCTCTTCACCTATGTGTAACCAAGTATTTCCTAAAGATAAGGGTAAGGTAAGAGAGCTAAGCGTAAGATTGTTGATGCTTCATCACTTGGAAACACTTGATTCTTACTTTCTGCGCCTAGCTGAAAGGCGTTAAAGAAAAGCGCTTATGGGAGACAACCCATTATTTTATTTCTGCAATTTTTCTTTTTTTTGAGTCAAGGAGTTGTTTACTTCTGTAACAATTCCTTTGTATCTTTATTTTATCGCATTGTTGTGCCAAGTATTGCCTCTAATAGGAAGATGATGCTAGATTTGGATTTCTGCGCAGGAACAGATTTCTGCTGTTCACCGTTTTAATTCTGTAAAATCACAGAAAAATTATTTAAATCTGAAATTTTTGTGCGTGATCCTCAGATATGTACGCATCTTTCGTTAGTTTAAAGTTTTTCGATCTGAGCAACGTAAGTGCCTCGAAAAAATTCGTCTTTGCGGACTGTTCTGTTTAGACAGATTCTGTCTTTTATTTTTCGCATTCTCTCTTTTACTAGTGTTGAGTGGAATTCTTTTTTAGGGTGAAGAGCTTCACATAACATCAGTGGCAGTAGCTAATGTTAAAAGTAACGGTCATGTTTGTGTCCTTATAGAACATGTGAGTTTTTGATTGTGCACTAACCCTCTAATGAGAATTACTTTGAGTTTGGTGTGGCGGAAGTTTTCAAGGGTCAAGAGAGAAGGATGATATAATGTGATCAAGAAGAGTGAAGAGCTTAAGCTTGGGGATGCTCCCATGGATCACCCCAGCATATTTCAAGAAGACTCAAGCGTCTAAGCTTGGGGATGCCCAAGGCATCCCCTTCTTCATCAGCAACTTATCAGGTCATCTCTAGTGAAACTATATTTTAATTCTTTCACATCATATGTGCTTTACTTGGAGCGTCTGTGTGCTTTTATTTTCAGTATTTTATTTTTCTTATGGTCAACTTGATTGGACCCCAGCATTCTTGATTGGGAGAGAGACACGCTCCGCTTTTTCATATGAATACTCCTATTCTTCACTTATACTTGTTGAGTATTCTTATCTAGCTATTGCTATGCTTTTAGCTCCTGTTTTCATGCATCTCTTATTCAGAGCTGTTAGTTCTTTTAAAGAAAGTACTCTCTTGCTTCACTTATAATTGTTTGGAGAGTTTATGTTGAAATAAATTGATTGGTGTTTGGTTGGAACAGAAAATGTTGCATGTGGTAGATGGTATAATGGAAAAAGCTTACATATTCTTGTAGATCATTGTATTGGATAATTTGATACTTGTCAATTGTTTTGAGTTATCAAGTAGTTCATGTTTAAGCTTTTGTATCATGTAGTTAAAACCTATTAATGAAGAACTACCGTAAAGCTCGTTGAAATTTGGTTTGCATGATTGGTATCTCTAAGGTCTAGATATTTTCTAGTAAAAGGGTTTGGTTAACAAGGAAGACAGTGTAGAGTCTTATAATGCTTGCAATATGTTTTCATATAAGCCTTGCTGTGTCGGTTGATATCCTGTGTTTGCTTCAAATAACCTTGCTAGCCTAAACTCTGTACTGAGAGGGAATGCTTCTCGTGCATCCAAAACCTTGAGCCAAAATCCATGCCATCTGTGTCCACCATAACTACCTATATGTGGTATTTCCTTGCCATTCCAAGTAAATTTTTCATGTGCTACCTTTAAACTATTCAAACTTTATTACTCCTATTTTGTGTCAATGTTTACCAAGCTCATGAGGACGGGGTGGATGTCTTTATGTCAACTGTCAAACAGACTTTACCACCGGACTAGCGGCATATACATCCGCTTATCCATTAATTTTGCAAAAAGAGCTGGCAAATGGGGTGCCCAGTCCCAATTAATTACAACTTTAACCGCTTAATTCTCTTCACATTTTTGCCCTGATTTATCAGTCAAGCAATGACAAACAGTGAAATATCTGCATGTGTAAACAAAAGAGAAAGAGGGATGATCTGCCTTGCTGGTAGAAATAACGTCCTTCATGGGAGCCGCTCTTAAAAGTCTGGTTGGCAGGGGTCATATTGTACTTTCCATTTTCTGATTCGTTGACAATTAACAAACACCTCTCAAAACTTATTTTTACTCTCTATATGATTTCAAAAACTTAAAAAGCTCTAGCACATGATTTAATCCCTGCTTCCCTCTGCGAAGGGCCTTTCTTTTACTTTTATGTTGAGTCAGTTTCCTACTTCTTTCTATCTTAGAAGCAAACACTAGTGTCAACTTTGGTGCAACAATTTTTATATGCTGTATATTGCACTTATTATATGCTTTGTGTTGACAAATATCCATGAGATATATATGTTGAAAGTTGAAAGCAATTGCTGAAACTTAAATCTTCCTTTGTGTTGGTTAAATACCTTTTACTTAGAATCTATTGCTTTATGAGTTAACTCTTATGCAAAACTCTTTGATGCTTGTCTCGAAAGTACTATTCATGAAAAGTTTTTGCTTATATGATTCAGTTGTTTGCTCATTATCTACTTGCTAGCAAACTATAGACCATTGACCTGGATCACTTCATTCATAACATGTGCTTTACAATATTATTTGATCAAGATTATGATTGTAGCATGTCACCTCAGAAATTATTTTGTTTTTATCGTTTTACCTACTCGAGGACGAGTAGAACTAAGCTTGGGGATGCTTGATACGTCTCAAACGTATCTATAATTTCTGATGTTCCATGTTGATATTATACCAATTGTTACATGTTTTATATACACTTCATAGCATTTTTATGCATTTTCTGGGACTAACCTATTAACAAGATGCCACAGTGCCAGTTCCTGTTTTCTGCTGTTTTTGTATTCCAGAAAAGCTAGTCTGGAAATATTCTCGGAATTGGACGAAACTTGGACAGAACCTCCTATTTTTCCAACACGAAGACGGAGTCCAGAGGAGAACGGAGGGGAGCCACGTGCCCACACCATGGGGCCGCGCGGGCCCCCCTGCCGCGCCGTGGGGTGGTGTGGGGCCCTCGTGGCTCCGCAGCCGCCGCCCTTTCGCCTATTTATTCTCCCGACGCGAAAACCCTAAACCCGAGCCATTATCCACGAAAAGTTCCAGAGACGCCGCCGCCGTCAACCCTAGCTCGGGAGGGTTCAGAAGCTCTTCCCGGCACCCTGCCGGAGAGGGGAATCATCACCGGAGGGCTCTACATCACCATGCCTGCCTCCGGAGTGATGCGTGAGTAGTTCATCCTTGGACTACGGGTCCATGGCAGTAGCTAGATGGTTGTCTCTCCACTTTATGCTATCATGTTTAGATCTTGTGAGCTGCCTATCATGATCAAGATCATCTTATTGTAATGCTACATGTTGTGTTTGCTGGGATCCGATGAATATTGAATACTATGTCAAGTTGATTATCAATCTATCTTATATGTTATTTATGATCTTGCATGCTTTCCGTTACTAGTAGATGCTTTGGCCAAGTAGATGCTTGTAACTCCAAGAGTGAGTATTTATGCTAGATAGTGGGTTCATGCCTCCGGTAATCTGGGAGAGTGACAATAACTTCTAAGATTGTGGATGTGCTGTTGCCACTAGGGATAAAATAACCGATGCTTAGCTTAAGGGTACGCCGTTAGGTCTAATGCATTTGTTTACTTTACGCACATTACTTAATGCAATTATCCGTTGCTTGCAACTTAATACCAACGGGGAACTCGGTATGACAACCTGGCGGTGGATTATTAGTCATAGACGCTGTTGGATAACGGTCTATGTATTTTGTCGTAATGCCCACATGAATATCATAGTAATCATCATGTCATATATATGCATTGTCATGCGCTCAATATTTTGTCAATTGCCCAGCTGTAATTTGTTCACCCAGCATGTTAGTTATCTTTATGGAGAGACACCACTAGTGAACTGTGGACCCCGGTCCATTCTTTTACACTGATAATACAACCAACTGCAAACACTGTTCCTTTTCATTCTCTGCAATTTACTACTGTTTTCCACACCATACGTTTAATCCTTTGTTTTCAGCAAGCCGGTGAGATTGACAACCTCACTGTTTCGTTGGGGCAAAGTAGTTTGATTGTGTTGTGTGCAGATTCCACGTTGGCGCCGGATTCCTGGTATTGCGCCGTGCCATATTCCGCCACCAACAACCTTCGAAGTGATTTCTTGCTCCTACTGGTTCGATTAAACCTTGGTTTCATACTGAGGGAAAACTGCTGCTACACTGCATCATACCTTCCACTTGGGGTCTCCCAACGAACGTGTGATCCACGCTATCAAGCATATTTTCTGGCGCCGTTGCCGGGGAGGTACTCATCATCACCATCATCATCATCCTCAAATACTCTCCCGTCAACCAGGCACCACAGGCCAAGTCATACTGCCTTCACAAGGGAGACCTGTACTGCAAGCGTCCAAATGAAGTTGCATTGAAGTGCGTCCCCCTGAAGAAGGCCGCCAGCTGATCAAGGACATACACAGTGGAGAGTCCCCCCTGAAGTGCGTCCCCCCTGAAGAAGGCCACCACTCATCATCACGCACCCTCGCGAGGAAAGTCTTCAGGAGTGGATTCTACTAGCCCTCAATGCTTCAATACGCAACCACCGTTGTCCAAGCTTGCGAGGCATGCCAATTCCACGCCAAGCAGGTTCATCAGCCTGCACTGAGGCTCCTGTAACACCCCAAAAATTCGTCCCTAATTTTAGTGGTGTTTCCTCACACCTGAAAAACTTTTTCGGGTTTCTAAATGTTTTCTCCGAACCCGTTGGTCTTTGATTTGACTTTGGTTTCGCTCTCTTAGAAAATTCCCAACAATCCTCGATCTTGTCGACCTCCACCATAATTCCATGACATTGTTTTATCTGTGAAACATTGGTTCCATTTGGTGATTCCAAAATCCTTTCTGTCTATCCTGCTAAAGCCTCCACCGCAATTTTAGCTTGAGATAAATTCTACCAAGCTACCATATGGTTCCTCATACATATAGATCACTCCCATGGAAAAATATTTCATAGTCCCATGCAATACTCCCATGTTTATTCATATTCTCTAATATGCCATTTTTGATCCAGAAATTATCTAGACACCTACCACTCATCCAGAAATTATTCAATTTTGGGAAGGTGCATGATTCCACCTCCTGAACATTTCACTCCATTGGCCCAACCTCTTTTGAGCAATATTTGAGGTACTTCCTTTGTAATGCTCTTTTCATGCCTATTTGCAATTTCCAAAGCAACCCCTAGCTACAAAAATCATTTGGCATTGATACCTTGCCAAATTGACAACCTTCCTTATATAACCACAAATTCAGAAGATCAGCTCATAATAATTTGAGGAAGCACACTGGGCATACCCATGCCATTAGGGCAATTTTGGACATCCAATTTATTTGACCAACCTCCAGCTGTCCAATTGAGCTCAAACTCCACGGGCATCATATTTACATCATTCCAAGCCTACTGTGAATTTTGGGGATTTTTTTGAAGTGTGCAGGGCCCAGGTCATTTCATCGAACACCTGGCGTTCCCTCGGTTTTCTGAAAATTTTGTACAGAGGATGTTCGAGCCCCTGAGTGTTTCTTGTTTTGTTGTGTTGCCCTAATCCCCGTGAACCTAGTTTCGAAGCTGTTTTCCTTTTGGTGCCCCGAGTCGACGGGAACGTGTCGATGCCACTCGTGGCGCGCCCGAACGCCAGCGCGCGCACTGTGTGTTCCTGTGCACCGGGTTTCCACTGTTTTTCCTTGTCCCAACCGAACCCCAGCTGTAGCTGGACCATCCACTGCTCCCTGGACACGTGGTTGGTCGTCCCACCTTGCCCCTGCCCATATGGAGAGCAGCCCGAGCTCTCTCGCACCCCAGCACCCTCACTCACCCCCCCCCCCAGAACCCCCTCTGCTCCTTTAGTCGCGGGATGACGAAGCCCTGCTCGTTCGGCCGTGGACGTCGCCGTCGGTCCACAGACCACGGCAAGCTCCATACCGGGCCATCCTTCGATTAAATCCGTGGAGGATCTCCCTTGAACTCCTCTCCCTCGCTGACAATCTCTTTTGCAAGATGGTGGCCCGAAGCGTCATTTCCATCCGGGAACCAACGACGGCGAGCTCGTAGAGCACACTCCCGTGGCGGCGCCTCCGGGGCTCCCCCATGCCCGTGGTCGACCTCATCGGAGGCGGCGCATCGGGGTGGCCCTCCCCGCAACCCGGCGGCCGGCGGCACGCACCAAGGCGGTGGCGGCAGGCGGCGGCCGAGCCAGCCCATGCCGCGTCGTGCTCCCTCCCGCGGGACGTCCGCGCGTGGGGAGAGGCAGCGAGCTGGGTCACCAGCGTGGCGAGCTGGTGACGCCGACATGCGGGTCCCACGCTGGCCCAGCGGCCACGTCAGCCAGGGGAAGGCGTAACCGGCGCGGTACATTTTCCCAGCGCGAAGACGTATTCCAGAGAAATACGCAACCAGCCCAGCCCAGTCAGAATCGGCCCATTCCTTTTTTTTCTCCCGAGCGAGCAGCAGATAGCTATTCATCGCACGGCCGGATCTTTTGATCCGTAACTCCGTTTGAGGTGATCCATATTTGTAAATTCCTAGTTTGAGAAGCTCCGTCTAGTAGTATCAGTTTTATATTTTTGTAAAATACTTGTATGCATGCATAGGGTATTCCGCGGTACCGGCAACCCGAGACCCTGACCCGTGACGCGTCCGTGATTTCCTGAGCCAAGTGGTGTCGATCTTCGGAGACAAGCTAACCCCTTGCTATGATCAGTCCCGCAATGTTGTTTGTTATTTCCTTATTGCCATGGAGTGTGTTTATATTTGTCTGCGTTCGGTATATATTATGTCGGTCTGTTATTGTTGTGTTCAATATGTTACTTGGAATATTGCTCCTGCCATGTTTCATTCATCATCCATGTGTGCATTAGAATGACGTGTGAATTATTTGTGCGCCCCGCACTTGCGTGGCTTTGTCGAACCCTCTAACTAAATAACTGTAAAACATGCATTCCGATGAGTGTTTGCTTCTTCTCCTTCGACGAGGTGAGGAGCGGACGAATGTCGTCTTATGATCCTCGGAGTTGGGGGCATTTGCCAAAAGAGTTATTTGCTTCTTCTCCCTCCGTCAAACTTGGTTGGCGTATGCCCGCTTTGACTGCGACGCTTGGGACATTTGCTTTCCATTTGGTTCTTTTTGCCAAGATTGCTGACACCACGTCAGGTTAATCCTTGAGTGGAATGGATGCTTTCTTTCTTATGAGTGCTTTTTGGTTCATTTTGGAGACTACATGCCCTACCAACTTTGGTAGTTGATATGTGATGGCGCTGATACGTGCATTTTATATCATCATTTATACAACTTTTAGTATCATATTAGAATGTTATTTGCATTGTTATATCATTGTTCTTGCATGTTTTAGATGATTTATGGGACTTTCATACAAAGTCCCTATTTTTGGTATTTAATTTCTGGGAGGCAGAAAACCTCCTTTTTCTTGTTTTTAATGTTTCAGGAGCTACAGGGACTCAAATAATAAAAGGGAAAATACACAGCTGGTTTTTCGTCGAGAGAAAGGCAGAGGGAAGAAGACCGAAGAGAAGAGAGCCACGAGGCCCAAAAGGGATGGGCCCACGCGGCCCAAGTACCTGGCCGCGTGGGACCCACTAAGTGGGGCCCCGGGCACCTCCTCGCCTGGGGCTTTTTATTGACGCCTTCGTCCTCCCGAAAAGTTACGCCCTAATTTTTCCAAGTCCATCTGAGGCCGCGGCGGCAGCGAAACTCCTGATTCCCTCCGAGGGGGGTCAGATCCTGCTGCTCCGGAGCTCCGGAGAAGGGGGAAATCATCATCATCGTCATCACCTCTCCTCCTTGGCATGGGAGGTGGCCTCTACACCATCACCATCACCAAGACCAGCACCATCTCCATCATCATCTCCGTGATCCACTCCGTTCCCCTCATAGTTTGAGAGTTGCTATACCCTAGATACTTGTCTTGTGCTACTATTCATGTTTGTGATTGAGTACTTGTCATTATTTGGTGGTGAAGTTATATTTTCAGATTGTGTTGTACCACTTATGCCACTGAATATTATCATGTTTGCACGTTGTGAGTAGTTCCCATATGTTCCTGAGGGCATAGGATGAATTGGCAATGATTTATATATAACATTTGTTGGTATTTTGTCAAGAGTTTATCTTTTATGTGATTCTATGATGGTGTTGTGCGAACGTCGACTGCACAACACTTCACCTATATGGGCTCATAGGAGAACACCGTAGTATAATGAATTGAGGGAGACTTGGGAGGACATGTAAACCTGGGACCGAATCATGAAGTTATATTATGAGGGTATTAGTATCGGGGACCTTAGAGTGTAATGCTATGGTGGGACTTTATGTCTTAATAATTCTTGTGCAGTCATTTACTTGGCCACATGATCCATCATAAGGGGTTGTAGTTTATTTATTTAGCTATACCTAATAATGGCTCCGTCCAAACAAGATTAAAACTTGACAAGATATTCAACGTGTTGTTTAATAAATCTCTATGCCTAGCAATATCCATGCCGCCCTCGGGAACGTTTTCCACATATAAGTTACACATCACTTGAGCTTGTCCTCTTGCACATAAGAGGATTGGGATTTCTCTCTTTCAGAGCTTCGACTTGCTACTGTTTATTTTCTGCATTGCAACTATACAACCAAAAATACCAAAAACACTTGCATCTTTTATTGTTTTATTTATCAATCTTACTAACCAATACCTTCAGCTCCTCGTGGGTTCGACAACCTTTTCTAATTGAAAGGTACTACAATTGATCTCCTGCACTTGGGAGTCATCAAGACACTTTTCTGGCGTCGTTTCCGGGAGCGTAGCGCTATTGGTAAGAAGGTTGGTAAGGAAACTTGAAAGCTGTTTTATCTCATTGTTACTATGGCCTTTACGAATCGTTCCTCGCTGCACCTTGCTCTATATGACAGTGCTTATGCGACTATTCCTAAAGTGGTTGAAACTACTGTGTCTGAGATACCTAAAGTGGGATTTAAAATTCCCGTTAGTCATGTTAAAAGAATTATGAAAAATCAATTTATAGGTGATGGAACTAAGTCTACATGTGAACACATGCAGTTAATTGAAGATATATGTGGTTTATTTAGACTTCCTGGTATTTATGAAGATCAGGTAAAAAGGAAGTTATTATATTTGTCTTTATCTGGTAATGCTCATGATTGGTACAGGTTTCTTGATGAAGAGGTTGCTATTGAATGGAATATCTTGAGGAAGGTTTTCTTTCTTAAATATTTTACTCCTAAAGAAGCTTATGAGAACCGCTGCTATATATTTAATTTCTGGCCACATCTGGGAGAGAGTATTACTCAAGCTTGGGGGAGGTTAAAGGAACTCCTTCGCAAGAATCCTTGAAATGATCTTACAAGGAAACTTATATTGATAAACTTTTATGTGAGGCTACCGTCGAAGCACAAGGAAATTCAGGAATGTTTTCCACATATAAGTTACACATCACTTGAGCTTGTCCTCTTGCACATAAGAGGATTGGGCTTTCTCTCTTTGAGAGCTTTGACTTGCTACTGTTTATTTTCTGCATTGCACTATACAACCAAAAATACCAAAAACACTTGCATCTTTTATTGTTTTATTTATCAATCTTACTAACCAATACCTTCAGCTCCTCGTGGGTTCGACAACCTTTTCTAATTGAAAGGTACTACAATTGATCTCCTGCACTTGGGAGTCATCAGGCGCTGGTCGGAGGTATCTCTGCCACAGTCACCCGATCGACGCCAGCATACTGTGCTAACTTTTGTAGTTGATCTGCGATGGCGCTGGTCGGAGGTATCTCTGCCACAGTCACCCGATCGACGCTAACAACCTGTGCTAACTTTTGTATTGATCTGTGATGGCGCTGGTCAGAGGTAGCTCCGCCATAGTCACCCGGTCAATACAAACAAACTATTGCTTGAGATATTATGTTGCTAGTGTCTTGATGTTTGATGATATATATTATTATGATATTGTGATTGTTGTGTTGGACTAATCCTCTGTTGTTTGGACTTGTTATGATGAAACTTGATTAAATGAAACACCCCTCCAAACTTCGATAGGATCAGTCCATAGTGCCACTAATCTGAACATCGAAAGCACTACCACTGTCGCTCATATGGGCGGGCCTTGACCAACGTATCCTATTGAGCCTCCTTTGATGCTACCATTTTGGCAAGTCTTGTCGGTTACCTTTGTGGTCGGGGCTAGTCTTGCGAAGGTTCCGGAGCTAGGCGTTGCTCATGGGTTGGGGACGTGCCGGATTCACTTCGTCATAAGACATAGAGTTATGTCGGTAGCTATACAGGGAGTGTCTTGGTAGCGTGAACGGTCATGTACGTGTATCAGGTCGTCTTAAGGAAGAGTTCCTAAAGTACCGGCTATATGTTGCACCTAGATGGGTGGAAACTGCAACCTCTCGAGAGTGTTAAATCTGGATGTCTAGCCTCGTTCCAAGGTTATGGAACAACAGTTCAGTGTCAGTCACACTATTGTCTTTGTCGAGTCAGGAGGTTAAACATAAGTTCTGTTTGAAAGAAAGATGAACAACCTGATTTCACTAAATGAACAATAAGGTGATGCAGGGAATGTTACTTGAGCTGTGGATGGTTACCGTGTTTCGGGGTGACGGTGTGATCGTTGGGAGCCTAGAGTTAGGCCTGAGCCAACATCAACCGTGCATGCCCAACGTGGAAAAATAAGGCCAGAAGGCCTAGGAGAGTTGAGAAAAGAGATAAGGCCAGTGGGCCTAGTAGGAATGATAAATATTGTTATGTTACTTGGTACCAAATGGTACACCCGTTTACTCGTCACAGGTAAGCCTTTGTATGATTGCCGGTGCATGATCCAACCCCACCTGGCTTGGACTCTGTACTGGTGATACCGCCGTTGCTTGCATATGACATGTTTGGTTGTCAATGCCATGCTACTTTTATGTCATGTATATAGAGTACCCCTTTACCATGTTGTTGGAGTTTATTTCCAATATATATATTGTTGCATGATTGTTGGATTGTTTGTAATGAGTGGTGATTCTTGCTGAGTGCATACAAATGTACTCACGGGCCTTGTGATTGTGGCCAGATTTTGGCGAGGATTCATCTTCCACCTTAGCGAGGAGATGGAGCAAGAGCGTGCTAGGATCAGTAGCCTAGCCAGATGCCTGTGGAGTGGAGCCGCTCCAAGCCGTTGCCTTAGTCATCTTCCGCTGCCAGTTAAACTCTGTCCTGAGCCATGCTTGGCAAGATATTTTGTAATGCCTCGATGGGCTTGTAAACCTTTTGTAGCACTTTGTGCCTGATTGTGTAATGATTTCCGCTATGTTGCATTGTCGTAACGTGTGGCCAGATATCTTGGGCTGGCGCACGGGGCAACCACCTCTCTGGAAAATATGTGCCAGAGCGTTGTGCCACAGCTCCAAACCATCCCGCTGTCCTGGCCCTTCGCGGTCTGGGGGCTGGACATCCTGGGACCGTTCCCACGCTCTAGCGGGGGCTACCGATACCTCTATGTCGCCATTGACAAGTTCACCAAGTAGGCGGAGGTCGAAGCGGTGCGCAGCATACCAACGAGATCAGTGGTGAAGTTCATCAGAGGCCTGGCCTGTCGCTTCGGCGTGCCAAATCGCATCATCACCGACAACGGCTCACAGTTCACCAGTGGCACCTTCAGGGCCTACTGCGAAAGCCTCGGCACCCGGCTCTGCTTCGCCTCAGTTGCTCACCCACGAAGCAATGGGCAGGCTGAGTGAGCGAATGCTGAAGTGCTCAAGGGCCTCAAGACAAGAAGCTTCAACCGCCTAAAGGCCCACGGCAAGAACTGGATTGAAGAGCTCCCCTCTGTGCTCTGGTCCATCCGCACCACTGCCACGAAGCCCACCGGAGAAACGTCGTTCGCTCTTGTCTATGGCGCTAAAGCAGTCCTCCCCACCGAGATCAAGCACGGGTCCCCATGGATCCTTGCTTTCAACGAGGACAATGCGAAGTATCAGCAAGATCTGCGCCGCTACCACAGCCGCCACATTCGCCCGCTCACCCTCGAGACAGGTGATCTCATCCTGAGGAGGATACTCTCCAGGGAGGGCCTCCACAAGCTCTCGCCCATGTGGGAAGGCCCCTACAGGGTCGCGCACATCGCCAGGCCCGGCGCGGTACGGCACGAGACGGAGGACGCCACCCCGGTCAAGAACCCGTGGAACATCGAGCATCTACGCAAGTTTTACCCGTGATCACGTCGCGGCAAGCATTTTTTGTCTCAAGAGGGAAGCATGCACTTTCACCTCCCAGCTTCACAAAAGCTTTCCCTCCACGAGGGCCATCTCCTCTGAGAGCTCTCCACAATGTGTCGCCACGGGCCGCGAGAAGCCTCAGCCACTCCATGTGGAACCCCATGCCCAGACATGGCGGACTTTGTCTTGGCCACGCCAAGTGTAATGAACAATTTTGGTTCACCGTGAACCTTTGCGCCTCAGCGCCGTTATGTAATATTGCTTGGTGAGTTGTTTTTCTTACGTTCATTCGCGCTCACATTTTTTCCATGTGCACCTCGCGAGCGGGGGCTGAGCACGGCGTCTGTGCCTCGGGAGCATCCCAGCAGCATTACAAAACCCAAAGGATCCGAGCTCTAACTCGTGGTTCTCCGCCCACGACCATTATCTCACCAAAGAGCTCTGACTCGTGGGCTAGCTCCCATGCACGTCGCCTCACCAAGGACCTTGGTGCTTACTCTCCTCGTGAGATACACATGAGGAAACCTATGATCGCGCATGACTTGTACAACGTGCATTGCTTCTGGGTATGCCTCTCTCTCCAAAGCAGGGAACAAGATGCCCTACAAGGCTGCGGAGCTCCAAACCAGCCTCAGGCAACCTCGAGAGGGGAAACGCCTCGCCAGGGAACACAACGCCCTCTATGAAACAAACGCCTCGCAAAAGCTAAGTCCAGAACTTACGCCTCATGAGTTTTTCTCTCTCGCTGGTTTTGTCGCCCCTCGAGCCTCTCTTTTCTCTCTTACGCCTCATGGGCTGCTTGCACGTCAAAGGGGAGCTCCCGAGCATCGCGCCTCGAGAGCTCTTACCTCTCTAAGCCTTACACACCCCCCGGCCTTGTCGAGCCCTGACTCTGGCATACCGAAGCGGCGTTGCCATTTGCGCTGAAAGCAGGGTCCTAACGACGTAGAGCGAAAAAGACATGAGGAAACAGATAAAAGGCCTCCCGAGGGTTGTCACACTTGCATATAATAAAGATGTCTTTACAAGCCATTACAAAGTGGAAATAGCAAATCCTAAGATAACTGGTGCTCCAGGCACATCTCTCCGCGGGAGCGGCTTAAGCAGCAGGGCTGTCATCGTCATCGCCGTCAACAGCCTCGTCGTCTTCCTCCTCAGCGCCTGCCTCGCCGTCGCCCTCCTGGGCCGAGTCATCCTCGACGCTCTTGAAGCGCTGGACATACTTCTCCACGTCCTCCCACACCGAGGTGTCCAGCTTCGAGACAAGCCTCTGCTCCAGAGGCTCCATCATGGTTGTGAAGTCGAAGTTGTGGTGGAGATGCGCAAGGTTGGCGAAGATTTGGCCGACCGCGACGCCAAGGAGCTCTTGGCTCTCGTTGTCAACCAGGTCGTCGAGGTTCGTCACAATCTCCTCAAGGCTGGTGAGGAGCTGCTCGAAGAAGCCGAGGTAGGTGGCGACGTCAGCATTCCCCTTGGCAGGTAGTGCGGGGGCCTCGGCTCCCAGGTGGTCCGCGACTGTCCGCGCATGGCTCACCAGGGAGAGGAACATGCGTTCCCGCTGGCGCGACAGGACCCGCGTAGCCTGAGCACTTTGCCGGGCCTCCTCGACAAGCTCTACAACAGGCCCCACCTGCTGCTGCATTTCACTCATGTCCTGCGTCAAGGAAGCAAGGTCCTGCTCCGCGCGTTTCCGGGCCTCCACAGCAACCTGGAGACGGGAGTCAAATCACTTCTTCTGCTGCTCGAGCTCCCTGATGCGAGCGTTGAGCTCATCGTGTTTCTTCGTGAAGCGCTCCTCCTGCAGCTTGACCTTCCTCACGAACTCCTTGGAGCAGCTGTCGTGGAAGAGCTTCTCTTTGGTCGCGGACTCCTCCTTCATCTTCTCCTCATTCTTGCGGAGGTTCTCATTGGTCTGCGCGAGGCGTTTCTTGTAGAATTCCTCGTCCTGGGCCACCTTGCTCTCACGAGACTCCAGGTGTTCCCGCTGCGCGGCTTGATCTCTCTCGATCTGCTCAACCTGCTCCTCGCGCTTGCGCAGCTCAGACTCGCGGGAGTCGAGGTCTGCCACGCGCTGCACGATCAGCCCTTCGCGGATGCGCAGATCCTCGCGAAACTTCTCCAAGTTCTGCCGCACGGTCTCCGACTCGGCGATGATCCCTGCCTCGCGGTCCACAAGCTCTTGGTGTTTGGTGGCGACTGCCACCTCGCGCGCCGCCAGCTCCTGGTGCTTGGCCTCAGTCTCCGCCTCAAGAGCCTCGCTCCTAGCGCCCAAGTCCGCGAGGACCTCTTCAACCTAGCGGACCATGCTGGCGCGAGTCTCCTCAGCGAAGTGCGGCGCCTCCTCGCGCTGCACCTGGGCCGCCTCGTCCCTCCAGCGGCAGCGCTCCACAGTCTCCTGGAGGCAGGTCCAGCCCCACGCGAGCTCGGCGCCCTCTTCCGCCTTGGCACGATCTTCCTCAGTGAGCTGGGCCTCGAGCCCGTCAAGCACCTCCCTCGCCGAGCGAAAGACGGCGTCTCGACGAACCGCAACCGGGCGCCGATCCCGCAGAACTAAGGCCCACGCATCGCCAGGAAGCTTGGAGGTGCCGGCGGGTGCCGAGGACTCCGGAACGTCACGCCTTGGGCTCGGAGTAGCCTCGAGGCGCGCCTGGGGCTCTGGTGAGGGCCTCCCTCTTCATCCACGCTAGGGGCTTTCTGGGGCTCGGAGCGCCCTCGCCATCAGCCCCACTATCCTTCTGCCCCTGGGGTGCATCTTCCTCCCCTCCAGGGACAGGATCGGTCCTCTCCGCTGAAGCCGCTCCTCCCGCGGCCTCTGTATCCACCACCGGTGCTTCAGGGCCCGCGTTTGGTGGAGGTGGCGGCACGGTGGCCTCCCCCATCTCAACATCGGCGCGTGCCTCCGCCGACGTCGCTGTCTCCGCCGCGCACTCCTTCGTTGGTGACGCGGTCCTCGCCGCATCTTCCTCCGTCACCTTCTCTTGCCGCGCAGGAGAGACGTCAGGCCGCGCGGTCAGCGGCGCCGTCGCCTCAGCCTCCTTCTCCTCGTGGCGCTCCTCCGCCTCGGGAGGCGGTGCCGCAGTCTCGGGAAGAGAAGCGGTAGCCTTGGGAGGCACCGCATCAGACGTAGGCGCTGCGGACGCTGCTGCAGCACTGGAGATTTCTCTAATCCTCCGGAGCCTCCGCCGCTTTGGCTCCTCGGGGCGCCTGGAGAGGAAAAAGTTCAGAAACCCCTCGAGAGGGCCACACAAGAACAACATCGAAAAAGAAGGGAAGTACAAGATTTACGCTGCGGTGTCGACCCACTTCCTCTTCGGCATCCACCGCATAGGCGGCGCACTAGGCTCCGCGCTCTTCTGGGCCTCGGCAGGCCTGACCCGCCTTGGCACTGGCCCCTGCCTCCTCCCAAGCCCCGGCGTTCCTGTCGTGGATCGCCTTGGAGCGGGGCTCGCAGTGCCCCGACGAAGCATCATCGTCGTCACTTCCCTCCTTTCCCTCAACGCGCTGTGAGGGGACGACCAAGAATCGGTCGCAGCTGCCCGAGGAGATCTCGTGGATCTCAGTCTCAGGCGGCACGCCCTTTGAGGTGCTCGAGTGCTCTGCCGAAGAATCGGGGCCCCCCGAGGCGCCGGTCACGCCTGCGTCAGACTCTGCAGGCAACTCCGTCGCCTTCTCCTCGCCATCAGCTAGCGGCGCCTGCGCCGCTGACTCTGGGTCCTCGCGAGGCCCAACATGCCCTTCAGGCACCAGCCCCACTGGTCAAACTTCGGCATTGTCTGCACGAGCGAGACGCGACGCCCAAGATCAAGCCTGTGGAGTGGAACGGTCTTGTCGGTAGGCTTGGGGATGTCTGGAGACGTGAAGAGAACCTCCATGATGCTGTTCACTTCCTCCTGCGTGAAGAGGGTAGCCACATCGAGTCCGCATGCTTCTGGAGTGGAGCGATGCGGCGCCTCACGAAGTCCTTGGCCACCATCTGCCCGGTGAGGCCTGCCTCGCGAAGCTCCTTCAGGCGCCTCACCACGGGGCCAAGCGCTGCGCCCATGAGTGTCTGGGAGGACCAGCTCGCCCTCTTCGTCGGGGGCGCCTCAGGCAGCTCGAAGAAAGGCTCTGGCTCCCGACGTCCACGAGGAACCAGCGCCTGCGGAAGTCCTCCACCTTCTTTGTCACGCTGGTCACGACTTTCTCGCCGGCCCACGCGATGGGAATGTAGACACCGCCCATGCCGTCGGTGATGCGAAAGGACACGCACCCCGACCTCTCATTGTTCGCCGTGAACCGGAGCGTGTAGAAGCTGCGGAAGAGGTCCACCGAGGGCGGAATGCCGATGTACGCCTCGCAGAAATAGGTGAAGATGGCGAGGATGAGGATGGAGTTGGGGTGGAGGTGAAGAATCTGGATCTGGTAGCGCTCCAGAACCGCCAGGAAGAAGTCGGAGAAGGGAGGCACGAGCCCGACGTAGAGGGTGTGCATGAAGATGGGGTAGAGGCTGCCGCTGGCGTTGTTCGCCGGCTTGAGCACCGTAGCGCCGTGCTCGTTGGTCTCCGAGGCCGCCATGTGACGCACCTTGTCCAGCTGCGCCTCCTTGAAGCGGAAGCCGGTCAGAGCCGGCTTGAGGTCGCCGTCCTGCCGCATCACGGCAGGCTCGCTCTCCTGCATCGCCGCCTTGCCCTTCATGGAGACGGTGGCCTTCTTGGGCGCCATCACAGTGGAATTGCAGAGGAAAGCTTGGAGTTTGCGCTGGGAAGAAGGAGACGAAAGGGGAACGATTGAAGCAGTGGCCGTCTGCGCCGAGCTCTCCGCCTTTTATCGCCTCATCGAGCCGCTGCCCAGACGTGGCGGGACCCACCACTACGCCCATTACTACAGAGGAGATCGTGGGATCGTGTCCGGCCGCGGCTCTCCACGTGTCTCAGGCTAAGCAGGCTTCTTTGGGCCCACGACGATTCGCCTGCGTCTGTGAAACTCCTGCGTGCCCATCGCGGGCCCGGGGGCTACTGTCGGCCCAGTGGAAACCGGGTACCATGGGCCGGCCTGCCACAGCCCTCGACACTCTGCGGGAAATTCTTCTAAGGACCAGGCATCCAGCCTGGCGAGCCTCGCGAGGGACTTTTCCCCTCGCGAGGATTTCTTCACTCTGCTGAGCATTTCTGCTAAAGACCAGACGCTCAGCCTAAGGGGCCTCGTGAGGGACTTTTCCCTCAGGAGGGCCTCTCCTGCCCAGAAAACCACCAAGTCCTGGCGCGTCTCCGCGCCACCCTCGCGAGGACTCCCTCGCGAGGCGTCAAGTACTACAGAGCCTCGGCGAGACTCCAGGCCCTCGCGGGGTTCCTTCAAGTGGAAGCAAGCCCCTGCACCCGCTGCAGAGCGCACATGGTCTCTGCGCCCGCCGCAGAGTGACGCGCGCGCCTGCGCGCGATGACGACGATGCCGCAGTTGTCATTCTCGTGTATAAAGCAGTCAACAAAGCTGGGGCAAGCAAAGCGGACTCCAAGGATTGCCATTTTAGTGATAAAGGGACCGGCCGCCGCTACGCTCCAAGCGCGACGTCACCGTGGGGCACGCCCCGAGACTCTGCAGCGCCAGCCCACCGTCCTGGATGGACGGTGGCTTTTTCTGCCAAGACGACGTGCTCTCTGCCATGGACCGCGTCCATGGACAACCCCGACACTGTGCGCTGTGCTCCACCTTTGCCACCATGTGGAATCCCTTCCCGCCTGTAGTTTTCGTGGAAGAGACCAAGGCAGTATAAAAGGAGGCAGCGTACGACCAAGGAGGGGGATCAATTCATTCTGCACTCCACCAGCTACGTCGCAAGGGAGAAGACGGAGCTGATTCCACCATAGTTCACCATAGCCATAACAGTGCCCTCGGCAAGCACTTTGTACTGTGAACCTCTCCAAGCAGTGCAATACCCTTAGCAGGACGTAGGGTCTTTACACCTCGCAGTGGGCCTGAACCTGGGTAGCGGCTTATGTTCTTTCTCTGTCATGATGTTCCTCACCGAGCTCGACGAGCACCGTCGTCGGGGTTGCTGAGGATTTGTTTGACGTTGTGTTCAGCCCCTTACTCGTTTCCTGGCTTCTGAGAGACACCCCTAGTTCCTGGGACTAGTCTCCGACAGTGTTCAACCCCACTCCGTCAGGAGTATCAATTCGCAACCAAGTGCGATGAGTATCAAGTATGCATGGTCTGCGAGGAACAGAAAACTAGCATTAAAGGGCCTGCATCGCCTTTGTCACCCCCTGTAAGAAATTAAGTGGTTATTAAATAAAGTCGGCGTCCTAGACATTCAAGGATTCGTCGTTTCGCCTCAACTATCATTGGGTCGCTGAGTCTTTTAAATTTCATACATAACTAACCCTTGAGGGCTTTTTACAAGCACAGCAAGCACAGCTCGCACCTCAACCTTTGCCAAACGAGTGACACTTATCCTTAAGTTAGAAGCGTCTTGCATTATGCGGCCAAAGTACTGGGGTGTGGCGTCAATCGAGTCTGAATGTCTATCATGGCCTTTCTCGACCCTGAACACACATGTTCCTAGGAAATACTGAGCCGCGCGAGCGTCTACTTAATGGAAATATCATAAAAGAACCTGCTTATAGGTCACAAGAGTACTGCTTATAGTACATAAATATTTTACAAACTAATGGGCACGTCCCACATTACTATTTATTTCTGCTTCCGAGTCGCAGGGACAGAAGTCTGTGCGGTTTGTCTTGGGGTTGAAGCGGCAGGTGTCCTTATAACCAGGGCACCACCAGACGAAGCTGAAGGACCACTAGGTCCCGACGATGGATTAGAAGCCCAGGATGAATCAGCCCCAGTGGATTTTTCCTTCGCAACTTTGCTGCTATTAGGATTGAACCTCCCAAGATAAGAACCCAAGTCTAAGTTCTTAACAAACAGTGTGGCGTACCCACGCATCCCCTTCCAGATGTCGAAATACTCACTCATTGGAAGATCAGTATCATCCGCGCGCTTCGCCCGGTCATGACGAGCAACCTTGTTAATTTCTATTTCTAGATAATACGCCCGGAGTAATGTCAAAACATGAGCAGCTCCGGCGCGAGCAGAGGACCCCTTCCAATCAGAGATATAATGGGGAGCCTTGAACAATATGTTTAGCCAATGCTCACGCGACACTGGAGCATCAGTCGTAGGGGAGATTTTTGTGATAACTTCCTTGGTAACCTTCAGGAGGCATTGGCTAAAATCCGAAAGATATTCCAGCTGGTCCTTCAGATTGGATTGGCATATTGGTGCACCAGGCCCTGCGTCAAAAAAGCAAGATAAGATACAAATCAGCAACTCATGGTGGTCACACAAATATGCATGATCAAGAGACAAAGGACCAAGGATGAACCGACAAGTTGCAGGAAGGCTGATTTAACAACAGATCCAAAACCCTCAAAAGCCTTGAGCAGCGAGTTATATTTTTCATCTCGCACGGTGAGTTCCCTCGCATGGTCTCCTTTCAGTCGATCAAGCAATTCAGATTTAAGACTCAGCCCCTCTCGCAAGGATTTTATGACCTCGTCCTTCTCCATGAGTCGCTGCCTAGAATCTGCTTCGAGCTCTTTAAATTGCTCTTCACAGGAGTCAAGATGACCTTTGAGTACCTTTATTTCTTGTGCCCGGTTTCTAATGATCTCGTTGTGTTGCTCCAAGGCAGATCGCATTACTTCAGGCTGACCTCAGGACGTTCCCTTGCCTTTCATTGAGCCAGAGGCATCAAGCGAGGAAAGTTCAAGCTGCAAACAAACAGAGAAAAAACATAAGCAATTCTTACAGGCACTTGGGGGCTCAAACTTGGAGAAGAAAAAGAATCAACACCCGTTAACTGGTACAAGGTCTTGATCCTTGGGGGCTACGGTTGCGTACCTGGCGACTTGAAGACAATTGCTCAACCAGGTCGCGCCGTAAAGCGGCGTGCCTATCTCTAGCTGCAACTATGGCATCCGCAATTAATTTGGAACTATTAGCGTTTGGGTGATCTGTAACGTCCCAAATTTTGGAAGCAAGAAAAACTTAATAAATTAAGACCCAAAATTTGGAACCAACAAAAAAAAAACTTTTTCAAACCTCTAGCATTTGGATGTGTTTTCCTTTTGATTGCCTAGTTTGACTTGTTGTGCCTGGTTGTTTTTATTGTTGACCTCAAAATAACAACCCAAAATATCCAAATATCTTCTCCTATCTTATTTTCAACAAACATTTCAAAACCCTTGTTTTAATTATTCTTTGAAAAATATTACTAAGAAGTGGTTTAACCCTCTTTCTTCAAAATCTTGTCATAATCATTTTGGTCACCACCTCATAAATGAATTTGTTTCATCATAAAGTAGGTTATTTGTTCAATTGCTTGTGTGCTTGAAAACTTTTTGCTTATAGTTGATTTATGTGCCTGGACAGAGAGCTTGCAAATGAATGTGTCAACATATGCTTATGGTGTGGTTGTGTGAGCTTGTTGCTTTGCTTGAACTTATTAGCTTGGTGGTACATTTTGGTAGTAACACAAGTACATCTTTTGCCAACTTAAATTAAAAATGGTGATCTTCATGTTTATTAAAACTTAGCAAATCTAGGCCCCTTGTTAAGCAAACCATGATCTGTTTTTGGCATGCAAATTGACCAACTTGATCTATGATCTCTATATTTTCAAAACCCACCTTGGAAAACAATGGGAAACCTTGTTTAAGCATGAACAAACTAGGTTGTTAGGTCTATAAAAGTCAGTGACCATTTGGTCAATTTTTCATTTCTTGCAAATATTTTCAAATGCTTTCTTTGCCTATTTGACTTGAAAACTTCTTGCCTCCTCTTCATTAGGTCAACCATCTCACATTTTTGCTTAGCATTCTGTGATGGTTAAGTTTAGGCTTGGTTGATTTAGGGGGAAAGTAAAACAGAAAAAAAAATAAAGGAAATAAAACCAAAGTGGAAATTGGCCTAAACTCTAAACCCACCGGAAAACCAACCCTCTCCTCACTCCATCAACCACCCCCTCTCTCCCCTCTGCCCAGGAGGATCATCCTAGTCAGCTAGACCCCCACAAGTCATCCCCCCCCTTCTCCACCACTCACCTCACCTCTTCTCCACCGTGGCCAATGGGGGATCTCTCCCCTCTCCACCACTGGCCAGTACACGTCTCTCCCGACCAAGACCATCCTGCCCACTCCTCACCGCCCATCCCAGCCAGTGGCGTCGCTCCCTTCCCTCTCCATTGACCCCCTGGTCCGAACGAGCCCTAGAAGGCACCCCCCTGTCTAAACCCGACCCCGGCTTCCCTGTCCCTCTCTTCTCTCCCAGAACCCTCACACGCATCCTCCCACTCCACCCCAGCAACCCTGCCCAAGCCCGAGCCCTCTGCTGCCCGTGGGCACGCAAGAAACCGCCGGCCGCCGTCGGAAGAGAACCGCCGTAGCCGACATTTCCCTCGCCCATTCCTCGCCATTGTTGGCCCCCTGGACTCCCCTCACCTAGATCTAACTTCCCCACCCTTCTTTTTGTCTAGAGGCAGCCCGTGGAGCTCGTGCTCGTCATCAACCCGAGGAAGCACGCCGCCGTCGCTGCCAAGGTTTCCCCGCCTCCGCTTCCGCCGACTGTGCCCGAGCCTCTCCCTCGACCCTCTCTGCCGTCCTTGACCCCTCCCGCCGCCGCACGCATCCCCTAGGTGAGCATCCCGCCGCCGCGCCATTTCCCTCTCTCTCTGGCTCGCCGGAGCGCCGTCGGGCGGGAAAAGACAAACGAGGGCCGTAGATCGATCTACGGCCACGTTTGAATCCCGCCATCCCCGACCGTTTTCCCCACGCGCGTCGCGCAGCGCGGCGCCATGTTGGGCTGGCCCAGCTCGCACGGCACGGCCAGCTCCAGATCTGGCCCCCTTTTAGTATTTTTTTCTGTAGATTTATTCTTTTCCTGTGGGTCTGTTTCTGTGCTGCAGCTTTATTTCAAAATAAAATAGTTAAACTCCATATCTGTGCAAACCAAAAATCACAGTGATAAATGAATGGGATTAGAACCACTTCCAACTTGCAGATCTGAAAAATATTAATTTGTGTGCGCATGAAAATTACTGCACTGCCACTGGTCTAAATCAAAGATCTAATTTTATCCAGAGTTTTATGAATCCAAATTTGATGAATCCAATTGTTTTGAAATGCTTATGAGTTGAGTTTTCAGTAGAAATTAACCTCATGTGTTGGTGATGCTCAGTTTTGAAATGGCCTGTGTTTGAAGTTTGGACCAGTAGGGTTTTCTAGCATTTATTTGATTTTCTGTGATTAATATTTTTGGGTAAATCCAATTGCAGTAGTTTCGAATTCATACAAAGAACCTAAATCTAGCTTTTCATAAAATTTGGCTGAACATAACACCCTGGACTTAATAAACTCTAAAAATGGTGTTTTCTGCCTATTAAAAATGATAAAATAAATATTTGGTCTTTTATGAAATTGTTTCTTTTGTTGTTTGTGGAATATTAAGGTACTGTAGATCACTACTTAATGTTGTTCTTAATATGTTAGTACTGTTAGTGCTTAAGTAAAAACAAAATGAAGTTAGTTGTAAAATGCTATTAGTGCCTAAGGAAATAAAATAAATTAATCATGCTTGTTTGCTTAATTACATGATTATTGGAATAAAGTAAACTTCACGAATAAAGTTCTTCTTAGCTACTGGTTGTTTTAAGTTTATTAGTGATGATTAGTTTTACAAAATTGAAAGTGATTCAAAAAGGCTGTCTAATTATCACCTTAACCTTATTTTGTAAATAAATAATAAATGGTTTTGTAGTTGCCAAACATGGTTGTGTGGTTTGATATGTTTGCCTTGTTAGTTGAACTTGGTAGTCCTTAAGTTTAATACTAGCATGAGTAGTTTGTTAATGTCCCTATCTTAACTTGGTGGAATAATTTAATAATAGAAAATAATTAGTAACTTAACTTTTGTCTGCAATATTTCCTGAAAACTAAAGAGATACTTTTGTCCGAAGTATTTCCTAAACTACGGTAACAGCCCTTGTTAAGTGACCTAACCACCCTAAGTGGAGTTTTGCGTTAGGGTTTAGTTAAAACCACCTTTGTAACTATTAGGGTTGTTGTGTATATATGCTTAGGTGTGTTTGTTGTTTGTCTTAGTTATATGGACTTGTTGTGTTGCTGTTTTAATTAAGTAAGTTGTCCGCTTTTGAGTGATAGTTTAGTGCCTTGTGCAATGCTTGCTGTTTTGTTTAAGTACATTAGATTTTTGTCAACCCGCTACTTAGAATTAACGGTAGTCGCGTTTAATTTTCTGGTACGATAGAATCGCAAGAGGAGGAGCAGTAAGTGGAAGCTGAACCCGCCTACGAGGGAGAACAAGACTAGGGACATTTTGCTGAGCAAGGCAAGCCACCTCACCATACCCTACTGAAATCCTATTATTTCATTAAAGCATGTTTTGTTTTCAAAATAAAATAATGCATGTTTTATTTCTTCTGTGGCACTTTGCCACCCAAAACTATTTTATAAAATATTGTTTGGCCAAAGATATCTACTAGTATATAATAGGTTTATAAAAATAGATCTTTACTTGAGAAGCCTTCTACTGAAGGTGCTATCAAGAAAATTATATTTTCTAGTAGTATATCCTTATATCCTTATCTCAAAACTATAGGATGGGAGTCTGGTCTTTGGTAAAATGTTTCCAGAAGGAAAAAAAACCGAGTCGCTGGGAGCGCTCGGCGAGAAAGTATTTTATAAAACCCATGTTGCTGGGAGCAAATGGAGATGTTTATGAAAACCCGAAGTGCTGGGAGCATTCGGAGAGTTTGTGAAAACCCGAGCTGCTGGGAGCAGTCGGAGGTGGAGATGTTTTTGAAAAACAAAGTACAGCCCTAGCGGCCGCCCGAACAATTAACCCGTGCAACCACACTACCTGATATGGGTAGGGCTTAGCCGGAAGCTTGTCTACTTTAGTACGGAAGGTCTCATACTCCTATGAGGGTTAAGTCCCTCGAAGCCGGGTTGTCGTCTGTACGAGGCAATACACATGGGATGGACCCGCCCGGACGATTACGTTGGGTCCCCTGCCGTGGCGGTGTGGCGTCCTAAGAGGACCAGGGGTCTAGTGGAGCACACGGTGCCGAGGGGAACAAACCTAGCGGGATTCCTCTGTACTAGAGTGGATTGGTGGAACGCTTTGATCATGTTATCTGAAACCCCACATACTGTTATGAGGACCGTGGCTGATCACGGCGGAATGACTGTTTGGTGTGGTGAAAGTGCACCACCTCTGCAGAGTGTAAAACTATTCGAATAGCCGTGTCCGCGGTCATGGACGGTTGGAAAGGTCCCCGATCTAGGCGTATGGGCATTTTTATGTTTTCAAAAGAAAAGTGGTTTCTCGGTGGAAGCAAGGAGGCATCAAAAGGTACCAGGGAGGTACGGATTTGGGAGAAGATGGTTGGTCTCGGGAGTCAACCAGTCGGAACCCGGAAAGGAAAAAAGGGGCATCCCTATCCTAGTGTTTTGAAAAAGTTTTACAAAAGTGTTTTCAAAACTGGAAATGGTTTCTGCCATTTCTAAGGAGAATTATATCTCCAAATGCCTTTTTTAACAAAGATATAGAGATGTTGTATTCTCTATGTCTAAAAGCATCGTTTGCGAAAATTAAGCCCTATAGTCATATTAGCAGCTATCCCAGTTTTCGAAAACACTTTTATTGCATTACCATGAAAACTTAAGCCTGGTGGTGGTCTTGCGAGTACGTAATTGTACTCATGGCTGTGTCCCTGGATATTCCAATGTCCAGATTACGAGAGAGAAGTACGACGAGAGAGAGTACGCCGACGACTACGCCAACTGAGTGTCACCGGTCAACTGCTCTGTGGGAATGCGTCCGGTTGTGACGAGGGCCGCGCTAGCCAAAAGCTTCCGCTTATCGTAGTTAATTCCGTCATGCGTGACGATGGTTGCAGGCTTGGTCGTGTGACCACCATTTATGTAAGTCTTGTACTAATCGAGTTGGATGATGTAACTCTGTATACCATGTTGGTTATGTGATCGCGATGCACTGATCATTGGGATCGTGATCTGTTTACATAACTTGGGCACCTCGGACTGGTAAATCTGAGGGGTCCTTACAGACTTGGTATCAGAGCCATCGTTGACCTTAGGAGACCTTAGTTAGCATGGTCGTTAGCTTAGGAAGGAAATATTTTGCTAAAACTTATTTCTACAGAAATCTATTTTCTTCAAGGTAAGCCTAGTATGGTTTCCACTCCTCACCTATTCTCAAAAATTCTTGATCTTAGCTCTCTAACTTCAAGTATTTTCAAAAGAGTTTTCTCTACTCTCTTGTCCCTATTCAAAACTTGTTTAGACTTGACGAGGAACCCAAGTGAGACCTAAGTAGCTAGCACCTAGACGACGAATTTCTTTATTAAGAAGTTACAATGCATCAAGGAGCTCTCAGATGCACAGTCTGCAAGACCAAGCTCATCGACGACAGCAAAGGCAGGACCTCCAAATACCTCGGATGTGCAGAATGCAAGACAACAATGCAAAATCACCTTCGCTCCCTCGACTCAACCCCAACAATGTTACTCCATCAGCAAACCGACAATCGCGAACTTTTCGGCAAGAACCCAAGGATCCAATGAGGACTTCAGTATCCATGTGACACCAAACCCCATAGGATGAAGTAGGATATGACCTTTGGTTGGATTACCCGACTATCACGATTGTTGAGTGCCCTTTTGGTACTATAAGTGTCATGTGTGCTCTTTTGCTGGTATGCTTTTTGCTTAAGTGTGTGTCTTGCTTGTGTGCTTTTTGCTGAAGCATTAGTTGACGGTATGCCCCGTGTCTGTGTGTACCTTGCTAGACATAAATAAGAACCTTAGGAATGACGTCAAACTAGGAACGGACCTGAGGACTGAAAACCCTACCTTTCCTCGAGATACCTTAGCCTTGATTCTTTTATTTTTACGCCTCCTCCTAAGACGTTTTCTTTATTTATAGATGTCGAGCCTCATCGAATCACTCAAGAAGGGCCCGACGATGACCATGACTTTGGAAAGCACCACTGAGTTTCCCAAGGCCCTGGAGAACCTCATGCTGAGCTTCGAACTTGAAGGACCCGCAGTCTACAAGGGTTTTCCCTGGATGGAGAATGGACAAGAGCTTTGGTGGGTGCAACTCCACCTCTACAAGAACAAAGGTGATGATCAGAATAAAACGGGATATATGATGTTCACCAACTCAGAGTCTCAGTACGCCTCCTTTATGGAGTCAGCAAGGAGCGCTGCATGGGCCGCCATTGATGAAATGGGAGAAAGACTCAGGTACCGAGTCCTCAACACCCGGAAGGATCTCAAGGAAGCCTACGAGGAGATTGAAGCTTTGAAGGCAAACAAAGAGTCCCTCCCCAAGAACGAATCTTCCAAAGCGCCACATCTAGTAGTTTGTGACGGTTGAATGAAGTCATGTTCCCCTCCCAGTCGCAAATTAGTTTGTTGTTATGTTTAGGGTTAAAACTATGCCCATGTGCGGAACTATGTCGTGTGCTGCTTCTGTTGAGACCTGATGCACCTAGTGATTGACAATGATTCGTATGCTTGTCGTTGGTATGTTGTTTTCCTGGTGTGTTTCACCAGCACTCTTCGTCGGTAGCACATGTTAGACCCAAACTTCCCTTTTGTTTAAACATCTTTTGCCGCTACACAAAATACCTTTTTGGCCTTTTATGCGTTAGATACATCGTGATGCTTTTCAAAACTTGTTTAGAAAACTTCTCAAAAAAAATGTTTTGCCTCTGACCTGAACTTCGACACGTGAGAGCTTTTAACCGCACCTGATACAGAAGACCACCCGAGAAAGCCCATCCCCGTGTTGTGACGAGCTTTGCCTAGTTTAATTTAAGTTTTCGAATTACCAGTATACCATCACTAACTTAGCGTATCTAACTTTAGAGTAGCATATAACACCAGTGACTTGCTACTAGCTAACCTCTTCGAGACCCACAAGCGGCAACAAGGAGGACTCAAAGATCGGCAAGAGCCACTGCTTTTTGGAGATTTTTAGTGAAGCCCTCAAGTCGCAAAGTCCGAAGGAGATTGAAGTCAGCAACCACGAAGACAACCACACTGAAGATCGTCTACATCAAGATGAACCCCAAAGCAAGAGTCATAAGTGCCCTCTATGCGCCAACCTTATTAACTCGACTTGCCCGACTTGAGACTGATAGCACTAAGTATCTTAACTAATCTTCTAGGCTAACTAAATAGAACCGACCTCTGAAGGCTAGGGTGTGGCGTCATGAAGTCAACGAACCAAGGATTTCTTCATCAACTTTGTTCGTCAGCTAAATCGAAGGTGGGCACAATAGAAGACATCATATCTAGCAAGACGCCAAGAACGACGAAAGGCCGAAGACTGTTGCCGTTGGCAACACTCTAAGCCAGTTAGACGCCTTTAGTAGGGCGGCACCCTTTTGACCTTTTTAGGAAAAACCAAAGAGAGTCAAGTCTACAGACCTGACACCCCTATGAGGCTTGAAAAAAAAAATGTTGGCGGTTATTTAACTACTAACCCCTCAAGACGGCAATACCTGGGCAAGTGTCTACATCAACCGCAAGCGCCAAGGAGCTACGACCAAGACGAAGATCACCGTGGTACCCAAGAACAACCACATATTGAGGTCGGCAATAGCTTATACCTTCAACCGCTACCCTTCAAGGCCCCTTTTTAAGGGGGGAAGGCATACTCTAGTTTTGTTAGGGAGTTTTGGGCAAACTATCCTTTACGCCCTAACTCTGGGGTATTTGAAGTCAACTCGACAAGAACGCTAATCAGCATCGACCCTCATGACAGCACCTTCAGCAGAGACCCAAAAGCCTTCCAGAAGAAAATCCGAAGACGTTTCGACAAGGAGACCTCAGTTGAGAATCGACAATCCCGGAAGATAAAGGAGCAACAAACCCACTAACCTTGCACTCTCTTAGTCCCCGCTTAGGAATCTCGGGACGAGATTCTTTTAAGGGGGGAAGATCTGTAACGTCCCAAATTTTGGAAGCAAGAAAAACTTAATAAATTAAGACCCAAAATTTGGAACCAACAAAAAAAACTTTTTCAAACCTCTAGCATTTGGATGTGTTTTCCTTTTGATTGCCTAGTTTGACTTGTTGTGCCTGGTTGTTTTTATTGTTGACCTCAAAATAACAACCCAAAATATCCAAATATCTTCTCCTATCTTATTTTCAACAAACATTTCAAAACCCTTGTTTTAATTATTCTTTGAAAAATATTACTAAGAAGTGGTTTAACCCTCTTTCTTCAAAATCATGTCATAATCATATTGGTCACCACCTCATAAATGAATTTGTTTCATCATAAAGTAGGTTATTTGTTCAATTGTTTGTGTGCTTGAAAACTTTTTGCTTATAGTTGATTTATGTGCCTGGACAGAGAGCTTGCAAATGAATGTGTCAACATATGCTTATGGTGTGGTTGTGTGAGCTTGTTGCTTTGCTTGAACTTATTAGCTTGGTGGTACACTTTGGTAGTAACACAAGTACATCTTTTGCCAACTTAAATTAAAAATGGTGATCTTCATGTTTATTAAAACTTAGCAAATCTAGGGCTCCTTGTTAAGCAAACCATGATCTGTTTTTGGCATGCAAATTGACCAACTTGATCTATGATCTCTATATTTTCAAAACCCACCTTGGAAAACAATGGGAAACCTTGTTTAAGCATGAAACCAACTAGGTTGTTAGGTCTATAAAAGTCAGTGACCATTTGGTCAATTTTTCATTTCTTGCAAATATTTTCAAATGCTTTCTTTGCCTTTTTGACTTGAAAACTTCTTGCCTCCTCTTCATTAGGTCAACCATCTCACATTTTTGCTTAGCATTGTGTGATGGTTAAGTTTAGGCTTGGTTGATTTAGGGGGAAAGTAAAACAGAAATAAAGAAATAAAGGAAATAAAACCAAAGTGGAAATCGGCCTAAACTCTAAACCCACCCGAAAACCAACCCTCTCCTCACTCCATCAACCACCCCCTCTCACCCCTCTGCCCAGGAGGATCATCCTAGTCAGCTAGACCCCCACAAGTCATCCCCCCCCATCTCCTTCTCCACCACTCACCTCACCTCTTCTTCACCGTGGCCAATGGGGGATCTCTCCCTCTCCACCACTAGCCAGTACACGTCTCTCCGGACCAAGACCACCCTGCCCACTCCTCACCGCCCATCCCAGCCAGTGGCGTCGCTCCCTTCCCTCTCCATTGACCCCTGGTCCGAATGAGCCCTAGAAGGCACCCCCTGTCTAAACCCGACCCCGGCCTTCCCTGTCCCTCTCTTCTCTCCCAGAACCCTCACACGCATCCTCCCACTCCATCCCAGCAACCCTGCCCAAGCCCGAGCCCTCTGCTGCCCGTGGGCACGCAAGAAACCGCCGGCCGCCGTCGGAAGAGAACCGCCGTAGCCGACGTTTCCCTCGCCCATTCCTCGCCATTGTTGGCCCCCTGGACTCCCCTCACCTAGATCTAACTTCCCCACCCTTCTTTTTGTCCAGAGGCAGCCCGTGGAGCTCGTGCCCGTCATCAACCCGAGGAAGCACGCCGCCGTCGCCGCCAAGGTTTCCGGCCGCCTCCGCTTGCGCCGACTGTGCCCGAGCCTCTCCCTCGACCCTCACTGCCGTCCTTGACCCCTCCCGCCACCGCACGCGTCCCCTAGGTGAGCATCCCGCCGCCGCGCCATTTCCCTCTCTCTCTGGCTCGCCGGAGCGCCGTCGGGCGGGAGAAGACAAACGAGGGTCGTAGATCGCGAGATCTACGGCCACGTTTGAATCCCGCCGTCCCCGACCGTTTTCCCCGCGCGTGTCGTGCAGCGCGGCGCCATGTTGGGCCGGCCCAGCTCGCACGGCACGGCCAGCTCTAGATCTGGCCCCCTTTTAGTATTTTTTTTCTGCAGATTTATTCTTTTCCTGTGGGTCTGTTTCTGTGCTGCAGCTTTATTTCAAAATAAAATAGTTAAACTCCATATCTGTGCAAACCAAAAATCACAGTTATAAATGAATGGGATTAGAACCACTTCCAACTTGCAGATCTGAAAAATATTAATTTGTGTGGGCATGAAAATTACTGCACTGCCACTGGTCTAAATCAAAGATCTAATTTTATCCTGAGTTTATGGATCCAAATTTGATGAATCCAATTGTTTTGAAATGCTTATGAGTTGATTTTTCAGTATAAATTAACCTCATGTGTTGGTGATGCTTAGTTTTGAAATGGCCTGTGTTTGAAGTTTGGACCAGTAGGGTTTTCTTGCATTTATTTGATTTTCTGTGATTAAGATTTTTGGGTAAATCCAATTGCAGTAGTTTCTAATTCATACAAAGAACCTTAATCTAGCTTTTCATAAAATTTGGCTGAACAGAACACCCTGGACTTAATAAACTCTAAAAATGGTGTTTTCTGCCTATTAAAAATGATAAAATAAATATTTGGTCTTTTATGAAATTGTTTCTTTTGTTGTTTGTGGAATATTAAGGTATTGTAGATCACTACTTAATGTTGTTCTTAATATGTTAGTATTGTTAGCGCTTAAGTAAAACAAAATGAAGTTAGTTGTAAAATGCTATTAGTGCCTAAGGAAATAAAATAAATTAATCATGCTCGTTTGCTTAATTACATGATTATTGGAATAAAGTAAACTTCACTAATAAAGTTCTTCTTAGCTACTGGTTGTTTTAAGTTTATTAGTGATGATTAGTTTTACAAATTGAAAGTGATTGAAAAAGGTTGTCTAATTATCACCTTAACCTTATTTTGTAAATAAATAATAAATGGTTTTGTAGTTGCCAAACATGGTTGTGTGGTTTGATATGTTTGCCTTGTTAGTTGAACTTGGTAGTCCTTAAGTTTAATACTAGCATGAGTAGTTTGTTAATGTCCCTATCTTAACTTGGTGGAATAATTTAATAATAGAAAATAATTAGTAACTTAACTTTTGTCTGAAGTATTTCCTGAAAACTAAAGAGATACTTTTATCTGAAGTATTTCCTAAACTACGGTAACAGCCCTTGTTAAGTGACCTAACCACCCTAAGTGGAGTTTTGCTTTAGGGTTTAGTTAAAACCACATTTGTAACTATTAGGGTTGTTGTGTATATATGCTTAGGTGTGTTTGTTGTTTGTCTTAGTTATATGGACTTGTTGTGTTGCTGTTTTAATTAAGTTGTCTGCTTTTGAGTGATAGTTTAGTGCCTTGTGCAATGCTTGCTGTTTTGTTTAAGTACTTTAGATTGTTGTCAACCCGCTACTTAGAATTAACGGTAGTCGCATTTAATTTTCCGGTACGATAGAATCGCAAGAGGAGGAGCAGTAAGTGGAAGCGGAACCCGCCTACGAGGAAGAACAACACTAGGGACATTTTGCTGAGCAAGGCAAGCCACCTCACCATACCTTACTGAAATCCTATTATTTCATTAAAGCATGTTTTGTTTTCAAAATAAAATAATGCATGTTTTATTTCTTCTGTGGCACTTTGCCACCCAAAACTATTTTATAAAATATTGTTTGGCCAAAGATATCTACAAGTATATAATAGGTTTATAAAAATATATCTTTACTTGAGAAGCCTTCTACTGAAGGTGCTATCAAGAAAATTATATTTTCTAGTAGTATATCCTTATCTCAAAACTATAGGATGGGAGCCTGGTCTTTGGTAAAATGTTTCCAGAAGAAAAGAAAAACCGAGTTGCTGGGAGTGATCGGCGAGAAAGTATTTTATAAAACCCATGTTGCTGGGAGCAAATGGAGATGTTTATGAAAACCCGAAGCGCTGGGAGCATTCGGAGAGTTTGTGAAAACCTGAGCTGCTGGGAGCAGTCGGAGGTGGAGATGTTTTTGAAAAACAAAGTACAGCCCTAGCGGCCGCCCGAACAATTAACCCGTGCAACCACACTACCTGATATGGGTAGGGCTTAGCCGGAAGCTTGTCTACTTTAGTACGGAAGGTCTCATACTCCTATGAGGGTTAGAGTCCCTCGAAGCCGGGTTGTCGTCTGTACGAGGCAATACACATGCGGATGGACCCGCGCCGGACGATTACGTTGGGTCCCCTGCCGTGGCGGTGTGGCGTCCTAAGAGGGACCAGGGGTCTTGTGGAGCACACGGTGCCGAGGGGAACAAACCTAGCGGGAGTCCTCTGTACTAGAGTGGATTAGTGGAATGCTTTGATCATGTTATCCGAAACCCCACATACTGTTGTATGAGGACCGTGGCTGATCACAGCGGAATGACTGTTTGGTGTGGTGAAAGTGCACCACCTCTGCAGAGTGTAAAACTATTCGAATAGTTGTGTCCGCGGTCATGGACGGTTGGAAAGGTCCCCGATCTAGGCGTATGGGCAATTTTTATGTTTTCAAAAGAAAAGTGGTTTCTCGGTGGTAGCAAGGAGGCATCAAAAGGGTACCTAGGAGGTACGGATTTGGGGAGAAGATGGTTGGTCTCGGGGAGTCAACCAGTCGGAACCCGGAAAGGAAAAAAGGGGCATCCCTATCCTAGTGTTTCTGAAAAAGTTTTACAAAAGTGTTTTCAAAAGTGGAAACGGTTTCTGCCATTTCTATAAGGAGAATTATATCTCCAAATGCCTTTTTTAACAAAGATATAGAGATGTTGTATTCTCTATGTCTAAAAGCATCGTTTTGCGAAAATTAAGCCCTATAGTCATATTTAACAGCTATCCCAGTTTTCGAAAACACTTTTATTGCATTACCATGAAAACTTAAGCCTGGTGGTGGTCTTGCGAGTACGTAATTGTACTCATGGCTGTGTCCCTGGATATTCCAATGTCCAGATTACGACGAGGAGAAGTACGACGAGGAGGAGAAGTACGCCGACGACTACGCCAACTGAGTGTCACCGGTCAACTGCTTTGTGGGAATGCGTCCGGTTGTGACGAGGGTCGGCGCTAGCCAAAAGCTTCCGCTTTATCGTAGTTAATTCAGTCCTGCGTGACGATGGTTGCAGGCTTGGTCGTGTGACCACCATTTATGTAAGTCTTGTACTAATCGAGTTGGATGATGTAACTCTGTATATCATGTGGTTATGTGATCGCGATGCACTGATCATTGGGATCGTGATCTGTTTACATAACTTGGGCACCTCGTACTGGTAAATCTGAGGGGTCCTTACATGATCAGCCACTTCAGAAACTAGAGCTCTAACTTTAATTGGCCCCTTATAACATCAGGAGTCGCAGATGGCGCCGCGACTGGAACCATGGCAGGAGCCGCATCAGCAATACCTTCTTCCAAGAAAGGCTTCAGATGAGTCGCGCCATCGCTGGTCCCCATGTTTTCATCAGCAACGTCATCTTCGCTCATGGTTGGTTGAGAGAGAGCAGCGAAAGAGGCGGACTTTGTATCCCCTTCAATCGTGGCCCTGTAAGATAGTGATGGATTATAGGCTAAAGTAGCAGTGTCACAGCCATAAAAGAAAGGCAAACCATACCCAGAGGCAATACGGATGCTCTTCATCAGGCAACCAGAGGAAGGAGAAGATAAATCTTGTAGATCTGAGCCTACAGAACAGGAAAAATAGTGGTGATTAACGATTCTTCACGAAGACACATGAGTACAAAGAAAGTAGAATGTCGCAAGCAAATACCCGAACTCATCGAGAAGCATTCTTTGCAACAGGCTCGGAGGAAAGGACAGCATTATCAGGCTCAGCAAGCTTTGAGGATTTGGCAGTTTTTATGTCTACAAGCAGCGCCAAGGCCTTGCGACGTTTCTCAGGTTGCGAGGGACCTTCCGGGCTCTCGGACAAAAAACGCTTGGAGGACCTGCGAGGTACTTCAGGAAGTTCTAGGAAATATGTGCTCGGAGCTGTGGAAAGAAGAGCACCGGCTATTTGTTGCTCCTCTTCAGATGCGCTACCCCCAGGTTCAGAAGCAGTGCCATGCATAATTGTTTCCTTGCCAGGAGCAGCGACTTGTTCTGATGATTCGGCAGCAGCTTCTTGGCTTGAGTCGGCCTCCTCTGACGGGAGAGTCCAGAAATGGGGATCGATCTGAAAGAGAGCTAAGGTCAGAAATAATCAACTTTGAAGGTAGAATCTTAGAAGGAGAAAGTTACAAGAAGAATTACCACAAAAGGCTTGTGCTCAGCCCAGAAAGGAGCAAGACCGACGTTATCATACGAGTTAATATCCTCGTCAGTCACTCAGCGAATGAAGTTTATCCATTCCCCTTTGTCCCAAACTTCAGGGCAAGTACGATCAGCATCATCCGCATGACAGGTGAAATCCACCATGAGTCGCAGACGGCGGCTCACGGGCTGAATTCATCATTTGGTCCAGCAAGATATGAGATCCAATCCGGTAAGGCCATGGAGCGTCAGTGCCCTCACCCTGTCCAAGAGGATCTCGATGGATGATAACGAAGAAGGATCGGGCTTGGAAGACAAAGCAGGGGTAGCCTCGAAGGGAAGTGGCGACCAAGGGGGAAGGCGAATTTCGCCCTCGGGAGATTGCAGTAAAAGAATGTTCTCTGCCAACCCTTAATTTTATTAGCAAGGGCTTTGGAAAATGCTACCCTTACGACGTTGGAAAGATATGGCGCCACATTGGAGGAAAGGAGCATCTATCGCTACTCTTTGACTATTACAGCCAAAGAGGGCAAGCCAGAAATCTATTGAAGGAGGGGCACCCAAATAATCTTCGCAAAGAACATGGAAGTTACTCACTTGCAACATTGAATTGGGACCGATGTCATGAAGGCGAAGACCCAGCCGCTGCATCAGGGAGCGAAAGAAGAGAGAGCCTGGGGGCTTGAACCCGCGCTCGACGTGTTCCACAAAAATCGCTACCTCTCCTGGCTGCGGATCAGGGGTTACCTCCTCGCCCGGGGCACGCCATTCGCATTGATCTTTCGGTGGAAGAAGGCCGCGGGTGGTCAAAGACTCCAGAAGCACTTCGTCGATCCATGAGCCTTCCCAATTGCAACTGCGACGAGGCATTTTTTCCAATCGATGAAGATTTCCGCCAGAAGATTGCGAGCGCAAGAAGTGGAAGCAAATGCGGCGAAGAAGAGTAGCAGAGGCGTAATTCAAGTCTCGAAGCAGAGAGCCAGGAAGGATGATGGGCCGAATTAAATAGCCCAGACACAGAGGACGTTGAGATCTGAAAACCAACAGGCACGGCCAGATAAGTCGCGCCCCTGAGCCGCCGAAGAGGGTTATCAGTCGCAAATAGCAATACTAAAACTGGAGTTCAGCTGGGACATCCATGTGCGTGATTCAGTAATCCATCAAGACAGAGAAGCCTTCATCTGAAGTCCAAGCTGAACTTGGGGGCTAATGTCGGGGAATACTTTGTGGATTAACCCGCGGCCCATATTGATAAGTGCGACCCACTTTACTCGCACGAGCAGAGGCCTACATGAAAGCAAGCCCAATACCGCACCGCCACAAGGAGAAGAATCTAGAAGACATATCCTGAAAGGTGTGAGGACTAATTAGTCTCCAAGTAGGTTTCAGTCGATATATTCCTTGTAGAGTAAGTTTCCTTTGTAACCTGAGGAGTCTCTGTGTATATAAAGAGGACTCGCAGGACTTAGGCGAGGTCAAGCCCTCAAACCCTAGTTCATACGGCGAGTACCGAGATCGGATCGCTTCCATTGTAACACCTCATATATCATATCAATACCAATCTAGGGTAGGCAGGAAGTAGGTCTTTACCTCACATTGAGGGGCCGAACCTGGGTAAATCTGTGTTGATCTTTGTTCCTGCGATCCTAAGCTCGGAGACGATTGACACGCGCAATCCCACACCTACGAAGTCATCCATGACATCTGACGTGACAAACCCACGACAGTTGGCGCCCACCGTGGGGCCTGCGGTCAAGAGCGTCACGTTTCGCGCAGGATGGGTGGTAGGAGCTGAAGATCTTGCCGTCGGCCACATCATCACGGTCGATGGCATACCTCTTGTCGGGAGAAAACTTTGTGGATTAACCCGCGGCCCATATTGATAAGTGCGACCCACTTTACTTACACGAGCAGAGGCCTACATGAAATCAAGCCCAATACCGCACCGCCACAAGGAGAAGAATCTAGAAGACATATCCTGGAAGGCGTGAGGACTAATTAGTCTCCAAGTAGGTTTCAGTCGATATATTCCTTATGGAGGAAGTTTCCTTTGTAACCTGACGAGTCTCTGTGTATATAAAGAGGACTCGCAGGACTTATGCGAGGTCAAGCCCTCAAACCCTAGTTCATACGGCGAGTACCGAGATCGGATCGCTTCCATTGTGACACCTCATATATCATATCAATACCAATCTAGGGTAGGCAGGAAGTAAGTCTTTACCCCACATTGAGGGGCCGAACCTGGGTAAATCTGTGTTGATCTTTGTTCCTGCGATCCCAAGCTCGGAGACAATTGACTCGCGCAATCCCACACCTACGAAGTCATCCATGACATCTGACGTGACAAACCCACGACAGGCGGCCGGTCGCGCCGCCGGTCAGTAGGCGACGGCTATGGTGGCGGCGGAGGCGGTGGATCAAACGACGCCGAAGAAGGTGCGCCGTGGCTGGGCGCGGCTAGTCCCCCGCGACCCGCATCTCAGAAAACTTGGACGTCGGCGGGCACCAAATCGAGCTGCGAGGACCCGATGAGCCACTACCTCTCCGAATTTGACGGGTAAGTCGAATTCTGTCTGTGCGCCCTCTCTGTCCAATTGAGCGAACATTCTAGGATCTGTAGCTCTCGAATTTAGTTTTAATTTTTTGTTTATTGTGACTTTAGGGTTCAGACCGAGATGTGGGATCTTTACATTCAGTTTGATGGAGCTAAATTTGTGCAAAAACGAATGTTTCGATCGGAAATTAGATATCTGCATTTGTTGTCAATCATGGAGTCTGAGGGGTATGGAATGAATGATTCTCTGTATTTTGTTAAGCATGAAGGGGAGGGACTGAATGGGTTAGAACTAATTGACAGTCATCTGAAGGTTGAAGAGATGATTAGGAAGTATGAGGATTCGAAGGCAGTTGTTTTGACTGTGATGAAGGACAAGAGGTGTAATGCAATTGTTGTATCCCCAGTGAAGAAGCCGAGATCAATTCATATTGATCTTGATTCAGACGCTAAAGGACAAATTCCTATTCATATGAGCACTCAGAGTAGTGTGAACTATGATAATTTGCACACAACACAGGTTGATGAACACAGGCCAATTCAGTTTCAGACTCAAGACAGTGTGTACTGTCCAGAAATGCAGGCAGAGGAGGCAGAGGAGGCAGAGCAAGAGGAGACATCTGCTTACATTAGCACAGATGAGGAGGAGAAGAAAGAGTTGTACAATTCAATTGCAGAGAGTAGGAAGAGGAAGAATGATCCAATGCTCCACTGTGAAGGCGAGACAGATGTAGGGGATATATATGACATCCAAGAGGAGCCAGAAGAGCTTGCATCAGAACAACCTGTGAAGAAGAAACCTAAGAGGCAAGGACCAACTACAAGAACACATTCTCAGGCAGTGAAAGAATATATGCCACAATGGGTTCCTTCTGATGATGAGGTAGAGATGGTGAAAGTGCATGTGTTGCCCCATGCGTGGTTTTGGTAATTAATGACAATCCCTATGGACTAATGGTTGTATTGAGATATCTTTATAGATCTTGTCCATGAAGAAGATTGGAGTTCATGTGTTGGACTCTAGAAGATTATATGATGAACCCAATGGGTTTATATGAAGAATGGTCATGTGAAGAGTTGAGCTTATTGCAAGCATGGCTTGGAAAAGAAGATCTAGATTAAAAGGGTTTTTCTTCCCCATCGTTTCTTACATCTCTTGAGCAAGTTTTCTCCCCTCTCTCCTCCATTGTTGACCTTTGGAAAAAGTTTGCCTTCCTCTCATTCCCTCCCATGATTCTTGCATATCTTTGAGGGAAATTGAGAGGAGATCTAGATCTACATATTCATCCATTCCATCTCTCCTCTAAGTGAGGGGAACCTAGTAGATCTTGATCTTGGAGTTCTTGGTGCATCTCCTCTTTGTTCTTCCTCTCTTATTCCCCCATAAGCATTTGTTGCTTAGTTGGAATTTGAGAGTGAAGGATTTGAGCACTTGTGCTCTTGCCTTTTGCATTTGGTGCATCGGTGTGCTCTCCACGAGGATTCGTGGAAGTTGAAAGCTTGTGAACTTGTTACTCTTGGGTCTTTGGACCCCAGACGCTCGTGTGGTGGTTGAGACCCTTTTGTGGTCACTTGTAGCTGTTCGGGAGCCCCCAATCCCGTTGTGGGTTGTGCCCCGGATCGTTGTTGAAAGGCTCCGGATTCCGCCTCGAAGGAATTCCGATAGTGGAAGGTGAACCAAACCTTTGTGGTGCGGTTCATCGGAGAAGAAGGTGAAACCTTTGTGGTTGTTGAACCATTGTGTTGGTCCACACCTGTCCAACGAGACGTACTCCCCTAAAAAGGAGGAACTCGGGAATACATCCTCGTCTCCGCGTGCCTCGGTTATTTCTATACCCGAGCTCTTTACTTATGCACTTTACATTGTGATAGCCTTCGTGCTTGAAGTATTCTATATTGCTATCACCTTGTTGCTTGTCTTGCTTAGCATAAGTTGTTGGTGCACATAGGTGAGCCTATTTTATTTAGATTGTTGGCTTGTTAATTTAAACACATAGTTTTATTCCGCAATTATCAAGCCTAAACCGGAAAAGTTTTAATCGCCTATTCACCCCCCCCCCCCTCTCTCTCTAGGAGACATCCTTGTCCTTTCATATGGGCTTTCTAAAAGTTGAAGATGATGATGGCTACGAGCATGTGCCATTTGTATTGCTGAAAGGAGGTAGAAAGAGCAGAGCAAAGAAGCCAAAGGAAAGGGTTTGGTATGATGAAACTAGAGAGAATCCAGAGCAACAGTTTAGGCTGTCTCTTTGTTTCAGAGATGTCTATCAGTTTAGAGAAGCACTCTCAAGGCTGCACATAGCTCAGCAAAGAAATTTTTACTTCCATAGGAACACTCCAGATGCTATAATTCTGAGGTGCTAGGAGAAGGAGACGTTTGGTTGTGGATTTGTCATGACAGCATCTGAAATAAAGCATGAGCAAACATTTTGCCTTGCAAGACAGCATCTAAAATAAGGGCTGACTTGGGACTGTGGCAAGTTAGTAGTGGAAAAAGAACCCTTGAGGTTAACCTTGACAGAAGGACTTGTTCTTGCAGGAAATGGCAGATGACAGGATTGCCTTGCAATCATGCTGTCAGTGCTATATACAAAGCAGAGAGATGTATCCAGAAGATTTCGTGAGTGATTTTTTCCCGCGGTGCCGCATCCGGCGAGTCCGCGGCCACCCAGTAACCCATCGATCCCGTCCGTCGCGGTGCCCTGGTCAGAAAGGTTGACTGGACTACCTGAGCACCGGTTTCGATTTCTCCTGTGCACTGCACTGGCTTCCCCTCCTGCATCGAAGCCTCCACTGACGACGGTATCCAGTGCTGGAGCTCATGCCCTCCCTCTCCACCTCCTGGTCCACCTGGTAATCTGCTTCACAAAACCTGTAGGTTGCTGCTGCCCAACGTGAAATTTGGAGCAGGGAGACAACCGGAGCTCCCCTGGTGACCCATGTGTGTGTGGTGCACTTGCCGCCTAAGTCTCTCAACATGGGTCAGTACTCAGTCGTCCGCCAAAGAAGAGGTCAGTTCCGCCTAAGACCTCTTAATTACTGCCCGTGCTCTGATTTGTTTTGGCCAAGCTATCACTGTTATGTGCTGTATTTGGAAGACTTCCACGTATTTGTTGCTTTTGGTACCCTGGGAGGCCTCGATCTGCAAGGAATCAACACGGATAGTAGCTGAATTGATGGATTATTTAGCAAGGATTTGCTCCCACTCTCTCGTACCTACAATATGTTGTTCGATGCTGATTGATTAAATCATCCTGACGTATGAATTTGTGTTTTTTCCTGAGGACATCATACCCATTAAACACTAATTAAACACTAATGATCTCAGCAGATGGTAGCAAGCACCAACCACACATCCACACCCTCGTGCAGATGATTTTGCCACTAATAAATTAAGACACAACTATATTATTCAAGCGGTACAACATGAAGTGTTAATCATCAAGTAATTTTGACACACTGATACAAACAATCAAACTACCTAGATTTGCACAAATCGTAGATGTATGACACGATAAGATAACAATAGGAATGCTAGCAGCATGATGAAGAAAAAACACTAATTTTCTGTAATAACTTCCAACTAGCCATTGACAGATTATGTACAACATCTGCAGATCAATTTCACATTGTTCTGTATTATTAGCCCTCTGATTGGACAGGAGCACGGTTGATCATGTGGTGCTCAGTAGTTGCAGTCTGATAGACACCTGAACCGCAATTGTACAACTCTGATTATTTTTCAGTCAATTAACTCAGTCTCCAAGCTCCTGAAAATCAATTTATTGCTGCAAATCAACTTTCCTTGTTGGACCTTAAGTCAGTTAAGATCAGCGACGTCCTAAAGTATTGTTTGATACTTTCATTATTAATTTTCTATGTCAACTGAAGCTAGCAGATCATTCATAGCAGCAATGGATGGAATGCAGCTTTGGTCCAGCTTATTTAGATTATTGAGTCACAGTTCTTTTTAGCATTATTAAATGACTTTGCATTGTAAAATATTCCAAGCTTCACGTGTTCCAATACTAGAATCATGATTTTATAAAGATTTTTTTGTTACAATTATAACGCAGAAAGTTATGTCCAAAGCTAATCGGTACAATTATACTTGCACCTGAAAATATTTGGAAAATCAGAAATACAGTTAATTCACTACAATATTTCTGTCATAACTGATTTAATCATCTCTATGGGTTGATGTCCAACACATTCTCTACATTCCCTGCAAAAATCTATTTTAGCTATTCACTTTTTTGTCAACTTGCATGACCATTCATGTACTTTTCTCTCAACCATCTTGCTTTCCATAGACTCTCATTTCACCATTTGTTGCAGGTATGTCAGCAAATAATATTACTCAATCTTTGTTCGTTGCGGGTACTTGCTATGCATGAACCTTTCCTTATATAAAACTATAACAACCAGTTTATATTAAAGATTGGAACCTACTGGTATTGGTGACCTTGCCATGCAATCTGGAGCTTGGGAAAGCGCAGGAGGAAAGGCCTTCCTCAAATTCGAGGAACATCAACGGCAGGCCTTCAATGCATTTTCAACTTGAGGTTGTGGACATGCGGTTATTGTATTCATTTGTTTTCCGGAAAAAAAAGGGAGTATTCATCTATATTTGAAGTCTATGGATGGTCTTAATATGAAGACATGGCCTATCAATAGGTTTTCTGTTGAGGTTTAGTGTTTTTTTTGTTGACCAAGATTTGATGTTGAGTCACCTAGGGTTCAAGAGCCTCGGCATTCCTTGAATATCTGCTTATTTTTGTTCACATCTACATTGTAATTTCGACACTGAACCATGTTAAACATGACCATTGTAATTTCTTTCTAATTAACGGAGCTATTAAGATTTGATGTTAAGTCACCTAGGGTTCAAGATACTGTTGTCGTGATGATATATGAACTTGCACACTGTCATGTTTGATTCCTGAGAATTGAACTAAGCTTTTGACTGAACCATCTATTATTTTTAGTTTAAAATAAGCTTTTGGTCGAAACATCTATTTTTTAACGTCCGTAGCAACGCACGGGCATTCAACTAGTTAGTCTAGATGTCGTAGTTAAGTGACAACTAAGGCCTATGCCAATGTAAGTCTCTTAGCACGGTTTCATATGCATTTTGCTTATGTGGCATGCTAGTTAATAAAGAAAGAGGGTGAGCTTGTATCTTAGCTAAGCTACAACCCTTGCACGTGGCCATAGGTAAAATAGAGTGCTTATCCAATCATGTGCATGCATGAGGCTCAAATCATTAAATTAGAGACAACCTCTAAGAAACAATCCATTGACACGGTTGTCTCTTAAAATTTTAATACTCCTATGAAAACGTGCTAAGAGACGATGCATTGGCATAGGCCTAAGCTCAAATGTCGTAGTTTTCTGTCATTTTCTCGCTTTTGCACACAAAACCAGCCCAAGTATGCTTCTCCCAGGCTCCCAGCCAGGGACCGGACGTTTGACCATCCTGCTCGCCCATCGACACACCTCCCGGAGCACCAGCGCCACCATGGCCGCCGCCTCCCTGACTCGCCTCTCTCGCCGCGCCTCAGCCTCCGTGGCGCCTTCTCTCCGTCGGATCCTCTACTCCACCGCCGCCTCCTCCCCGTCCCCCTCCGCGCCTTCGCCCCCTCTGCCCCCCGCGGCACCAGGCGCGGATCGGGTGCGGTGGGACTACCGCGGGCAGCGGCAGCTAGTACCGCTCGGGCAGTGGCTGCCCAAGGTGGCCGTCGATGCGTACGTGGCTCCAGAGGCCGTGCTCGCTGGGCAGGTCACTGTCCACGATGGCGCCTCCGTCTGGAGCGGCTCCGTGCTGCGGGGAGACCTCAACAAGATCACTCTCGGGTTCTGCGCCAACGTCCAGGAGCGGTGTGTACTCCACGCCGCCTGGTCGGCACCTACAGGTCACCGCACCCTCCTTGCGATCCGTTCCTTCTACCTTGTCTAGTACTCAGATCTGACAAACTAAGTCTGCTTCCGGAATGTTCTCGGATGACTTAGCTAGTAGGTGGCCCGGCAGTTTAGATGGTTTCGTTCTAATTGGCGTGATTTGGGATTCGATAATGTCCATATTACCTCTTACTGTGCCATTCTTCTCTACTCGAGATGTTAGAAATGATTACTGGGGGTAATTTTGATTGGGAAAGCAGAAGATTGGAACTAGCTGGTATATTTTGGTTGCCTGAGAGAGATATTTGCAAGATAATTACGGTTTTTTGTACTCCCTCCGTTCACTAATATAAGGCACACTGGACCCATCATTTCAATTTTCTTGATTCAAATATATCTAGACTTTTATATAGTCAAAATTGAAATGGGTCCAGTGTGTGCCTTTTATTAGTGAACGGAGTATTTTATTTGTCGAATTTTGTATGTTCAAATCCTGAATGATTATCAACTTTGGGTTGAGGTTGCAGTTATGTTCAATCAATATTCTCTGACTTGCCAAACCTATTGAGAGATGTATATAACCTTGTTATTTGAACGTAGTTCCATGCTTGGTTTTGTTCCCCTAATTGTAGAGTACAAAATTGGTCTTAGATCCGCCCAGTTCTGTTAGTTAACTCCTAAATCATCAATTTTTTGATCATTTATAGTTAGCACAATCCGTATCCATTGTAGTTTAAAAGGGTGGGCTACTGGATTGTTGAGTTTATACTGACTCCGTGTTTGGTCACACTCAGTCTGATTATCCTCTAACTATCATGTTGACTTGCGGCATCGAACTTTTGGGTTAATCCATGTGTTTACTTTTACTCCATCTGTTCCAAATTAGAAGATGTTTTATCTTTTTTCTGAATCACACGTATCTAGACGTGTTTCTGTGTGTACATTCACTAATTTCAGTCTGTGTGTAGTCACAATTGAAATATCTAAAACATTTTATAATTCCGAATGGAGGGACTACTAATTTAGCCACAGCTCACGAAAACGATTATTTAGATTAGTGCAGATGTACTACTACTTGTCAATGTAACCTCGCTCTGATACCAAGATGTCAGGCACCGGCCTGGACATAGTGAGGAAGAAAGCAATGGTTTGCAACAACCAACAGGAAAGGTAATATGAAGAACAGGAAAACTAAGATAACAAGAACAGTAGGGTAACTGGAAGCAATAAAATTAGGTTTTTGCATAGCTTGATCCTCCCAACCTCCCCACCTACCTTTTATATCGAAAGGTAGGCTCAAGCTTAAGTACGATTACAATAAAGGTTCAGCTGATGCTGTTTAACTAACTGCTAAACTGAATTACAACTTAAACTGCAATTTAAGCTCATAGCCGTTGGATTGGCGATGAAACGGTAAGGACGCATCTGGACCGTCTGTTCTATTGTCGATGATAACAGCAGTAGCACTATGTCTGAAGAACAGAGACGGGGCCTGACAGTAGGCTGCCTGTGAAGTGCGTAGGCATCTGATTTTTTTCCACAAATGTTTTCCCTTGTTCTGTATTTTGTTGGTAGCTTTGTAGTACAATAGTGTAACCAGCTTGTCAGGTGGCCACATGTTTCAGAATTTTTTCTTTTCCATAGTTGCTTGTTTGCAAGCAGGAGACGGGTCTCATGACAGCTGGCAGAAGTAGTCAATCTTGTCTTATCTTTGATAACTTCGCTGTTTCTTCCATCTTGGTGGCCAGCAACCGATTATCAACGTATCATTAATAGCTATAGATTCTTGCTCTGGACTCCTTGATAAAAATTGAGCTATTTGCAGTATGTGTTAAGCCTACTGACCCTGAAGTAGGATGAGCTATGGTAATCCTTTTACAACTTATACTATCTTTCTGTTTCCTTTCTGTGTGTCTGGAATAAATCTGAAGAATGCTTAGAAACTTCCAAAGCAAGTAGATGCCAACACCCAACAGTATAAGAAATTTTCTTGGCGGTGTGACCAGTTACTTAGTTCCGTCCGTTTGGTTGACTCTTGTATTTTAAGCATATGTGTAGGGGTGGTATGCTAACTCATGTGCTTCCATGAACTAATTCAGTATGCCATAGCAAACTGAGGATTTATTAGTTCATGTAAATAATGATAATTATTATTGCCACCTCTGTGATTGTAGGCATGCACCCAAGTTGCAGCCAGTTGTTACATTGGCATGTACATGCCGTTTTGCCAAACATAATGCATATGCATCAGATTGTGCTATTAGAAATCTATGTGGTACTTTGATAGCTTACCGTTGTTATAAATGTTCATGGCAATATCTTTGACTTCTGTTATACGTTGGTTAATAATTTTGACTAGATTGTGTGGACATTATTCTTCATTTGTGGTGACAACGTTGTACGTTTCTCATACATGGGTGGTGCATCTGCATACTCGTGGTACATATCTTGATTCTAAAAGCAAGCGCAGCGTTTATTCATGTTCAGAGGGGTCAGTATATCTTGGCTTAGTCAAAACCTATCACCGTGCTGTTCCTCCACCAAAGTCTAGCAGATTAAAAAATGTTCTCTCTCTTGCATGACCCAACCGAGTGTGCTACATGTTGGCCTCTTCTCCTCTGCTTTCCTCTCTCCTTTGCTACCCGTGTCTAGCAGAGGGTTCAGCTCCTCCAAGATTCCCTTGGACGCCCCATTCCGCAGCGTGTAGTGTCAAGCCTTGTCAGAAAGATTCTTTTAGCCCCGGCCTTAGTACACACCCTGCTTGCTCAAATGTCAATGTTTATCTGAAACTATTTCTGCATGGAGACCAAGTATAGCTGCTGCTTGATTATGATTACTTACCAGTTTTGAGTGGTCAGATGTTCACATTTCTTGTTAGATTCATATCGTGCGGGTTAGCATTTTGCCTCATTTTCGTACAGAATGCTTTTGAGAACTGTGTGTGCGACACCTGTGACTTGCTGCCCTTTGGCAACAAATTGTCTTCAAGTAATCAATACTAAGTAATATCGGTCTTTTTTGCTTTCTGCATGCGTCCTTTCTACGTAACCTGAAACTTATATTGGTAGATAGATACGTGGTGTTAGTTGTGACTGGGTTCATCTCATCTCTAGTACTTGTTGTTCACAGGACTTCCAGCTGAAACCCTTGTTGATCGGTATGTGACAGTGGGTGCATACTGTCTGCTGCGCTCATGCACTATTGAACCCGAGTGCATCATCGGTCAGCATTCCATCTTAATGGAAGGTTCGTTGGTTGAGACTAACTCAATCCTTGAAGCTGGTTCTGTCCTTCCACCCGGAAGGAGGATTCCTACTGGTGAACTGTGGGCTGGCAACCCGGCTAGGTTTGTTCGGAAGCTGACTAATGAAGAGATCATGGAGATTCCAAAGCTCGCTGTGGCCATCAATGATCTGATGCAGAGCCATTTCTCAGAGTTCCTCCCGTACTCTAATGCTTATTTGGAGGTAGAGAAGCTGAAGAAATTGTTTTCAGTTCCGTTGTAAGATCATGTTTTCCTCTCTCCCAGCAAATGAATGAGGAAATAAAGCAGCCCAAATACTAGATGCTTTGTATTGAATCTAATCTGTTGTCTGGGTTGATCTGTTACTTTGTGATGAAGCTTTGTTCATGGTTGTTGTGAACCGGAGAGACGCGTGCAAGAATTGTGTTTGTTTGTACGGTTGTACATTTTCACTAGTGCAAGTCCACTATGCATTGTGCTCAACAGCCTACTTTTACTGGTGTTGTTTTCACATTGTATTTATTTTTCAGGTATATTTGCTTTCTGTGCTGTTATGAAGCATGCATTTTGGACAAAATCGGATGTACTTACATGTAATTGTGAACGGACTTTTAAATGCTTCTAGTTTAAGAAGTGTTGCAGTTAAGCCGTGGATGCACGCATTTAATTGTGTGAAATTGTTGTGTGATGCTCTCGTTCTACACGGGTTCTTGCCTCTTGGGTCGTTTGACAAGAGTTGTGTATGAATGTATGATTGATCTTTTTTCGAAATGTACAAAAAAGAGCATATTGTTTCCAATGCCAATGACGTGGTGACTTGACAGAGTTGTGTATGATTGATCTTTTTTTGAAATGTACAAAAAGGAGCATATTGTTTCCACTGCCAATGATGCGATGACGAGCATCCTGCATAAAAAAATGAGCACTGTGTCGAATGCTACTGACGGTTATGAGCATCTCTGCCACGCCGCCTGACGGTTATGAGCATCTCTGCCACGCCGCCTGCATCCCGTCTTAGCACATTGTGGCCGGCGTGGTAGATTTGAGATGTATATCAAAACCTCAATCGTCTTTCATGTGATTGTATCTACTTGATTTAGGGCTGTGCCTTAGCCTACGATCCTCCGAGCGACCGAGCCCTATGTTAACAACACGCTATACACAATGTTAATAACTAGCGGTTAGAAATTGTAATATGCAAAAAAAAAAAAAAATAACCTAATAGCGAGCCTACGGACACCGCACCATAGTGAAACCAGAGACTTCAGTCTCCAACCAGGCATACCAAGAAAAATAATAAAAGAAAACAAACCAAGCTAAACACAAAACAAACTCATCAGGATAACGCGTTGACCAGCATGAGATATCCATACTACCGAAAAGAACAAGTTTTATCTCAGAAAAAAAGCTCAAAAGGTAGCCAAACAACTAAAACCTCAGTCATCCTCGTCCCTGACCTCGTCCTCCACCTGAACCTCGTCCTCGATCTTCTCCTCGGACTCGTCCGGTAGCTCGACATTTTCGCTGACCTTCTCAACTGTCAACCTGATGTACCGCTTCCTTGACATGTACCTTGATGGCGAGGAGCGAACCAACACCAATATTCGCGAGGTTGCAAAATTTGTTCCAACAATGATAAAACTCGAGTCTTTCGACTATTCCTCTATATGTGCCCATGACTTCGATTGTGCCAATCGTACATAGAAGAGAATCCCCTGGCAATGGCACCTTATACACATCCACTGCCTCAATAGGGAAATCCTGACAAAATTAACATGAACATCAGATTAGAAAAGTGTAAACGATGTCAATTAGAAAAAATAGTCCGTATGAATAAAATGATATACGAGTCCCTGCAAATTTACATCATCCATCCTAGGGATGAAAATGGAGCGGATACGGACGGAACTGGGTGGTGCCACATTTGTTTTCATATTTTTTTTGCAGAAGCGGAAATGAATACAGAAACCCCGGAAACAAATATTATCGAAAACAGATACATACCGAATACGGCGTGGACACGGAACAGAAAACAAATGTTTGCCAGAACCAAGCGACCCTTGAATAATGCAGGGAAACTCAAGCAAACCAATAAACTTGTCAAGTTTCTAAGATGAAATAAACTAAAATATATATAGTGTTTCTAATATCAACTTTGGCAAAAAAAACTTACTATCGTCCCTAACCATAGTGCAATACTGAAATGCCGAACCGGGAATCCCTCTAGACATGGTAACTTCAGATACTTTTCTTTTTTGTTCAAATCTTGGGTTGTGCCTTAGTGTTCCCACTAAAATTGTTAGTCATGCTGCATTCAGATAGCACAACGTAGCAAAAAAATAGAAAGTTCCGTATTACCGGAAACGGAATTTCTGTTTCCATGATCGTTCGCCGGAATAGTTGTTCCGTTTCCGTTTCCGTTTTCGTTTCCGCATAAAAGTTTCCATTCCGTTTTGCAAAATTCCGTTTCCACTTCCGTATTTGCATTCGTTTCCGTTTTTTCGCAGAAAAGTCGAAAAGTTTCCGCTCCATTTTCATCCCTAATCCATCCTACGCTTGTAGAACTGAGTGATCTCAATAAGATGTCAAAATCTACAGGCCGTATCGTCAAAATCTTGACAAGGGTACATGTATATTTAGCCCCTCCCATATAGAAAACAGCATCAAAGACATTTAACCAAGTATCTTCACTATTTAATCTTGGACAATTCCATCACACTTTTCACTACTTTTTCACACTCATGGTTCTGTTAGTTTATGGTTCTTTAGTGTACTTTATTGCTGCTGCAACTAACTTTTACTTTCTTGTTCTTTATTATCGTGCAAAGCTATACTGTCATACCCGTATTGTTCCTCTAGTTTTATTTCCTATATAGGGCAAATGTTTAGTGTGCGTAGATTGTATCAGTGGTTGATACACTACCAAATATCCATCGATCCGGGACATTTTTGAGGCGATGTTCCGATAATGTCGTGTGTTTTCGTCGTGGATCGATGAACAGTAGATTTCGCTCTCGACGTTTTGGTTTTTCCAGCCTTGGGCCGGTTGCGCTCGACGTTTCACACATTTTACATCGCGGATTTTCGTCCCCGGCCCAGTAGCCCAATTTGAGCCCAGTTTCCTTCGATGAAACTTGTCTTGGTCACGAAGAACGTTACGATTTTTCGTCCACCGACACATCCTGCCATGTTTGACTCCTTTGACTAGTTGCGACCGAGTGGTTGTTTCCTAAACCCCACCTGTTATCCACGGTTGTGTCTCACTGCCGTGTTGTGTCTCACGGCTGTGTCTCACACGGGTTCTGAAACAGATATAAGCATGCACATAATCCACCCAATCATCACGATAAGCCACCAGTTAACATTACAGTGAACAAGCCGTTGTTGAAGCAAATCACAAATCACAAGTCACTAATGACGGCGGTCCTGCCGAGGGTGCGCCGCCGCGCCGTCGCCATAACCTCCGTATTCTCCAGTGAATGGCGGATCGCTTCACGGTGTCGGCCTCTAGCTTGACCCTGAAGTGCCTGGCGCGCCTCGCTTGCCGGAGCTCTTCTGCCGCCAAACTCTCTACAGACGCTAAAATCCCCGGCTGCATGTCGGGCCACTGCCTAGCCTCGTTGGGGTACTCGACGGCGAGATCATCCTCCTCTTCTTCCTCCTCGGCATCTGAAGGTGAGATGGATGGAGACGTAGCCGGATGTGGTGGCGCACGGGACGAGCTGGCCTGCTGGTATGCCTCGCGGGCACGCGCAAGCGCACACTCCGTGCCTTGCACGCTGCGCCCGGGAAAGTACCGGTGGATCTGCTCCTAGCGGTTCAGCTCGCGGCGGCTAGACATGGTACCGGTGGATCTGCTAACGGCGAAGTTTGGGAGAGGAGAGGTGGCGGTGAACTCTGTGGTTATGCGCCCGCCTGGGGAGCCGCTGCATTAACTAAGCTGATCCGGTTTGAGTATATGATAGGCGTGGCCCGGGCATCCGATGTGGCGAGGGTTGCAACCAAATACTCCTAAACTTATATTACTAAACGGTTTGCCATATTACAACAGGAGATTTAGTACTAACTAAAATTAACATAATTTCGAATCAGCAATTCAGCATCACAACTGGTTCAACACCATCACCACAACAAGTTCACAACACCATCAACCGAATAGCAAGTTAGGTGAACTAGTTCCTTAGCTATAAAGGACAACGAAGCCACCTCCAGAGGTTCACATCATCGATAGGGTTTACTGAACATTTCCTATGCTTAGCATCCATTTCGAAGCCACATCCACGGATTCGCAAACCCTACAAAAAAAAACTGTCAAACATGTTTAATTAGCACGACGTGACTACAAGGCTACAAAAAAGAAGCATATATGTATAAATGACTACTAGTCTAGTCTTGCTTGAGCTCTATCTTACTTCGTCCTCCTTCCCTCGGTGCCATGGTCCTCCTTTTATAGGCTAAGGGGATCCGACATGGGCACGCGAGGGGCGTGAAGGGTTTTTGGCGGGAGAACCCCTCGCGGTCTTTGGAGGAGACGTGGCTTCCTCTCCTCCAAGCATTCTCTGGAGGGCGGCGCGGTCGTCCGCCCTTGGAAAAGGTGGGACGGACAAAGCCTGTCCGCCCCACCAACTACCCTCGTGGCAACGTCACCAGGGCGCGACCTTCATCTTGGCGCCCAAGTCTTCCACCAGCTTCCAGCGTGCTGGCGATCTTATCCTTTCAGCGGTACGGATGGAGGACCCGGGGGCACGCCTGGCCTCCTGCCGGGCGCACGGACCCGCGGGTATTCCGCCTTGTTCTCCGGGCAAGGGGTGACCCCGGAAGGTCGCCTGGTCCTTAGCCGCAGAGTGTTGTTGTCGATCTTGTCGGGTTTCCTTGGGGCAGATGAGCTAACCCATCTGCTGAACTTGACTCCTTGCCATGTCCATCTTCTTGGTGGGGCCCAATGGTGGACCCACTTTGGCAGCATCAGGTGAACCCCATGTTTCGCTGCTGCGACAGATACATTGAGACGAATCTACTCGTCAAAGGAAATTTGAAACGGTTAACCGAGTGCGACGGATTTGACAAAATTCGTCCAAAAAAGGGACAAACAACGGTCCGAAATTTGAAAGTTACATGCGACGAAACTCGAAACCGAGTACGGGAATGGAACCTACTCGTCGAGGCACACATATTTCGCGTACAAAGTTTTTTTTGAATCGGAGTATATTTGTGTAGCCTAAAAGGGGATTATATGGAGCAAGTATAAGGGTGTGCTCGGTTTCAGAACTAGACGTTCCATTCCATTCCAGCAGAATGGAACCATTCCATTCTTGTGTTCAGTTTAGTTTTGAAAAGGTGGAATGGAATCGACAGCATATGTTTTTAAACATGCAATTAATTTGAGTCTAAACTTAATTTTTTACTCAAAACCAGAGTTAACAAAATCAAATTAGGGATAGAGTCCCAAATTGAAGTCGCCTCCACTGTCCGCCGTCGCCTGCTGGCCGCCGCCGCCTCTGCTGGCCGCGTGTAACATCCCAAAATTAATATAAGTATTATTATTCCAAAAATGAGAGCCAACAAAAACTTTTGCTAAATTATATGTGTTGATCTCATATTGTTGCTTGTGTTATTTAGTTCTTGCTAATTGTGTGTTGCTTGCTCTAAATAAAAAAATATGAAGAAAAGAAGAGAAATAAAATAAAAGCAAAGCAAGAAAAATAATGTGACAAGTGTCACACAAAATTCTCCAAGTAAGAAATTATATTTTCTTCTCTAAAAATTCAGGGAGTGGTAATGTAAACACTCTCATTTTATTCTTACTACTTTTCCCTCTCAAAATAATATTTTGAACTAGTTTTAAAATTCTAAAGTAAAATCAATGGAAATAAACCAAAATACCATAATTAAAGCGCTATGAACAAAAATGATTCAAAACATTTTATTTTGAAATGGCAAATTTTGTGGAGCTTCTACATGTTATGGGGAAGCCTCACAAATATTTGCAAATTTTTCTAAATAGTATAAGTGCCCCAAATAAATCCCTGAAATGCTACTGGATTGAAAAGAAATAAAAGAAAAACAGAAAAGAGGAGGCAGGGGGTTTTCTGCAAAAACGTCATCCCCTACCTCTCTCCTAGCTCACTGTCGCCGCGCCGTGTCGCCATGGCTGCCGACGCCGCGCCCAGGCCCCCCAGCCCGCGTCCGCCCACGCCGCCGTGCCTTTGCAGCCTCTGCACGCAGAGGAGAGCACTCGAGCTCTCTCTCTCGCCCCAACGCTGCCCCTGTCCTCTCTGCTCCGCCGAGGAGAGCTCGACGGCGCCGGCCAAATTCGGCCCCCCTCTGCTTCTCGACACGCACCACTCTATCCCAGCCCTCCTAGACCAAGCCCGGACCCCGGAAGGCATCACGGCGACACGTACCTCGCACCACCGCCGCGGAATCGAGCAGAGGATCCTCTCCCGTGCGCCATGGACGCCGTCCGTGCTCCGCGACCACCATGGACCGCCTCCGCCCTATAAAACCACCCCGAGCCCCTCTGGAAACTCCACACCACCCCCACTCCCTCTCCCCCGCTCTAATTTCTCCGTGCACCGCCAGGAGGGCGGCACTGCCGCAGCCACTGCCGCCGTCGAGTTCGACCATGGCCGCGACGCCACACCCTCTCATTCTCTCCCCTCTGGACTGTACTCTCTTCCTCATGGACACCGCACTCACCCGCCCTTGTTTCCCTTTGATTCGTGCCCAGACACGACCGCAGGCGACCGCAGAGCTCGCCGGAGTCCGTTGCCGTGGCCGTGGAAGTCCGACGCGTCGCCGTTGCCGCTACACGCCGTCCCAGCAAGTACAACTCGCACCACGAGCTTCCTCGAGCCTCCGCGACCCTTTTGCATCATCGTCGCGTCCTCCAGAGCCCCCAGGTGAGGGATCTGTGCACCTCACCGTCGCCGGAGCCGCCGATGGACTCGATCGCGAGCCGTTGGATCTAGATCCAACGGCAGCGTACCCCTTCGCGTTTAATAGACGCTGACGGGATGGCCCCACCCGTCAGCATTTTAATCATTTTCCCGCGTGCACTGAGTCACTGACAGAAGGGCCCCACCTGTCATAAATTTAAACATTATCCACACAGAGGAATTTCCTAATTTAGATTTCTCTGTGAATTCAGTACTGGACCCATTTTAGAAATTCAATATCTTGAGATCTCGACATCCAAATAAATCAAATCCAATTGTTCTGGAAAGCTTATGAAATTGTTTAACCAACCCAAGTGATCTCATTTCATTTAGACAAATAATAAAAATGTATTAGTAAAACTACCACAGAAGGTTTAAAATCTAAACTTGTTTGTTTCTGATACTCTGTTAGTCCAAATAATTCCAAACCAATTTTGTTAGCTTAGTACTGCCATGTGTTAGCTTCCCTAATTTTGGTAGAAATATTTGTGCAGTGATAATTGTTTAGTATAAAGTTGAAGTTAGAGAACCCTTCTGCACTAAAACAATTAAATATGTTTAATGGTTAACCCAAATGAATTAGGACCAATTTTTTTAGGTCACATTTAGTTAAGGTTAGTTACCCCTAAAAGGATTTAATTTTTGAACAACATTAACTTGAGTTGTAGCAAAAACTTGATTAATAACTCACTGGATTAAAACAATTGTGTAGGGAGTTTGGTAACTCCAATTAACCCAAACTAAATTGGGTTGTCTTCTACACATCAGTAGCTTTCTATAGAATTTAGTTTGTATTTTTGTGACCAACAGAACTCAAGTTGTGGAATTAAACATGATCAACAAGTTTCTGCCATAATTTAGACATAAACAAATAATGTTTAATACAATGAAATTGAAACCAATTTGTATTGTTTGTTATGTACAGTAGCTATTTGTGATGTTTAGGATTGAAATGTTGTGATGTTGCTTGAGTAGTTTAGTGATTGTTTGTATTTGTTTGTTTATTAATTAGACGAGAACGCTGTCGGATTTATCGAGGAAGGAGAGTTTGTTGAATCTGAAGATCAAGACCAAGGCCACTTTGCCGAGCAAGGCAAGCTACTCTCTGAGCTTGCACCCCAAATATATGCATCTATTTTGATATCATGATTTACCTTTAAGGCAAAGATTTATAAAACCTTTTCAAAACGTATATGGAAATTATTTTGCCACCTATGTAGAAATATAAGATAGTTATATCAAAATTATAGGATGGGAAAAATAAAAATGGTTTATTCAAAACTCTTTTGAAAATACTTGTGTGATTATGGAATATCGAGATGTCGGTGTTGGAATAGAGAAGTGGAAATGGAGATGTTTATGAAAAATGCACAGTGTGTCCTTGTACTTACGTCAACCAGCCGATACCCTGTGCGACCACATTTACCCACATATGGGAAAAGAGCTTAGTCATATAGTTTGCTCATATTAGTATGGGATGCCTCATCGACGGAGATGACTCCGTTGTGCATGAGGGGATAGTGTGTTGATCTACCCCTGACCCGGGTCCTCGCTCAAAATCTATGGAAAGATAAGGAGGAGGATTGAAGGTTCCACCATAAATCGCCGGGCAAAACTATGAGTCCTCACACTTAGATTCCGACGGGCTGGGTTAAGTGTTGATAGAAAATATCATATGGGTAGGGTCCTATACTAGCATGAGCAAAGGACAGGCTATTGTCGGCGGCTTACTTCGCATACACCTTGTATGGCGAGACGTGGCAGACACGATGAGTTGCCGGATGAATGGGGGAAAAGCGTGCTAACTCTGCAGAGTGTAAAAGTATTCGAATAGCCGAGTCCTCGGATATGGACAGTTGGGAGGCCCTACTTTGACCATGTGCAAGTTTTTGAAAGACTTTGAGTTTTAAAAATAAAATGAAGTGGAGAATGTTCCATACACCTATACCAATGGATCGGTATGAGGTTGTTGGAGGAAGTGGACCATGATAGACTATGGTCGGAAAAAGGGGGAGTTTTGGAGAAACAAATACAATGGTGATTTCTTTAAAAATGGTTATAAAACTCTTCTTACCTTTTTCAATAAAGATATAGAGATGTTTTAAATAAATAAAAGTATGATAGCAAAATAAAACTAGTGCATACTCATGTTGGGGTAGTTTGCGAGTACATTCAAATGTACTCATATTGGTTTCGTCCCTGCCTATTGTCCTAGCCAGACTACAAGGAGGAGCACTACACCGAGCAGGAGTATGGCGACTTCTACGCGAACTAAGGATCTCCATAAGTCAGCTGCCTGTCGGGTCGTCTTCGTTAGGATTTGATGTCTACTACGCCGTAGCTTCAGCTGATATTTTGGTTTGGCCCATGAAGGCACCTATGTAAGACTTGGTCTAAATGACCATTTATGTAAGACTTTTAATTCGGTATTGTAATGGATGTAAAACTTTGGTATCCAATTCGGATTATGTGCAACGACAGACTGATCACGGGATCGTTGTGTTAAGCATAATCGGGTATTTCGGACAGCTAGTCCGGGGTCCCCACACCGCGGCCGCGCTTGCCCACCGCCGCCGCCGCGCCTTGGGAGGTCGCCTTGGGAGGCCGCGGCAGCGCCTGCTCGCGCCTTGGGAGGCCACCGCCTCTGGAGGTCGCCGCACGCCCGCCGCCTTGGGAGGTCGCCGACGCCTCGGGAGCTTGGCGCTCGCCGTCCGCCTTGGGAGGTCGCCGCTCGCCGCCGCCTCGGGAGGTCGCTGCCGGTCCCTAGCGTGGGCGCCGCCGTCCTTCCTAGCCTGGCCGCCGCGGCTGCCCTGCTAGTCCGGCCACCGCTGCCGCGCTGCCAATCGGGAGAGAGGGAGGAGAGAGAGCCAGAGAGACGATGGCAGTTAGGATAGAGTAATTTTTTTGTTTAGCGCCCGTTCCATGCCGAATTGGCCGGACCGGTGCGTTCCGCATATTAGAGGAATATTCCCTCTGGTGGAACCACTGCGTTCCATTCCACCTAAAAACCGAACATTGGAATGAGCCCTAGGTACAGAACGGTTCCGTTCCATTCCACCTTGTTCCAGAACCGAACACACCCTAAGAGAGGTGAGGGGAACGTATCTGAACTGCTCTGACAGCGAACCTTGTTCGCGAATTTGTATCGCTAGGGCCTGACCACGCGGAAACGGCCGAATCGGCCGTTCCTCGAGGACCTGGCTGAGCACTGTTTTGAGGTTCGTGCTATGCAACAACGCGAAGTCGATCCAGCCCACCAAACGCTCGTTTTTGCATCCAGCAGGCTTGTTTGAGTGGTATGTTTTGAGGGGTATGCAGGAGACCAAACACGCTGGCTAAATCAAGAGGCGGCAAAATATGTCCGTCCTTCAGAATTGGCGCCCATTCCAAAACTAAATCAATAGCCTGTTTGTTTGGGGGGAGTTGGACATACGGAATGGAGTTTAAGAGATGTGGGAGTTAGGGCATCTCCAGCCGTGCCCCCTAGGGCCCAAAATAGCGCCGTTTTGGCCTGGGAGCGCCGTTTTTCTTCCAGTCACCCCCCAGGAGCCCAAATAGCGCCGTTTTAGCGCCAGCGCACCCAGGCCAGACCCAGCCCATTGGGTTCCGCCTAGGGGGTGAAATGGCGCGAAAACAGGGCGGGCCAGCGCTGTCAGCGACTTGGGCGAAAATGGCGGGGAAATGGAGCGAAAACACGGCATCTTCATCTCCTCGGCTCCCGTGCTGGTCAAAAGCCTGCCGGAGTTATGGCTGCCGCGCCGTCTGCGCCACCGCCGACACGTCCAATAAGTTGCCACGCGCCGGTCAAAGGCTGCCGGAGTAATGGCGTGGCGTGCGGCCAGTGAATGACCGTCGCCGACGTGTCCAATCGCGCGGCATGCGGCGCACAGTAATGGCGCGCCACCGTCTGGCCTTCCGTGCCGCTATAAAAACCCCTCCCCTCGCCGTGCACAGACGCACATCTCTCTCTCGCTCTCGCCTTCCTCTTCTCCTCCTCGCCTTATCTTCTCGCCCACAGAGCAATGGCCGAGCGGTTCCCCGATGATCATGCCGCCGCGAACGGCTTCGGCCGCCGCTTCCTCCACAGAGAGGAGGCGCGGATGCTGTATCAGGCGGGCTACCCGACGCCGCCTGATATGCGCGTCCTCGGCGCATCCGGCGGCCAAGCCGCGTGGCTTTTGAGCGCCGGTGGCGTTCCCGTGGCTCCGCCGCCAGAAGGGGTGGACCGCGTGGACGCGATCCAGGAGGTGCTCACTGGCCTCTCCGACGAGCAGGTGGCGGATCCCCGCTTGGATCCGGTGAACCACGCCATCTGGACGGAGTACTTCCGCCAGCGCCACGCCCGCGAGCTGGCCGACGAAGGCCGCAACGGCCCGGTGGAAGGCCGCAAGAACTCCAAGGGCCGCAACAGGTGGTGGGGCGCTCCAGGACGCGCGCTCGCATTCGTCCTCGAGCACATCCACGCCGGCAACAGGCCGCGGCTGACGATGCCGCCGCGCACGCCGTCGTGGATGCCCCGGAGGATGTGCGGCACTTCGTCGTCCTCCTCCTCCGGCGCGCGATCGGCGTCGTTGGCGCCTCCTGCTCGGGCTGCCCCGGAGTCGCCGCCGCCCATCCTCAACTATGGCGGCGCGCACCCAACCGCGGCGGCAGCGGCAGCCTCCGCATCAACTAACACCGCGTCGCGTCGCCGCCTCGCGGCCTCTTTTGCCGTCTCGTCAAGCCCAAGACGGAGGGCAAGAAGAAGGCGTCGGAGTGGCAGGCGCCGCCCGACTACGTCAGGGCGGCCGTCAATATGGCGGCGCCGAAGGACGGGGAGGAGTTCCCCGACCTGAACCTCGCCATCGCCGCCTCCATTGACGACGTCCCTCCGGTGCCAGACGACGTCGCCGACGCCTGGTCGGCGAGGGAGCACGAGACGGAGCAGATCGCGCGCCAGCAGCGCATCCTGGAGGAGGTGGAGCGCCGGCGCGCGGAGGAGCAGCGCGCGGCGGAGCGGGCGGCGGCGCGCGGGCGGCTCCTCGCCGTCGCATTCCACCTCCGCCACCGCCCCCGGAGTACTCCATCGTCGACCCCAGCGACGAGGATGAGGACGCCCCCCACCGCGCCCGGGCCGAGCAGGTGGCACGACGGAGACGACGGCGAAGGCCCCAGCCGCCTCGCCGGAGACTCCGACGACGACGACGGCGACGGCGGCGACTACACCGTCTTCTACAGCCAACTGGGCATGTAGAACGGCGTCTAGATCGCCAAGTTATATTTTTATTAAGTTTTTATTTTATGTTCAACTATGTAATCGCCGAATTTGCCCATATATGTATGAAATCCGCCTTAATTAGATAAATTTCGCGCAAATTTGGTTTTTTGAATTTTTTGGCCCAAGTGTTGGGTTTGGGCACGGCTGGGAAAACGCCGCCCCCATGGCGTCAAATAGCGCCGCCGCCCCCAGGCGGGCCAAAATAGTGCCTTTTTCGGCCTGGGGGGGCCGAACGACTGGAGATGCCCTTATAGTCCGTTGATTGGTTTGGGGGTATGGGAGTTGACGAGGGAAGAGGAAGGGAATTAATAAGGTGAACTCCCTTTAATCTATTCCCTGGGGTGAGCAGGTAATTCCCTAGGCTAAGGGCATCTCCAGCCGTGACCCACAGGAGCCCCAGGCCACTTTATGGTTCGGTTTTAGGCCCGGATGCCAAATAGCGCCGAAATGCTCCCAGTCATGCCCCCCAGGAGATGAAATAGCGCAGAATAGCGCCGTTTTGGCGCCGGCGCCCCCTGGCCAAACCCAGCGCGTTGGGTTGGGGGGGGGGCACTTTTGCATGCAAAGCCCCACATGGCAGTGTCTCTCTTCCCTCTCTCTCTCCTCTCTCTCCTCTATCCCTCTCCCTTTTCTTTTCTTCTACCTACCACCGCACCAATCCATCCGTCCGCCGTTTCCCTCCAGCAGCTCCGGCCACCTTCCTCGGCTCCGGCCGCCGTTCCCTCCAGCTCCGGCCGGCTCCGCACTTTTTTTCGCTTCTCCTCGAGCTCGCCACGCTCTTCCTCGCCCAGCTCGCGGCCGGGTCGCACTGACGCCGGCAGGGTCAACGCCAAGCTTGTGCCGCTGCCCAGCTTCGTCCTCGTGCTCGCCACGGGCATGACGGAGGTGGGCGAGCACGGCCACGGCCGACGACGACATCTGCGTCGTGCGCGACCTCCCTGCCCGACCCTTCCTCCCTCGAGCCGCCGACCTCGAGGCCACGGGCGAGCCCCGGCTATGGCGCTGGCTAGCTCGAGCCCCAGCCAGGCGCGGGCGCGGGCGAGCGCCGGCGACCTCGAGGCCGCGGACGAGCGCGGGCGGCCACCGGCAAGCGCGGTGGCCACGACGCCACGGGTGAGGCGGCGGCGCGGGCGCAGGCGAGCGCCGACGGCCTCGAGCCCCGGCCAGGCGCGGGCGCGGGCCGCGGGCGAGCGCCAGCCATGGCGCGGGTGAGCTGGAGCCCCGACCAGGAGCTGGCGAGCTCGAGCGCTGGCCACGGTGCCACGGGCGAGCGCGGGCACGGGCTAGCTCATGCTTCTTCTCATCCTGGGTGGGGTGCGGCTGGAAAAACAGCCTCACAGAACTCAAATTAGCACCGTCGCCCCCCCCCCCCCACCCCCCCCCCCCCCCACCGAGACTAATTTAGCGCCGAATTCCGGAGGGCTTGACGAGTGGAGATGCCCTAACCCTCCAACAAACTCCCCATGTCAAACTCCCGCTCCCCTTCCCAAAAGTTACCAAACACGCTGCTAGGGTTTTCCCGCACAACCGGCAAGCAAAGAGTGCCCCCGTACCAGTCTCTCGAGCGCAGCCGAGCATGAGCGGCGGGCCGGCGGCGATGGAGGCGACGGAGACCGGCAGTCGGAGGCGGTGGCGGTGGCGGCGCCGGCAGCTGGGGCGGTCGGAGGTCTGGATCGTCGGCGGCGAAGGAGCAGCGGCTACGGCTAGGGGCGGAGGAGCTTCTCGAGGGCCGGCTTGGCTTCGCGCCCTACACCGAAGGCGACCGCCGACTTGGCTGGCTCCTCACCTTCTCCCCCGTGAGTTCCCTCTCGATCTCGCTCTCCTTCTCTCCTTGCAATTGCTCTAGCTTGAATTTGTCGTGGACCGTATTGGGAATTAGCAGCAGAATTTGTGCGGACTTTCAAATACTTCTGACCAAGTACAGTTTATCGACAGATTACGTAGATCACCAAGATAGTTTGCTGCTATTATCGGTCTAGTAAATATGGTCTCGGATTGCAACTTAAAGTAACAATTAAATTACTTTAAGTTGCAGAATCTCCATGATTCTACAAGAACGAGCTACTTTCTTCAATAGCAAAAAGTTGTGCATTATATAAGTGATTAACTGATACAATCTCTTCAAGTATGAATGCTGCTGCTGCTGCCATATAGAGTGGAACCAGGAAAAAATGCTGAAATTGTCCCCATCTTGAATAAAAATGATTTTCCTAATGTGGGTCTATGTACATTGTCAACGAGTCAAAGATCTGGTAGAACCTATTTGGACATGCTTAGTTCATGGTCAAGAGCTATTGGGTGCCTTATGTGGGTCTAATGAAGGAGTGACTTTTGTATGTGAGTTTCTTACACCTCGATAACACCTGCAGTCATCATGGGAAGACGAGGATACAGGGAAAATCTACAGCTGTGTTGACCTGTACTTTGTGTCCCAGGTAAACAGAACGCAACTACATAACACTGTCTGACCCTGCCATGTCTAATTTTTTATGCTTTCTTGCAGGATGGTTCTACGTTCAAAGTGAAGTACAAGTTTCCACCTTATTTTTATGCTGCAACTAAGGTGAGCTTAAGGTTTTTGAGGGATCTTTTCTTTTGTACTTCAAAGGATAGATGTCATCGCAATTATGTTAACTTTCCTATCACTAAAAAAAAAACTTTACTGATGCAGTCTGTTCCTTTGCTGATATTCTGTTTTGTTGAATTAAAATGTGCAGGACAAGATGGAGTTGGAAGTTGAGGCGTATCTCAGGCGACGTTATGAAGGGGAAATTGCTGATATAGAAATAATTGAGAAAGAGGATCTGGATCTTGTATGTGCCTTAATGCGCATGTTTAATTCGCTATGTCATTTTGCATGGATAAAAAATGCTATCATTGTGACGAGTTTGATTATATGTTCAGATCTAAGATGTTTCTTGCCTGGACTTTTGACCTCCTTACAGTTATTATTTTGTATATAGATTTCATAGCGGCTCTTTATCTTACCTTGGTTCTCTGTTACATTAGAGTGAAGTCCACATTCTAAGTGGTTCATGTAATTTTACTTAAATTGAATCATTGGACAAGCTAGTTGCAATATGTTAAGCTTGTTATTGTGTTATACTTCTGTCCAATTGTCCCCATTATGAATCCATAAAGGTCCCAATTGCTCTGATGAATGTGTGTATTTTTTCTCTGATCTAGATTTTGCCGGCCCAAATGTAGCACATAATTTAGCACGCCATCTTTCCTTGTCTTACTGTTGCAGAAAAACCACCTTTCTGGTTTGAAGAGAAAATACTTGAAGATTCAGTTCGATACAGTGCAGCAATTAATGCGCTTGAGGAATGACCTATTGCATGTTGTCGAAAAGAATGAAGAAGAACGAGACGCTGTGGATGCATTTGAGTCAATTTATGGTGTAAAAAGGTACACTACATTATATAGTGCAAAATGGCCCTTGTTTCACTGTATATCCTAGTTATGTTTTGTTTGTATGGGGTGAATTTTAATGCGCCATTCTTTCCAATTTTTACATATTATTTGCATTTTTGTGCTTATTTGTGAACTTATGGTTTGTTGATCTTGTGCACTATGACAGGGTAGAAAGGCCACAGGATTACATAAATTGCATCATTGATTTGCGTGAATTTGATGTTCCCTATCATGTTCGTTTTGCTACAGATAATGGTGAGGCTTAAGTTTGCAAGCTCTTGTTTTTCTCGTGTGCTATAATACTGAGGCACTGACACTTCTGTGCACAACTTACTGCAGATATAAGATCTGGACAGTGGTACAATGTTGGTGTATCTGGTTCTGATGTTTTGCTGCAAAGAAGGGAAGACCTGCTTCAGCGTGCAGAAGTTCATGTATGTGCATTTGATATTGAGACCACAAAGCTGCCCCTGAAGTTCCCAGATGCTGAATATGACAGCGTAATGATGATCTCATACATGATTGATGGGCAAGGGTACTTGATAATCAACCGAGAGGTACAAATTGTGCTGTTTGCGCTATAATTACTTATAGCTTTTCCAGTTTATTGCATGCCCACATTCTTTTCTCTGTTCATCAGTCTGCTGCCTAGTCCTGGCAAGCACCAGTTACCTGACATGTCTATATGCCGTTCTTTTGTTCGTTTGAAGCAATATGCAGTTCTCCTTCCTCTGGGAAAAAAGGCTTTGAAAATGTTATTTATGTCTTTTAAAAGATGGTAATTACCAAGAGGAAACCAAGTATCTGTCACATGCATTGATCACCAGATGCATACTTCAGAATCAACTTCGACAAACATGTAACAGTTAGATAATTAACTTAGCTGAACCTACTTTTCTTGATTGTAATTACAGGAGGCATATGTTTTCCCCCTTCAAATATGTTTGCATAACACATTATTTTCTTCATTTTAGTGTGTAGGGGAAGATATTGAAGATTTGGAGTACACACCTAAACCAGAATTCGAGGGGCATTTTAGAGTTACGAATGTTGCAGACGAGGTATGGGCAATTTTTACATAGTACGTTCAGCAGTGTGAATTTTAAGCATCCTAACTAATAATCTAATTCTCTCTTTATATGCTATATTTAGGTGGGTCTACTTAAAGCTTGGTTTTCTCACATGCAAGAGGTTAAGCCTGGTATTTATGTTACATATAACGGTGACTTTTTTGACTGGCCGTTTTTGGAGAAGAGAGCTGCTCATCATGGGATAAAAATGAATGAGGTATGCTGGTAATTTCTCCTAATTTAGTCAGACATTTGCTGCTTTTGGTATGATTCATGTAGCATGATATGATACAATGTAGTAGGACGCTCAAAATTCTGGCCAAACAGTTGCATGCAGATAATTTTGTCTGAACAAAGTTATCTGCACTCCTGCAGCCAAGGGAAAAATGCATAAGCCTTGGGTATTGTCAATGTTTCAAGGGATGTTATGCACATGTTTTACATTTGTTTTTGGTCTAGATTTTCTCAGATAAGAAAATAGTTGAAATGGAAAACTACGTTTCTCAATCTTGTGCGCTTTCCTATGTATTCTCACAGGAGATTGGTTTCCAATGCGACAGTAATCAAGGGGAATGTCGAGCCAAATTCTCCTGTCATCTTGACTGTTTTGCGTGGGTGAAGAGACAGTTACCTTCCACAGGGAAGCCAAGGGCTAAAGGTGATACTTTATTTACTGAAGGAAAAATATTCTAAATCAAAGTGAAGGGCCCTTTGCTTGTAGTACTAAATGACTTGTTAAACTTGAGTTCAAAAAATGCTACAATTTTCTAGTTTGTTATAAAAAGGTCAGTTAAGCCATGTACAATGCTAAGTGCTTAACGGGGTGCTTACAAAAATAAACCAAACATTTTCATAAGCGTTGTCTTGTGTAAATAAGCACTAGTGCCTAATAAAAAACCCGGTTTATATTTCTAAGCACCTCCATAAGCACTTTGCATTGTACATGCCCTTATGACTATTATAGATATGTCTTATTTAAAGTTTTGGTAGTTAACTAGCATTAAAAGGTTAGCAAGTAGTCATTTTACCTTTAATATTGCCAGAATCATTTTTTTTTGGGAAAACGCAAAACCCTTGCATCTCGATGCTTTGATAGGAACATAATGTATGCAGGGAAGACCAACTCCATGTTACAAATACAAACACATGCACACTAATCTAATATGGCTGGTATAATCGTCTGGAGTCCTTAGCCCCGGCCAACGCCCTCACCTCTGCCCTAGACTGGATGATATCCACAAAGCTAGCAACAGCTCATCTCTCGCCCTTGAAGAGACAGAATTATTTGCTTGTTACCTTGCTTATTATGATCATGCTGCTTTTGCATTCACCGGGTAACTTTCCTTCATTTTCACACTTACAGGCTGTTACAAAAGCCAAGCTTGGTTATGATCCTCTGGAGGTCAATCCAGAAGATATGGTTCGCTTTGCAATGGAGCAGCCACAGGTATCTTTTGGTTATTGAGAGGAGTACCTTAAGTGCAAATGGTCACTTGAAAACTAACTGAATACCGCTGCTGCCTATATTGTTGCTTGAGTTTTTTTGTCGCCACTTATCCTAAAATGACACTGCCATTCATTTTTCCTTGCGTTGTCTTATTTTCAGATAATGGCTTCTTATTCTGTATCAGATGCTGTTGCGACATACTACTTGTACATGACTTATGTCCATCCATTTATTTTCTCCCTTGCGACCATAATACCTATGTCACTGATGAAGTATTGAGGAAAGGAAGTGGGACACTATGTGAAATGCTGCTAATGGTCCAGGTGTGCTGACAAACTTTGCTGCCAAGTTTTCGCTACCCTAGTTATTTTTTAAGTTAAAAGATGGACATTTCCATTCATGGAAAGTTGGAAACACTTCCATGAATTGGTGACGTGGCCTGCTAATCCTTTTTTGCAGAAGTTATATGTTTTATTATGTTTCATGAACATTGCTGGTAATTTTGTTGTTGAACAACTATGTATGACACATAAAACTTGTCTGTTTTTAACGATATGTAATAATGTTAAGTCAATAGATACTGCTTTTTTCAACATTATTTCGAAAGAGTCTTTTTGCCCCTTCGTTCTCCCAGGATTTGAACCCACTCCAAGCACTTGGGACTCCCAATTCCCAACAATAGGAATACCGCCTCATCTGTTTCTGATTTTTGTGATGCTTGCTGACATCAGTTTCTTCTGATGTATAGGCATTCAGGGCCAATATCATTTGTCCTAACAAGCACCAAGCTGATCTGGAGAAGTTCTACTCTACAATAACCGCCTAGTAGAAAGCGAAACATACATTGGTGGTCATGTTGAGTGTCTTGAAACTGGTGTATTTAGATCCGATCTTCCTACAAAGTTTCAGCTAGAACCCTCAGCATATGAGGTAACTTGAGTTATAATATTATGGAGTGTTCTAAAATTCAGCTTCAAAATAATATTTTCTTGTAACCATTGTTCTAAAATTCGGCCGAATCACCGATTAACTGGCCGAGTAATCGCTATTCAGTGGGTCACCGAAACGAATTCAACATATTCGGTGAATTAACTGGCCAGGCCCGTTAATCGGTCTGACAAGCCGATTAATCGGGAATCTCCTGATTAAGTGCAGTCCGATGGGTGCACAAAGGCCTAAAAAAATCATATATTTGGTTGGAACTTGGAAGTCTAGGTCATGGCAGATGGAAGTCGATGGTTTAGTGGGCTTTTGGGCCAAGAGAACTATGGACTGAGTAGGCAGATGTCAATATACTATCTATTTCGTTCTCATATATTTGTTTTATGTAGACATTTGCTAGTTAACTAGCCGAATAATGGTCGACCAGTTAATCCAGTTAATCGGCCGATTCGCCGATTAATCCCTATTCAGTGGCCGATAGAGCCGTTACCAGTTAACGAATTCCCGAACAATGCTCGTAACGATTTCTGTACCTTGCTGGATTATTAATTTGTTGGATATTGATAGGGTTTCACACAAGATTTTTTTGAAATATGCATAGTATATTAACCATACTGATCTTTCAGCAACTGATTGAAAATCTTGATCGTGATCTGCAATATGCCATTGCAGTAGAAGGTAAATTGAACATTCATTCTATCATAAATTATGATGAAGTCAAGGATGCCATAAAGCGAAAGGTATCATGACTCGTCCTGCTGCGGTCTTTGATATCACTTTGTGTTAGTCTTCATTCTCTTAAAGACCAATGTGATAAACTGAAGTATAGTGCCAATTTCCGAAGTTGGGTACACTGGAACATAAATTCATAAGTTTTTGAAGCCAGAATCAGAGCTAGTCAAATGGCTGCTAAAATTGGAGCAAGCCAATGTGAGGAGAAACATGCCTTATCGACACCTTGGGGACCAAACATAGTGAGGCCAGATTTTCTTAACTTGCCAAAATTTGGTTTGGCAAAAGCAGGCCTGTTAGTCATTGCCCTGTGCTGTGAGACCCTGCTATAATCTCAATGGTTAATATCAGGGATAGTCATTATTTTCTTATGAAGGATCTTTCTGAACATAATAGCTACATAAACGGTGTCATTAAATGTTTTAACTTGTCAACAACAAAGCTTGATTGACCTTTGTTTTTATGTAAAATTCACAGCTTGTTTCGTTGCGAGACCACCCAACTCGTGAAGAATGTCCTCTTATATATCATCTGGATGTTGCTGCAATGTATCCAAATATCATTTTGACAAATAGGCTCCAGGTATGTTTTCTATACTTTAATAACGTATTTGAATGCTGCAGTGATGTTATTTATCACGACTGATATTTCGAGTAGTGATCTATTTAAAGTTTTGTCTGGCTACAAGTTAAAGACATCTTGGAACTCCCTTTTCTGGCATTCTATGAAGTGGTGATTTGTGACGATTTCTGGTTGAGATGCAGAATCTCTTTGATTTTGTCATTTATAGAAAATATGAAGGACATGTAGTAATTTAAACTGTTGTATTGCCTAGATATTTTATTGCACCACTATGTTTTAGCACCAAGGATGACTCCAACGGGCCGACGCAAACGGACGCGCGTTTGGTCCGTTTGGGTCGGCAAACAGACGCGCGTCCGGCCCAGGTCCGCCCCTTTCTGGCCAGGGTTTTGAGGGTTTTGGAGTATTTTGATCAATTTCACAAATTCGATCACATTTAATCATCTAAACAATCAAATAAAACATAGATTGACATAGTAAATCAACCGTAGCATATTGTACCAAAAGAATATTGCCATGCCGGCATACAACACCAAAATCACACCAAATTCTGGGCCTCATTGGCCATGTTTTTTCGGCCATCTAGGCCATTGTCCAACGCCGGCATGCAACATTTCTAAAACGACCGAGAAGTGATCACTCTCGGCCCATGTAGTACCTTTGCTTCTTGAGGTAGTAGGCCTTCTTCGTAGGAGTGAAGACCGAGAGATCCATGTCCATGATCCTGGCCTCCTCTTGGCGTAGGCGAGCTCAAGGTCCTTGCCCTTCACATCGGCCTCCTTTGCTCTTGCCTCGGCCTCCTTGGCCCTAGCCTCGACCTCCTTGCCTCTTGCCTCGGCCTCCCTTGCTCGTGTCTATGCATTTGCCTCCTTGATATCGAGCTTCTTCTGCAATTCGAAGTAGAGCTTGGCAGCGGCCTCTCTCTCTTGGCGGTCCCTCTCTTTCCTCTCCTCCTTCTTGTCGCCTGTCTTGTCCTTTTGGGATAGGAACCCTGATGAGGGTTAGGTCCCGATTTTCACGGATTGAGGGCGGATGAACGAAGAACACGACGAACACGAAGAACACAAGAGGGGAAAGTAAAACACAAGATAACTAGCAAAGCAACACAGACGAAATCAACCGGTAACAAGTCCTTAAGGGTAGCCCTCGATTCTCAATCTCCAAGCAACCTTATTCTTAGGATTGTTTATCTTATTGGTCAACCCAACCAATCCAATCTAGTCACTCAAAGAGGAAAGATTAGCAAGTAGTCTCAACTACAAGAAGCCTTGAATCACTAGAGGGATCTTCTCCACAAGGGGAGGCCTTGATTCATCTCCATAGGAGGCAACACCAACAAGGGGTGGAAAGGAGCAAAGCTCAACTCAAGTCTAATCTCAATCTAACCCTAACACTGAGGTGGGAGGCACCTATTTATAGTCTAGATACGAAAAGGTAGATGAGGGCTAGGATTACATGGCTCAAGGGCCATCTCAGCACACAGGCTCGCGCAGCCCCGGTAGTACCGACGGGAACGGCCCGGTAGTACCGGCGGGAGCGGTAGTACCGAAATGATTTCCGGTAGTACCGCTTAAGTGTGGACAGGACACCCGTAGCTTCGGGGAGCCGTGGTAGTTGTTCCGGTAGTAGCGCCGGTAGTACCGGGCGTCTCCGGTAGTACCAGATGGTCGTCGGCGATAGTACCGGCCGCCGGGTTTTCTTGCTCTTCTTTGCTCAACCCTTCTCCATCTTCATCACTTGGTGGGGTAGCTTCATGAGGGTTGTACCTTAGCACACACAAGGTATCCGAATGAAGTAGCAAACCATTCAAAGGGGTGTCGAAATCACACATAGAGAGGAGCGAGGTCACCTTATCATTAAGTGCTTTGACTTTTGATCTTGTCATGGGACCACTTGGTGGTGTTGGTGTGATGTGCCTAGGTTGCACTACATCATCTCCCCCCCTTGGAAAGAGTCGTCCTCGACTCTTCGCTCTCATCATCACTTGGATTCCCATGGTAAGGCGAGATGTCGGCTACATTGAAGGTGTCATGTACGCCGTACTTGGACTTGGGGATATCGATTTTGTATACATTGTCGTTTATGCGCTTGAGAACCTTGAAAGGTCCATCTCCTCTTGGTGCTAGCTTGGACTTTCTCTCGTCGGGGAATCGATCTTTGCGTAGATGTAGCCAAACAAGGTCTCCTTCAAAGATCATGGCGCGCTTGTGCTTGTTCATCTTCGTAGCATGGGCTTCATTGTGCTTCTCTAGCGTGGTTCTTGTGCTTCATGTAGTTTCTTCATATAAGCGGTGCGCTTGTCGAAGTCCATGTTGACTTGCTCACGGAGTGGAAGTGGTAGCATGTCTAGCGCGGTGTAGGGGTTGGAGCCATAGACGATCTCGAAGGGTGTTCTCTTTGTTGCGCGGTGTAGTGCTCGATTGTAGGCGAACTCGGCGTGTGGGATGCACTCTTCCCAATTCTTCAAGTTGGGCTTGATCAACACATGAAAGAGTGTGGATAGGCTTCGGTTCATCACTTCGGTTTGACCATCGGTTTGAGGGTGGTATGCGGTGGAGAATAGTTGCTTGATTCCCATCTTGGCCATCAAAGTCTTCCAAAAGTAACTCACGAACTTGACGTCACGATCCGACGCAATGGTCTTGGGCACTCCATGAAGACGGACGATTTCCCTAAAAAACAAAGTAGCAATGTGTGAAGCATTGTCGGTCTTGTTGCATGGTATGAAGTGTGTCATCTTAGAGAATCGATCAATGATGACAAATATGGAATCCTTGTTTGTTTTAGTGCGTGGAAGTCCTAAGACGAAGTCCATAGCGCCATGAGAGTTTAGAGTAGACTTAGTTTTGAGACATGTCGAACATCGTCGAACTAAGCGATCTACATCATGGTACATCTTTGGCCAATAGTAGTTTGTGGAGAGCATTGCGAAGGTCTTGTCACGGCCAAAGTGTCCCATTAAGGCGCCTCCATGCGATTCCTTCAAAAGGACCAAACGTAGCGAAGACTCGGGTATGCATAGTTTGTTAGCCTTAAACAAAAATCCTTTGTGCAAATAGAAATCATCAATGCCTTTATGTTCCATGCACATGGTAAAAATTGGTCCAAAGAAAGTGTCAATGGCATAAAGATTCTTGATCTCATCCAAACCCAAAACATTGATTTCAAGATGCGTAAGTAGGTTGGTTTTGCGGGAAAGAGCATCCGCGACAACATTCTCTTTGCCCTTTTTGTACTTGATGACATAGGGAAAGGATTCGATGAACTCAACCCACTTAGCATGTCATTTATTTAAACTTGTTTGAGTTTTCAAAAACTTCAAGCACTCATGGTCGGAGTGGATGACAAACTCCTTAGGATGAAGGTAGTGTTGCCAAACATCTAAAGCTCGAATCAAACCAAACAATTCCTTGTCATAGATGGGGTAATTCAAACGTGCTCCATCAAGTTTTTCGCTATGGTAAGCAATTGGTCTACCATTTTGCATAAGCACGGCTCCAATGTCTAACCCACTAGCATCACAATGAATTTCAAATGTTTTGGAAAAATCGGTAAAACAAGAAGGGGAGCTTCGGTTAACAACCTTTTGAGCTCATTGAAAGCAAAATCTTGCTCATGGCCCAAATGAACGGTACATTTTTCTTGGTAAGTTCATGAAAGGGCAAGCAATGGTGGAAAAGTTCTCAATAAAGCGGCGATAGAATCCGGCAAATCCAAGAAAACGTCTTAACTCGGCAAGTGACATAGGAAATGGCCAATTGCGATGATTTTTGTTTCATCAACTTCAACTCCATTGGAAGAAACAACAAATCCTAAGAAAACAAGCTTGTTTGTTGCAAAAGTGCATTTGGAAAGATTTGCAAAAAGCTTTTCTCTTCGAAGAGCGAACAAAACTTGAGCAACATGTGAAGTATGCTCATCCAAAGATTTGCTATAGATCAAGATGTCATCAAAGTATAGCACAACAAATTTTCCAATGAAAGGTCGCAAAACATGGTTCATAAGACACATAAATGTGGAAGGTGCATTGGAAAGACCAAATGGCATGACTAACCATTCATAAAGGCCAAGTTTAGTTTTGAAAGCGGTCTTCCATTCGTCACCTTCACTCATTCGTATTTGGTGGTATCCACTCTTAAGATCGATTTTGGAAAATATAGTGGCACCACATAACTCGTCCAACATGTCATCGAGGCGCGGGATAGGGTGGCGATACCTTACGGTGATGGTGTTGATGGGGCGACAATCCATGCATAAGCGAAGCGTGTTGTCGGCCTTGGGGACGAGGATCACGGGCACGGCGCACGGGCTCAAGCTTTCTCGAATGTGACCCATGAAAATGAGCTCTTGTATTTGCCGCTCAATTTCCTTGGTCTCCTCGGGGTTGGTGCGGTATGGGGCGCGGTTCGGTAGAGGGGCGCCGGGATGAGGTCGATGCGGTGCTCAATGCCACGTAGTTGAGGTAGTCCGTGGCACTTCTTGTGGAAACATGTCTTCAAATTCCTGCAAAAGAGACATCAAAGGCGGAGGAAGGTTTGTGAAGTTGTTAGTCAAGGAAACCTCTCCTTTGCATATTAGGACATAGTGGAGTATGGATGGGTTTTCTCGCAACTCTCTTATCTCTCTTTTGGTGGCAAGCAAGGACATGCCTTGTGGAACTCTCTTAGTGTGTACACTCTCATTTGGCTTGAGGCTCTCACTCACATTTTGGTGGATCTCTCTCTCTCCACTCTTCTCACTAGAAGCTTTCTCTTGTTGTGCTCTTGCTATAGTCTTGGTGTTGTCGGCAATCACTTGCCTTGGTGTCATGGGACGGAGGACAAAGTTCTTGTTGTTGCTCTTGAAGCTATAGTAATTGGTCCTTCCATCATGCATTGCACCCTTGTCATATTGCCATGGGCGTCCAAGAAGCAAGTGACAAACGGACATAGGCACAACATCACAATCAACGGTATCTTCATATGCTCCAATCTTGAAGGACACTTGCACCATGTGTTGGATCTTGACGGATCCAGAATCGCTCAACCATTGCACATGGTATGGGTGTGGATGCTTTTGAACTTCAAGTTGAGCTTATCACAAAGCTCTTTACTAGCCAAGTTGTGGCAACTTCCACCATCGATGATGACCTTGATAGACTTTCCATTGATTCCCGCTCTTGTTTGGAACAAATTGCATCTTTGGTCTTCTTCCACTTGGACATTGTTGGTCAATGCTCTTGCCACAACCAAGGAAGGGTTGTTATCGCCATCACATTTGATGTCATTGGAGTCTTCTTCCACATGTTGTGTTGCGGTGGCTTGGTTCAGAGCATGATACTCGTCTTCACTCATAGACTCATATTCTCCCGTCTCATTGACAATCATGACTTTCTTGTTTGTGCACTTAAAGGATTTGTGTCCTTGTCCTCCACACTTGTAGGATTGCAATCGTCGTGTGCCGGACGAAGATCCTTGAGGCGCATTGCTTGAGGGAGGAGCCTTCTTGAAAGGTTGAGTAGCTTGAGTGGATGGTGTAGAAACTCTTAGAGGACCTTTAGGGTGTGCTTGGTAGCCCGTATGACTATAGCATGGTCATCTCCACTGATACAGGTTGACTCCAACTAGGCCGAGAGCATACAAGTGTCATGTGTTTGGTAGCCCGTGTCTCTTGAGACATGCTAAGTTAAGATATTGTTTGGTAGCTTGTATCTGGTAAGACCCAGTAACCTCCTCTCAAAAAATGGTAATGATACCACCACAATTTGGAATAAAGTTTAGACAATTTGCAAATATATTTAAGATAAATTCCCTTAACCTCCTCCTAACATTGTTAAGTAATGTTCAGTCTAGATGCGGGTCCAATGTTTAACAATTTGGTGGGAGAATAAAGTTGCAACTTCTGTAAATACAACAATTCTAACATAAATTTATTTCCACTCCTCAATATGGCACGAAAATAGAACAAACATTGATAACAGGAACTAATTTCCAGACAAAAATTACCCTGCAGCCTATGAACACGAGCAAGAACACAAGAGCTGGAATTCAGGGACAGAGAAGTAAGCCAGCAGCTAGCACAGGCCTATGCGAGATGGGGAACGGCCGGCGCGGAGCTGGAGGCCGGGAAGGAGCTAGTGACGTGGTGGATTTGGAGCTCTGGAACGTAGACAGCAACATGGGGCGGCCCGATGGGGAACGGCTAGCGCGGAGCTGGAGGTCGGCGTGGAGCCAGCGACGACCTAGTGCTCGAGGTCGGGGAAGGAGCCAACGACGTGGTGGAGTTGGGAACGGCCAGCGCTGGGCCGGGTGGGGCTGTTGGGGTTGGAGCAGGGGCGTCGATGCACAGGGATGGAGCAGAGGCGGCGTGTACGTGCGACGTTGCAGGGTAGTGAGGCCTCGGAGGTGTAGATCTGGGTGAGGTGGAGGATCGGGAGATGGGGGTCGGGGAGAGAGATGGTGCGAGAAGAAGGGAGGCGGCTGAAGGGGAGGTGTGCGGTAACCCCTAGCGCTTGCGGGGAAAATTTCGAGGGGCTGCTGCGGGGTACGAGCTCAGCCAGGCTGAGTAGCGAAGCTCATCGCGAGCTTCTCTCCCGGGCCTGGCAGAGAGCCTGTTTTGGTATCCTACGGGCATGGCTGAGGGCTCTCAAACGGGCTACCAAACAGCTAGACGTGGTATGATGTGGGAATATCTCAGCCCACCCACCCTACCAAACACGCCCTTAGTGTTTTCTTGAGAAGGAACTTGCGCGGATGTAGGCGTTGATGATGAAGGCTTGTTAGCGAAGAATGCCTTTGTCTTGAGGTATTTGAGCTCTTCAAGCACGTGACGCTCGGCCTTTGTTGCTTGATGGACTAGCTCAACCAAGGTGGCATAGGGTTGGAATTCCACAATCTTCTTGATTGGATAGTTTAGGCCATTCATGAAGCGAGCCATGGATTGTTCTTCCGATTCCTCATACTGGCTCTCATCATGGAAATTTCCATCTCCTTATAGTACTCATCAACGGATTTCAACCCTTGCTTCAACTCTTGCAACTTCTTGTACAAGTCTCTAGTGTAGTGACTTGGCACAAAGCGCTTGTACATCGCTTCCGTCATCTCAACCCAAGTGTTGATTGGTTGTTGGTGGTTGTTCACTCGTGTATCTTGAAGTTGCTCCCACCACAAGAGAGCATATTCTTCGAACTCCATGGACGCTAGAGCAACCATCTTGTCGTTGGAGTAGTGCCAGACTCGGAAGATCTTGTCAACTTTGAGTGTCCATGAAAGATATGCTTCCGGGTCACTTGTTCCATAGAACTTGGGCATATCAAAGCGAAGGTAGTTCAAATTGACATCGTCGTCTCGACGGTTTGGAGGGGGAATGCACGTCCACGTCTCCTTTGGTTTAGCCCATCACCAAAATGTTGGTTGGACTCCGCATCACTTGACTCGGTATGGTTGTGGTGATGGCGAACATCATGGTGAGGATGATTCTCTTGGTGTTGACGAGGCTCATGGCGAGGATGATTCTCTTCATGGTTTCCATGCTCACGATTGCGGTGTCGAGGCCTTGGAGGATAGCGGTGTTGACGACCTTGGTTGCCATAGTCATTAGCACCCGGTACACCAATGTCATGTGGATGTGGATCTTGTTGTGCTTGACGTTGAGGTGGTAGCGATGGTGTGCGATGACCGTGACGTGTTCATGCTGTGGTTCTTGTCGAGCTTGATGTTGAGGTGGTGGTGAAGGTGTTCTTTCACGGCGTCCACCATGTGGTCGATGTTGCTCGTGAGGCACATTGTCATGGTGCGCGCGAGGAGAAGGTGGGTGTTCTACTTCATGGTGATGGCGATCATGTTCGTCGCGCCTTGGGATGTCTTGACGAGCTTGTTGCGGTTCCTCTTGGGGATCACCACGGTGCGCATGACGGGAGTGTGTTGACCTTGAGGTGCTCCTTGTGCGGTGCGAGCTTGAAGAAGAGCGATGTTGCACAAGGTTATTGAGAGCTTCGGTCACGTTCGCCATTTGCGCATTGAGGGTGTTGAAGTTTTCGTCTTGTACTTGAAGACGGCGCTTATAACGGCCTAGCCCATCACGAACAAGGCGTCGAAGGCCCACAAACTCGTTTTGTGTGACATAGCCATTGTCACCTTGAAGTCCTCCATGGATATCATCCGCTGAGATTGAGCTTCCGTTTGTACTTCCCCTAAACATGATCTCAAGAACAAGTGAAATGTGTGGAAATGTAGAACCAAGAGAAACTATATCCAAAGAATAGAGTTGCTTGACGAAAGAGAATCCGGTTCTAACACCCAACACACACACTTATGAGGATTGGAATAGCAATTTTAGGATAAATTGCGAAAACCAGGATTCGAACTCGACCTGGGCTCTCATACCATGTCAAGCTTCATGCACTAACCAACTATTCGAAAAGACCGATTTGATGGAAAGGGCTAGGCAATCCACTTATACACATCAACAACAACCACCATGGAAAGGGCCACGGCAGGGAGAGCTCTCATATTTATCTTTTTAGATTCCTTAGTTACCGTTACTTAGTTTTAACAGTCAAATCTCTTAGAGATATTTCTTGATTCTCAAGTATTTCCTAAAGTTTGCTAGTTCGGGTTACCCTCCAAGTTCTTTAGCTGGCTATATAAGAGCATCTCCAGTAGATGATCTATTTTAGGGCTTGTGCCCAAAAATAGAATTTTACATCACCAAAGCCAAACAAACGTGCTCCAAGAGATGATGTATATGCATTTGGTGATGTAAATTTTTACATCAAGCCCAAAAATGTGGCTTTCGTGCCCCATATATACATCACCAGTTGGGCTGCCGCATATCCAAGCGGCAGCTGCGCGCAGCACAACCGCGAGCTGAAAAGTCACAATTCCCCTCCCATGCGCCGCCCTACGCCGTCCCGCCGCTGCCGATTCTGTTCATCTCTGGCCAAATCTCTCGTCGCCGCACCTCGCAAAAGCCGAATCCGACGCACAGCCACTGATTCCCACTGTCACCGCGGCTGATTTTGACTCCTACCGCCGCCTCACCGAGACCGACCGCCGCCATGTGATGAGCAGCACCGGCTTCACAGGATGCACTTGCGGTCGCCTGGCCACTACGTGGCCAAAAGCTTGGCACCTTTGCCACGCCGGAGTTGGCTGCGTGTATGTTGCCACCGCGTGGTGGTTTTGCTCGGCCGAAGTTGGCGCTCAACTTCCCCAACATGAGCTGGCAGCAGGCGGAATGGCTCGCGCCGGAGCACCGCCTCGCCCGTGCCATACGGCTGCTCGCCATTCGTGAAGCCGACGAGTTGGCTATGGCCAAGGTTCGAGAGGAGCATCCGGAATATGTGCAGGAGTTGTCTATGGCTAAGGTTCGAAAGGAGCATCCGAACATGTGCGAGAGTTGTCTATGGCGAAGGTTCGAGAGGAGCGTCCGGAATATGTGCAGGCAGAGCTCGACTTCTATTGGGAGAGGGATGCTGCTGCGATGAAGAAGACCGACGAGGCATGGCGGTGAAGGTGGAGTCATCCTCCTCGTTTGGTTGGACTAGCAATGAAACCGACGGGTAGTGTGGCTAGTGGAAGTGTAGTAGAAGTGTAGTATGGGTACTAGAAGTGTCCAATTTTGTTAATTTTGCATGTTTTTAGTTCAAATATGTAGTTCGCAAACTTGAAATATGCAATCAAAGTAGTGTTCGCAAACTTACATCATCCGCCGGAGCAAATCAAGTTTTCATGTCCTAAAATACATCATCCGCAGCAAATCAAGTTTTCGTGCCCTAAACACAAAAAGTTGATGCCCTAAAACCAAAAAGAGGTGCCCTATTTTGCATCATGTACTGGATGCTCTAATGCCTAGCTGTATCGATCAATAGACAAGCAAGAAGATAGTCTTAATTATCCTCCCAAGTTTCTCCCTGCTCTTATTGTGCGGCAGCCTCCTCTTAGCTGGGCGTCACACCTCATCTGTCCAGGCTATCTCGTACCAGCCTTAGGGCCATTATCCTATCACCTACCACGATCATAACATCCTGGTATCAGATTTTGTTTGGTCATGGCCGCTACCACTGCAGACATCGAGAAGCTAAACACCACCCTCACCTCCCTCATGAAGCGTCTGGACGGCATCAACCAGCAGATGGTGGAACAGGGCAAGAAGATTGACTCCCTGTCTGATGATCTGCGGGACACCCTGCAGCAGGTCCGTGCCCACAATCTGGCTATCATCAAGCTAGAGAATGGCACGCGTCACGGCTCTGACGCCACAGACGACAAGCATAAGAGATCCCACGCAGTGCTGCCCCAACCTGAAACTGATCTCAAGGCTTCAAACAACCTCCCCCATGCATCTTCAAGATGGAATTTCCTACCTATGTCGGGGAAGTTGATCCGTTGGCATGGCTAAACCGATGTGAGCAATTCTTTGACACGCAACGCACTCCCTCCACTCATAAGGTGGGCCTTGCATCCTTTCACTTGACGGACGACTCGCAGCTGTGGTACCAACACTACAAGGGTGCCCATGGACCTCCAAACTTGCACCGCCTTACTAAATTGCATATCCAGTTTGGGTTACCATCTCGCAGCAATGCCCTAGGAGAACTCATCTCCTCGGCGTCCCCTTGACGATACGGCGTCCAACTGCTGCGCAGCTCCAGCCTGTCGTCGACAAAACAGCGGGCAAGCTCCCGGGGTGGAAGGCGCACGAACAGAGCATGCCGCCTCGCCTACGTCAAAGCCATGCTAAGTGCGATACCTATGCATCAACTACTTGTGTTGGCACCGTCGAAGTAAACGCTCAAGGCCCTCGTGAAAATTCAGAGAGGATTCCTATGGGCTGCACGCGCAGATGCCAATGGCGGCCACTGCCACGTCAACTGGAAGCGCGTCGCATGGCCGATCGAGCTAGGTGGACTGGGCGTGAGCGACTTGGAATGCACCGGTCTGTCGCTACGCACGCGCTGGCTCTGGTTCAGTCGTACCAACACCACAAGAGCATGGTCTGGCCTTGACCTGCAGTTCTCGGCCGAGGAGGGAGCCTTCTTCTTCGCCTCCACCGTGATGCAGCTTGGGAACGGCCAGCAGGCCCTATTCTGGGAGGACCGATGGATTGGAGGCCGCTCAGTCCGCGAAATCGCGCCGCTCCTATACGCGTGCATACCCAAGCGGCGCCATAAGAGAAGAACTGTCGCCGAGGGAATCCAAGCTCACCTTTGGGCTCACGACATCCATGGCACCTTCGGCATCCAGGAGCTTGGACAATACCTCCAGCTGTGGCACACCATCGAGGGCACGACGCTCTCTGACGAGCCGGACCGCATGATCTGGACCTGGACCGCGAGCGGCATCTACTCCGCGCAGTCCGCCTACCGCACCACCTACCAGGGATCCATCACCTGCGACGCCTGGAAGCTCACCTGGAAGAGCTGGGCACCGCCACGAGTCAAGTTCTTTCATTGGCTCGCCCACCTCGACCGATGTTGGACCGCCTCGCTCGCCGCGGCTTGCAACACCCAGCGCGTTGCCCCCTGTGCGACCAAGCACCGGAGACCATGCACCATCTCCTCCTCACCTACCCCTTCTCTCGGCAAGTGTGGCACGAGATCCTGTCTTGGCTCAGGATGTCATGCCTCCCACCTGATGGCGAGGCGATGCTCATGCTTGGTGGCTCGCTGCAAAACAAGCCGTACCCAAACTCATGCGCAAGGGATTAGCTTCAGCAACTCTGCTTGTGCCCTGGATGCTTTGGAAGCACAGGAACGACTGTGTCTTCGATAGAGGACGCCCCTCGGTCCGTGACCTGACCACGAAGATCAAGGACGAAGCCGGCCTTTGGGCCAGCGCCAGCGCACTAGGCCTTCGTGCAGTCATCCCGCAGACTTGGGACGCGCACTGAGCTCACTGTTTGTGCTCTTATAATGGCCTCCTAGGAGGATTGTAACAAACTCTACCTTTTCAATAAAAAGAAACGCAAAAGTCTTTTGCGTTTTCACAAAAAGAGTTCAACAAGAAGTTCAATGCACTCTTGTGCCGAGGGCCGCAACTTCCGGAGGATCAGGTGGTTTCCATCTACACCACTGACCTGCAGGAGCCTGTGCAGATTGACGTGGAGATGTGGAGACTCGGCATCCTGCTGGATGCAATGAGTTTGGGACGTGCACAATGGACACCCCCTACAACTCAGCAACTAGCACAAGGTGTCCACCAGCCATGCCTTGACCAGCGCACCACCTGCACCTGCTATCCCAGCAGTACCACCTCCAGGACAGGCGATAGTAGCAGATCCAGAAAACCCACCACGGCGCACACTTATACCGGCAGCAACGCCAAACCGTCATGAACAAGGCTTATGCTACGATTGTGATGAGCGGTTTGCCTGACCACCGCTGCAAGAAACTCTTCATCCTAGAGTTTGATCCGGATGCCACAGACAGTGTTGAAGACGCTCATTAGTACAACTCGAGGGCCACCATGGAAAGGGAGGAGAGATGTTATTTTTCTGTGGAAAGCCAAAATAAGCCCAAACAAAAAGGCCCTTAGGGCCATTATCCTATTACCTACCATATTCATAACATTCTTGAACACACATCACAATGTGTGTCAGTGTGTCTTCATATATTCGTCAAAGAATGCCGAGAAGGCACAAGTACAGGCCCAACCAATTGAAACAAGAAAGCAAAACTAGAAAAAAAAAGGCAAAACCAACAAAGCTGTACTAGGGAAAATCAGCACAAGTGTCAGGTGGGCGACTGTTTCACCCCAAATTTATGTGTCTTTAGGTGAAACTTTAATACTCCCCTTCAGATATGGCACAGATGTATTACGTAAAATCAGCACAATGAGTGCTGGATAGCTTATGATTTCTTGCTTTCGTACCACATAATTTCATGAACAAACCAATTGGCCTAATAGCTTAGCTGTTATGGTCATTATGGAATGACGGGTTTGTAAAATACTCCCTCTGTCCAAAAATAAGTGTCTCAAGTTTGCCCAAAAGTGCATGTATCTAGATTGTCTAGATACATCCACTTTTTGGCAAACTTGAGACACTTACTTTTGGACGGAGGGAGTATTAGGTGCATGTTTCAGCAGGCACCTATGTGGACGTTTATATTATGCATTTATAATTTTATATCTGCTGAGTGCTGATGGCAGTGCTACACAGAAATGAGCTGAGTAGGCCTTTGTGTGACCCTATATCATGAAAGATTTTACCAAAAAACATTAGGTTTATGGTGTCGATTGTATTATCATACAAGATATTACATGATTATAACAACTAAATTGAGCCTTTTCTTTCCTACTTGTTGATGGTAGCCACCATCCATAGTTACAGATGTGGACTGCACAGCATGTGATTTCAATCGTCCTGGAAAGAATTGCCTTAGAACGCTCGAATGGGTCTGGCGAGGAGAAACCTACACGGCAAAAAAGAGGTATAATGTACAAATTATATGGATATCTTGAGTTTTCTTATATAATGTTATTCTATTTTGTAGTGACTATCATCATATAAAGAGGCAAATTGAGTCAGAGACGATTCAAGCTGGTGGAGTTACGTCTTCGAAGCCTTTTCTTGACCTCTCAAAACCAGAGCATTTAATAAAACTAAAGGATCGTTTGAAGAAATACTGCCAGAAGGTAGTATATTGGAATTCATGGATTAACTCTTTTGGCTAGCGTTCACTGACTATACTTGTGGCACAATGCAGGCCTATAAAAGGGTAGTTGACAAGCCAATTACAGAAGTTAGAGAAGCTGGAATATGCATGCGTGAAAATTCTTTCTATGTAGATACAGTCCGAAGGTCTGCCCGATGTTCATTATATTCTTGTGTAACTTTTTCTTGGATGTATCTCACTCTCACATGATAATTTCTGGTGAAGAAAAGCGAACTTTTTTCTTGTTGATTTCATACTATTGTATGCTAGTGTTTTTTGTACAGATCCTCTAAAGTCTCCCCTTTGTTGGTATTGCAGCTTCCGTGATAGAAGGTATGAATACAAAGGCCTGAATAAAACATGGAAAGGTAAACTGACAGAAGCAAAAGCTAGTGGAAATTCTATCAAAATTCAGGAAGCACAGGTTCAGTGATGCTTATTAAGGCGCCTATTATGTTTTCAGTCATTTTGAGCTTTCTTTAAGGGCATGTCTTTTTTACTTTCGCAGGACATGGTTGTGCTATATGATTCGTTGCAACTTGCTCACAAGTGCATATTGAATTCTTTTTATGGATATGTTATGCGCAAGTAAGTGTTATTTATACATTTAATATTTCCTTTATCTTCATCTATCAATAAGGTATGTTAATAACTAATTATAAAAGGAAGGTATGTAACAGTGATATGTCCTTTCTGATTAGGGGTGCAAGATGGTACTCTATGGAAATGGCTGGTGTTGTAACATATACTGGTGCGAAGATCATCCAAAATGCTCGATTACTTGTAGATAAAATTGGAAGACCACTGGAACTTGATACAGATGGAATTTGGTGTGTTTTGCCTGGTTCTTTTCCAGAGAATTTTACTTTCAAGACAAAGTGAGGACACTGCAAAATCAGTTGGTTTTCTTTCATAAATTCTTTAGGCGTCATGTGTACTACACTCTCATTCGCTGCTATAACGCATGACTTATCTATTTGTTGCGGGATAACTATTTCATTTGAAGTATTCGTCTCTGTTTAATATTGTGCTTGCCTGAGTATCATTAATCGGTTTTCTTTTCCATTTGAACATGTGCTTTTGTGATTGAAACAATGAGTTAGGGACATAATTTGGTGGCAATATATTGAATGTAGAATTAGCATTACTGAAAAAAACTTTCGTTGTATCAGAGAGCTGAAGCAGTAGTTGGTTTGACTTTGCTCATTCTCCAAGACACCATTTGAACTACTTATACTCATCATAATATGCTAGTTAAACTTATGAAATCATGATACTATATTCGGTTTGAGAGTCTTTACTTGTTATTTTTATATCTTAATATGTGAATGGTCAAGATTGGAGAATCTTGAGCTCTTAACTTCATGTGAATCATAGCTACCTTTATTTTGAATTAGAGGTTGTATAAAGCAACTATCTATCCAGGAAGGTCATTTGCTTAATAAGTTTATCAGACATAAACGCTCTCATGTGAAGTCTTTACACTCAGTTTTGTATTCTAACACTTGTTGCTGATATTCAGAGCTGAGAAGAAGCTCACAATATCTTATCCCTGCGTGATGCTTAATGTTGATGTTGCAAGAACAAACACCAATGATCAATATCAAGTAAGAGTTGTTCTTCTCCAAGTTATACTTGGAATTGTCAGGTTCATTCATCTTTGATATTCTTCTTATTAACAATTGGAAAACTATTAACTGCTTGATCTCTTTGTTGTCGTATTAGACACTGAACGATCCAGTAAATAAGCTATATATGACAAACAGTGAATGCTCCATCGAATTTGAGGTAGATGGACCATACAAGGTGAAGTGATTTATTGGGATTAGCATTTCCATTCTCTGATCAAAGTTAGTTTGGCTAATACTCAAATCTGATCTTAATAATTTTTGCATTAACAATGCATGCTAAAAATTACAGGCAATGATTCTACCTGCCTCTAAAGAGGAAGGCATTCTGATAAAGAAGAGGTATGCTATCTTCAATGAAGATGGCACCCTAGCAGAACTTAATGGTTTTGAGATCAAGCGTCGGGGTGAGCTGAAGCTCATCAAAGTTTTTCAGGTATATGCTCCAGTTGGATTAATTACTAATGTTTATGTTGTAAACAGGAATACAAGGACTACTATATCCGTTAGTATGGCCACTTCAATTTCTAAGTTTTTTATTTTTACTTGTAGCCTTGTAGGTGTGGCGCCCCGACCCGACTGCTATACAGTGATGCTGTGTGTCACCGGTTAAGCGATACAACCGGAGGTTACGGGTTTACCAATCCCCGGCCAAAACCTTTGGCAGGCGTTGCTCGGAATTGATCATCGGCAACGCAACACCCGATTGATGCCTTAACACAGGCACAACTATCAATGCATAATAGAGATCAAGACTTGTGGAACAACTGGCACATCACAGACTCTATGACACAAATCATTATAGTTCAACTCTTATAATAGAGAAAGATAGCAAATTACAACCAGAGGTCACAGACCCAACATTACAACATGCGGAAGCGAATTAGGTTGTTCTAAACAACAAGATCCAAATTAGGGCCTAAGAGGCCTACAGATAAACATGCAGCGCCAGCTGTTCCGGGATGTCCCAAGCTGCCACCTGGGAACCCCAGACTACTCGTCGACGTCCACAAAGAACCCACCTTCGAGGTCGGTGAAGTCCTCCTCTGAAACAAAACAAACGACGTTGAGATGGACGAACTCGCAAGATTATAAATAGAGCTTTAGCTCGATGAGGCTTTCAAAGTTATATGGCTGTTTTGCATAAAATTGATTTTATTTATGAAAACATAACTCCATGGCATCGACTAATCAGAGTATTTTTAAAAGAGGTAAGAAGTAACTCTTTTCTTTGCTCACCTCTCTCAACATCAACCACCATCAACACTGTACCTGTTCTACAAAGGCACCTCCCCGAATCACCCTCGAGGAAGCTAACCTTGCATTCTTGAGTAGTACCTTTAGTACTCAGTTTTTAATCATTCCGTTCAAGTTATTCTATGATCTTATCGTCCTTTCCCAAGTTGTCCGTAACCGTGGACATGGCTTTTCGAAAAGATTTAACCCTGCAGGGGTGCACTGTGTTTACCTTCGGTACCGCCCGGCTCATTGCCTACGCTTAGCTCTCTTCCGGGGAAAGCCGGCTGAGTGGGAACGGTTACAACCTTTACCTTGCTTGGGACTAACCCAGGATCATCAGTGGCGGTAGGACAGGTTCAGTGCCTCCAACACCCTGTCCCGCGGCCACTTATTTTCCTGACACCACCATCCTCATCTCAGTCTTGGCCACCATCCCAACGCACGCGCAAATGGAAGCCCGAACTAGAGGACCCTCGGCTAGCCCTTCACAAGTTAGTCGGTCGACGAGGGCTCCATATACCCTACCGAATGGAAGCGCGCTCATTCTTGGTTCAAGAGGTAAAGAACTCGCACCTAGGCGGCGAGAGTGAGACAAAACACTACCATACCAAGTGGGCTCTCATCCCCACCTTTAAGCATTTTATTACCTGTCACCACAATTTCTCCACCATCATCCGAACAAATCAACACCTGTTTCCAACATGGGATATGCATCGGACGAAAATAACCACTTAACTAAGCATGGCTAAGCAACATCATAGCATAGTTAAGTATCTCAGGCCAACATTACAATCCTATGGATATTAGGAGGGGAAACAGGTAGTGGCATCGGAAACTTAATGCAACTATAGGATACTCTAATCCAATAAAATTGATATTTGGAACCGCATGCAATATTATAGTGGAGAAAATATTTGCGGAAAATAGGATAAGACATGCTCAGAGGGGGGATTACGCTTGCCTTGCTCAACGTGCTGGTAGTACGGATCGTCGGGGTATTGCGGTGTAACCCCGTCTGCTTGATCTATCGAAGCACAACATCGGAAGAACAATCAACCACCACACATGCTTTAACAAATGCAATGCGCAAACACATGATGGCATGGCAATTTAATATACCGAACTTATTAATAGCTATCTAGCAATTTAAATGGGGTGCGAAAAGGATTACTTCAACTAGAGAAGGAAATTCCCCATATCTCACTTAATGATTATACTAGTTTCTAACAGAGCAGTACTGTACTTGTGAGCAAGGTGCATGATACTGATGATTTTAGACAGTTCACGCTTTTCTGGGTATTTTGGTATATTACACACAATTTTCTGATGTCCCGATAAAAGTTATTACATTTATAAATTTCCTCTTTTTAAACATGTGCTTTTAATTAAATTAATTTCAACAACAATATAATTATTTACCCAACTCGAAAGAGGGAGATGGAACAGGAAGAATCATCGGAATTCGATGTCCCTAATTGCGCGAGGGAGGAGCGGGAGGCCCACGCGAGAGGGGGAAACTAAAAAGGAACAGCGAGGAAAAAAAACAGTCAAACCGGCCTCCAGCCCGGTCTGGGCCGATTTCCAGGCCGGCCTGGCTCCAGAGGCAACCAGCCTTCTGCCCGGTTTGGGCCGGCAGAAAGGCTGGCTAGGTGACAGAGCCCACCAGCCTTCAGCCCGGTTTGGGCCGGCTCCGAGGCCGGCTATGGGCCAGAGAGAACCAGCCTGCAGCCCGGTCCAGGCCGTTTCCACGACCGGACACGCGAGCAACGGCGAGCTACGGCGACGGAAGCGAAGGCGACGATGGCTACGGCGAGGTGAGAGCAAGGGGGAGGGCATGGGGAGGTCCAACGGGACGGCGAGCTCACCCTCAAGGCGACGGAGAGGTCGGAGACGGCGGAGGGAGGTCGACGGCGACGAAATCGTGCGCGGCGGCGCTCGGACGGTAGCGAGGAAGAAGAGGATCGCGGCGTCGATCCTTGGCGTCCCAGTTCGATTCCTCGGACGGAGAAGGAGCAGGAGACGCGGCGGAGTGGATGGTGCTCGTCGATTCGCTCGGGGAAGCTTCAAACGGCGGCGACGAGCACGGCGGGCTCGAGCAGAGCTTCGGCCATGGAGAGGACAGTAGAGGGAGAGGAAGCAGGGGGCAGGTGGGTGAGGGAGCAGGGTGGCCTCGTGGTCGTGGTGCTCCTCTTCTGGCAGGGGAAGGCAGAGAGGGGGCCCGGCGCGTCGAGACGGTGGTGCGGCGCGAGCACGGTTGCTCGGTCGCTACAGAGGAAGGAGACGGCAAATTTGCAATTAGCCCCCTGGCAAATTCTCTTCCATCACCGATTGGTCCTTTTCTATTTCTTTTAAAATTCCAGCAGCATTTCAGTGATTTTCTGGAGGCACTTAAACATTTTATTAAAATCTGAGAAAAATCAAGTAGCCTCCTAACAGCATGTGGAAACACCACAAAAATTGGGGTTGCCAAATAAAATGTTTTGGACAACATTTGTTCATAGAGTTAAAATTAGGGCATTTGCTAAATTCCCAAGTTATAATCGTTTAGAATTTTTAGAGCAAGTTCCAAATAGTATTTTTGAACTCTTGGAACTTCCTTGACAAATATACAAGCTTCAAATAGTTTTTACTTGTCACAAACTTCCTCAAGTCATTGAAAAGATTTGCAACCATTTCTAGCATTTGTTTTGTAGATGTTGCCACACCATTTATTTTAATCTTAACAATGTAAGGAGGATGCCATGATGCATGAGGAAATGCAAAAGCGAAAATTTTACTCAGGTTTTAGGTTCTCACACTTGGGGCCGTTACAGTAGGCGGAGGTATTTGATAAATTTCTCCATGGTTCAACTTTAGAGGAATGCTATGCAGCTGTTGCCTCTGTTGCTAACCGTTGGTTAGATCTACTGGACGTAAGTTGTTTGTAAAATTAACAATGATATGTTTAATTTTAACCAACCCACTTGCCTTGTTAATTCATGCAGTATTATCTGACAATATTTGTCTGTTTTGCAGAATCAGGGAATTGACATTTCTGACAGTGAGTTGCTTGGCTTCATATCAGAGTCGAGCACAATGAGTAAATCCCTAGTTGACTATGGAGAACAGAAGTCATGTGCTGTTACTACAGCAAAAAGACTTGCTGAATTCCTTGGAGACTCAATGGTTAAAGACAAAGGACTGCACTGCCAATATATAGTTGCCCGAGAGCCACAAGTAAAAACTTACGTGTTAAGCAATTATCAACCACGCAGTTACCTCATAATTTAAATATTGATAGTCGCCAACATTACTTTCTTCCTGTTATTTTCAACACTGGCATCTATCATGTGATCCTTTTATCATCTGAGCAACGATCTCATTCATTTCATGGCAATAGTTTGCTCCTATAATTTTGAGTGGTTTGGACTGTTGTATTTCATTTTTCTATGGTTATATTGTCTTCTCCAAATTGTGTAGGGCACTCCAGTGAGCGAGCGTGCTGTTCCCGTGGCTATTTTTGAGACAGATGCTGGTAATCATGCAAATCAGCGCTTTTGTATCAACCAAACTGCTCAACTTACCTCATTTTCTTGCTCTCTTGTTTGGCAGAAATTGCCAAGTTTTATTTAAGAAAATGGTGCAAAGTCTCCACGGAAGCAAACATCAGATTTATTCTTGATTGGTCCTACTACAAGCAACGCCTAAGCTCGGCTATTCAGAAGATCATAACTATTCCTGCAGCAATGCAAAAGGTATTATATAATTCTTTCTTGTTGCAGTTAATTATCTGCACCATTTTCGGAGATATTCAACTTCTACAGATTTCAAATCCTGTTCCTCGAGTTCTTCATCCTGATTGGTTGCACAAAAAGGTCAGAGAGAAGGATGATCGGTTTCGTCAACGCAAGCTACGTGATATGTTCAGTCCTTGGATAAAGACAGGGTGATGCAGAACTTGAATGGAACCGGATACATAGAAGATCTATTGACATCAGACAAAAGTTTGACCAAAGCTACTGCATCCCATGGTTTTAACACAGGCAAAGAAAATCATCCGAATAGGTCTCCATCAGCAGAAGGTGGTTCAGATCATAGGGAAAACCAGCAAAAAACCACAATGAGGTCAAATGAGCCACTCCGAGATGACTCTGCTGATGAAAGAGTTGATAGAAGTACAGATTATCAAGGATGGCTTGATGCTAGGAAGAGAAAATGGAAATATGTTCGCGAAAAGAAGAAACGTGGAAGGTAATGATACACAACTAAACTCTATATACATAATTACTTGGTTTGTTACCTGTTAGATTTGAGCCCTTTAGTTTTATATTGGGAGCTTGCCGTTTTATGTCCGCTAGTCTTATCTTCCATATAGGGTCCTACTGAGCAGAATCTAAGATAACAATTGCACAGGTCAGCAGTAGCTTTTCCTATGAAAATTTCCAAGGCTCATCGAACAAAGTAATTGATCTAGTTTTCCTTACACCGATTTTCATCTAACATCAAAAGTTTCAATTGCCAAAAAAATGATCCTAATACTGGTCCACAAGATAAACTCATTGATGATGGTTCTAAGGTTGCATGTTCATAATTTGATGAACCTACTACTTGGAGAGCACATTATGTTATCTTCCTCTAATTGTGATGGCCTCTAGCAAATCAATCTGTTGCTACTATATAGTTTCTCGCCCAGTATTAGGCACTGTAAACCCAGTCACTTTAAACTCGTTCACATCCGGTTCTTCTCGAATATGCTAGTCTAACCCTAGCTTCGTGAAGCTTTGTGACCTCCATGAAGAAGAAAAAGTAGACCTTTAAACAGTTGAGCAACAATTATGATCTTGATAGTGACACCGACATAAAATGAACCCTGGGTCCTGGCAGTATGTGGTGATGTCACCACAAGCTGCTTTGATGACCATTGATTGTAATTGTAAGGATGCATTGAATCTGTGTGCAGTAAAAACCAAGAATAAAATGCAAGGATCCAGAAAATCAACTTAATCACTTCGATTAGAAGCGACCGGCTAATTCGATAGAAAGGCTTTTAATGTAGAGAAAACACTTTTCATGAACTAGATGATCGACAAGAAAAAGAGGTAGGCTAGAAATAGAACTTCATCAGCTAGAACAACTTGATGGTCTGTACTTTCACCAACTCACCATCACAGAAATTAAAGCTAAGGTCTGGAACCTAGCACCTTCTGCTACCCTATCAAGTAAAATAAGCCAGGTTTCATAATAAGAAATCTGGAGGAACTCGTGCGATCGGATGTATAAAATCGATGGAATGTATTCTCTTTCATAGCTGAGGAGAGATGGGCCTGGTCACTTTGGGTGGCAGGGGTATTCCTGGCTAGTTTTTGTCTCAGTCTCTTCCTCATCCTTCTAGATGCCTTCTAATCGCTCTTGCCCATATTCCAATTCAATTTTCCACTCCATGGTCGAATGCTTCCACTTCAGGCAGATTCGGTTCCAAAGGGCATAACCGCATGATGCATTGATGCTTGGTTCATGTACTAAGCTTGTCACAAGTTTTGTTTCCAAGCACGCATAACGTTAGGTTATAAAAATCAGAGCCGTGCTTTGGCTAGCCTAAGCAAATCTTGCCATACTTTTCCAAGTCTTTGACACATGGACCCACGCAGTAGAAAATGGATTTGCCAAAACTGCAGCCACGAACCAGACGGGTGCTGAACTCAGTCAAATCTCTGGCATATTTACGTCCTGTTCGAGGGTAGAGACTCAGAGAGTCTACTGCAGTGCCGTTCCCAACAGCGACTCCTGTGGACACCAGATTAAACTTGTCTGAGTTCTGCACTTCGATTTTTGTGAGAGCTTGCCAGATTTTTGTGGATTAATCATATGAAAACCAAGTTACCATCAGAAATAATCATCCATATTGACACCTACTAGTTTATTAAGGAAACTAGACCTTGCACATGCATAAAATGACTGCCAACACCAGCTCATCTAGTTTTTCGGGTTTTCCTTATGAGAATACAGCTGTTCCGGTCTGAATTCAGTGTACGCATTGCGGTGCTCCTATGTGGGAGGTGCACTTTAGTTTAGCCCTTATGCTGGAGTGGAGTGTGGCTGAGCGTGCTCAACATCCTAAGTTCGATCCCATCGGGGACGAATTCGTGGATTTCTCACATAGGAGCACTTCTCCTATAAAAATATGCTACCAAGGGCTAGTACTGGGTGGTCTCATCTTTTTTAGCCCTTATGCCGAGTCAAGGCGATACTGGCCTAACCACTCCTGCTGGCCATACTTTTTATCTAGTTCCTCTGAGATGAAGACATAGTATAGAACAGTTCAACTCTTACTGAGATCCTATGATAGCTGCACTGGGTTCCAGTGTTCGAGATATCATTGAGAATAATCTCTTAATATTTTATTTAAAGCAATGGACCATTTATGTTTGTCCTGATGTAGGTTGGTCCCGATTTTCACGGATTTGGGCGGATGGATCGATGAACACGAAGAACAACGGATGAACTCAAGAACACAAAGAGGGAAATCACTCAAAACAAGGGTAAATAGCAAGTAGCAACCCGGCAAGACTCAATTGGTAACAAATCCCCGAGGGTAGCCCCCAATTCTCCTCTCCCAAGCACACCTTACTCTTATGATTGTTTGTCCAATTGGTCAATCCAACCAACCCAATCTAGCCACTCAAAGAGGGAAGATTAGCAAGTAATCGCAACTACAAGCGGAAGCCTTGGTATCCACGCAGGGATCTTCTCCTCAAGAGGAGGCCTTGGTTCATCTCCACAAGGGGAGGCCTTGATTCATCTCCATAGGAGGAAAGAGACACTTTGAGAAGAAGGAGCAAGGCTCTACTTTAGTTCCCAAATCATAGTCTAACCCTAGATCTCGAGGGGAAGGGTCTATTTATAGTCTAAGTCACGAAGTGGGGAAAAGGAGGGAGGTACAAGGCACAAGGGCCCGTCATGCACACAGGTAGCAGGGGAGCTGGTTTCTGGGCCGGTTAGGCCGGCCTGGTGGCCGGTCGCGTCGGCTGGGTAGCCGGCCTGGGAGCCGGCCAGACCGGCCTGGAGGCCGGCTGCCTCTGGGTGCCGGCCGGCCTGGGAGCCGGCTTGGCAGTTTCTTCCACTTCTTCTTCTTCTCCTCGACCATCTTCTTGGGTCTTCCCGGGGTCATCTTGTCCATCATCTTGCGTCGCCTCTTGGCCATCTTCATCACTTCCTTGGAGATCTTCATAGGGGTCTTCAGGTCCACCATAGCTGAGTACACACAAGGTATCGGAATGAAGTAGCAAACCATTCAAAGGAGTGTCGAGATCACACATAGATAGGAGTGAATTCACCTTATCATGTGGAGCTTTGACTCTTTCTCTTGTCATTGGGCCACTTGTTTTAGGAGCCGTAGGTTGGGCCACATCATGTCCTGTATGGATTAGATAGATACCTTACATCTGAACTCATCTATTTTTCTTCTTTTATGCTGGAGGTATTTATTTAATTGGGACTATACCGACTAAACTAAGTACTGATCAGTAATAAATGCTTATGTTTCCTTCTGCTTCTATCAGGTTGGGTGGTGCAGCCTCTTCCGAGGGTCCCACTAATAATTTGTTTTCTGCAAGAAACACCAGTCAGTTACATGGTAATAGCAGGAATCGATGTACATTTTTCCAGAAACAAGAATTGTCCCTTTTTAGATCACATTGGCAGGCATGTAACTTTTCTTATATCTATTATTTATTATGCTCTGTAGTATTTGTGTTATATCATATATTAAGTTCCTTAGTTAATGGGGTTATTTATATTGATAATTAACAGTCCGTATATACTTTCTACATCAGATAATCCAGCTTGCTCCAAGTACATTGCCTGGCCGCTTTTTTGCATGGGTTGTTGCTGATGGGATCATGTTCAAGATTCCTATCAAAGTACCTAGAGTTTTCTACCTAAACTCGAAAGCTCCTGTCACAGACGAGTTTCCAGGAAGGCGTGTAAAGAAGATTCTTCCTCATGGAAGACCATCTTTTAATCTCATTGAGGTGAAAATGGTGAACATTAGCTGCAAAGCAATTGGGGGTGCAATTTCTTTGTAGTATAACATACTAATGGATACACATTCAGGTTGTTACTAGTGAAGAACAGTTCAGGGCTGAAGGAAAAAAACTTGCTGCTCATCTTGCGGAGCCAGATGTCGAAGTGAGTATTTGCCAACTTGTGCATATGGTTTTCATTCTATCGCCCCTTGTAAACATTCAAATTGCATTTAGGGCATATACGAGACAAAAATTCCACTGGAGCTTAATGCTATTCTCCAAATTGGCTGTGTCTGCAAAGTGGACAAGTCTGCAAAAAAACGTAGTATACAAGATGGATGGGATCTTGCTGAGTTGCAAATGAAAACAACTGCAGAGTGCTCATACCTCGAACAAACAGTTTCATTTTTCTATCTATACCACAGGTAGGCCTGACGACAGCTATGATAAAACCTACAATAGTTGTCTAAATCGATTTCAGTGCTTTATTACCAGCTATATATGTTACACGTTATAAAAATTATGGTGCTACTATTCTCACTAGAGTTTAAGATGTTCTGCATGAGATGTTATTATTTCTGTAAATACCTTTTTTGTTCATTATCTTTCTAATCTCCACTCGTTATATACTTTACCTTGAGTCATTACTTATAGCCATTATTTATATCTGTTAAAGTAGAAAAGGCAGGAATAGTTCATTCATTCAAGGACTTACATTACATAATAAAATGCTATCTCTACTCCTTTCCATGACCCAACTATCCAAGGATTGCTTCTCATGAAAAGTTTATTGTGATCTGTAAACCTATGTTTACCCTCTTATGTGTATGGCTGGATGAACATTAGTGACCTTTACCTATAATTTTACCAATACTGATAATCTTGACTACTGATATACGCTGGATAAGCGACAACTTGAGTACAAATCTTGTTTTATGGATAAGCCCCTGTACTCTTCTTATGACACATGTTAGTTCTAATCTGAGACTGATTTATGGATTCTCTTATTTCCAGCTTGTCTGAAGGAAGGGCTGTATATATCATGTACTTTCGTACATCTCTGAGAATACATGCGGTGGTTGTCAATCCTTTCCGTAATAAAGAACTATCTCCGGCATTTCTTGAAAAGCAATTTCGGGATGCTTGCCAAACTCCTGGCCCTTTGCATGAAAATCTTACTTTCCATGTACGACGAAAAGATGATATGTAAAACATAAATTTGACCATGCTATTTATGATGCCAAGTTCTGATATGAAAATAACTAGTTGAAGCTTTTAACAAAAGAAAACTAGCCAAGACATGATTATTGTTTCAAATATTTTCTTATGATAAACTAAGTAATTTGTTTTTGTAGACAACAACATCCTGGACCTGTCATAGGCATCATAGAATGCCCTAAACTCCAAGCTATAAGGGAATCTGTACGCGCACTTGATGATTTCCCATGTGTAGCCATTCCTTGCAATGCACGGGACAACAACTATCAGGTATGTAATTGGTCAGTAGTTATTACATTTTCTTGTAAATATTTCTTTCTTTGACGTGTTGTTTTGCTTACACCTATCTGTTCAGGCTCTTGGTTGGCAAGTGACAGCTGGTAGAACAAGCATCCAGCGCTGTGCCGCATCAACCCAATGGTTCAATGAAAGAATTTCACTCGCTAGATATGCACATGTAAGGATTCTCTACTGTCATTATAGTGAATTATTTTATATCATATGAAAATGACTTCTACAGTTTTTTGAAAGAAATTGACTTGTCCATCTTACTAAAATAGGTGCCATTGGGAAACTTTGAACTTGATTGGCTTCTTTTTACTGCTGACGTGTTCTTCTCAAGGGCATTGCATGACCAGCAGCAGGTTTGTTTTATGTCGAGTTAATGCAATTAGGCTGTATTTTGTCTAATTTGGCCAACTACATAGTATTTCTGTTTTGTTCCTTGTGTGAGTTCCGCATGCTCTCTTCTTTTTGTACCACAAGATTCCCAGCTTAGTAAATGATAAAAAGTTTTATAGTAAAACTAGGCATATTAGTCAGCTTCTCATAACCATTATTACCATTTCCTCTTTATTTGTTCTGAGATAATGTGAATCACATATGTTTTGCCATGGAACAAACAAAATAACCAGGAACTGTCTGGCTCAGTTGTGCTTGCTATTTGAGCTGGGAATCAGCTGAATTATACGAAATCTTTGCCAATTCGGAGCAATCCTGCCTAGTCCGAAGTTGGTTGTTCAATAGAACATATTATTTCAATGTTTGAAAACAACATTAAAATTTCAACTCTGAACTCTGGCAAAGTCCACTCTAAAACCCTGAACTCTATAACGTTTGAACTGTAACCTCAAAATATTGATACTGTCCTCTTTTACACTGAGGAGACTAAGGAGTGGTTTTGGGGATGTGTCCACCACATCACTACCATATTGTTGCCATGAACAAACAAACGCTACAAGAAAACAGGTTAAAACGGGATGTTGATGACATGGCTGTAATGTGGCAGTAACCACTTGTGAAACTGCCTGAGGGTGAAACATAGAATGTTTTGATTGTTCAATTTTTTATTCAAAATGTTTGAAACTTCAGGATGGAAGAGTTGATTTTTTCTACTTTTAAAAGGACAAACAAAACATAAGACTTAGTGACTTGGAACATTTTTGCAAGGAACGAACTGCTTTCTGGTCAAGTTCATCTTTCGAGGAATCTTCTTGCCACTACACTGTGAGGAAGTTTCAAAGTGTGGTTTTGGTTGCGTTGATCCAAATCAACGTGGTTTTGCCGCACGTCACTTGGTTTTTGCTGATATGGATATGGTTAACGAAAAAAATTACCCTATCGTCTTCCCGGTGACAGATAAGTGCTCCGCCCTGTTCTGCCATTTTCCAGAACCGATTCGTTTGCCTGCCACTCTGCCGTCAGACCCAAAAAGGTCACTCGACTATGGTTTTCCCAACTGTTCCTTCAATTGGTCCCACCTCAACTTCCCAGCGTTATCCCCTCTTCCTCTCCACCTCCGATCCATACATGGTGCCTCTCCAGCACGTTCAGCTCCACACGTCCATGGTGCTAGCCTACAAGGCCGATGTTGTGCTGGCCTGCTGGGAGCATCAGAGACGGGACACACAGCCAGTGCAGAGCATTATAGGAAGAGCTTTTAATATGTATGTTGGTTAGGTAAGTAACCTTTGAGCACGAGATCTAGGATTTTGTGAGACCGAGTCTAATTGTTGAGCCGGGCGGTGTCAGATCCAGTCATCTCCTTGCTCTAGCAGCTCCAGAAGTAGGAGAGAATCGTTTTTTTTTTGCGGGAACGAGACAAGGTTGTTCAGAGCCTCAGAGGTTAGTGAAGGCAAGGTGGTTGAGCTCTTCCACAGAGGAGGGGGACATAGTGGTCATATCTTTATGCCTGGCATCGAATGCAGCAGCAACTACTATCAAACATTACTGAAAATCAGATGACGTGGCAAAACCATTCTGTTTTGGATCAATGTTAGCAAAACTAACATGGTACTTCTGTGATAGTTTGGGGTGGACTTGACAGACACAAGTCTTGGACTGTTGATTCTTCCCGTGAATGGAGGCTCGGACCTTTGTCACGTTACCTTCACGTTCTTTGGCCCTTGCATGTGTGCTTTCTCAAAATTACTTTTCTCTACAGAACATAGTGCAATTAGCATGGTCTAGTATTACTTCTTTTATTTCTTAAGTTACTTACTGACATGTTGTATATGCTAGGTACTATGGATATCTGATGATGGTATTCCTGATTTAGGAGGCACATATGAAGGAGATACATGCTTTGCTGATGAAGTGAGAATCCTTCTTTGGCTCTCTTAAGTTACCTGGTGTTTTACTCTTTGCAACTTCTTATGCTGCTTGACTTGAATATGACCTCATATTACAGGTCATTCAGCCCGCACTAACATATCCTGGCGCGTATAGAAGGGTTTCTGTTGAGCTTAAGGTAGATCTGTAATGCATTCATAGAATGTAATAAGCTCATGCCGTATCTCCTGGCAATTTATTTGTGTTCTTTATTCGGAAAACAGTAGGAGGCTCCGACCGTGCTATATTAATGAACTCTTAATATTTACAAAGTTTAAAGGGGCCCCATGGAGAGCCTGAATCAAAATAAAGCAAAATTACAGGTGCTATAGAAAGGAGATAATATGCGCCTAAGGTTGTCTTTGACCCTATGGACTAGCAGAGATAGATCTCCTCAAAATCTATGCTTCCATTTTTGGAAGGCTTGAGAGTTGAGACAGTTGCATTCTTTCCAAATACCCAGTGTCACTTAGGCAAACAGCTCAAAGAAAATGTGAGGGTTGATCCGGGGTCTAGCCTCCTGCAAAACTGCATGCATGTCTGGTTGTATATCTCCTCTTTTTTTTTTTGCATTTTGACATTTCTTCTTCAGATTCATCATTTGGCGGTTAATTCTCTCCTTAAAAGCAGTCAAGTGGATGAAATGGAAGGAGGATTTATCTGGAGCTTTGAAAATGACATTCCTCCTGGTCCAATTGGCACTGAAACTGACTTTAATGATGCCAGCTTATGTCTACCTGCTTTCCAAGTGCTGAAGCAACTCATTCAAAGATGCATCTCAGATGCAGTGTCTTCTGGAAATGTGTTTGCTGATGCAATATTGCAACATCTCTACCGTTGGCTTTGCAGGTAATAATTCAGATGTTTGCAAATGAATGTCTCAGTAATTGTATTTTCTAATTTTAATACACGCTTTCCACATTCTCATGTCTCTACATTTTTAGCCCACGATCGAAACTTCATGACCAAGCTCTCCATCGTCTCCTTCATAATGTAAGCTATATTACCTATCAGTCCTGTTTCATACTACATCTTTGCGATTTCTGTTATTGCCACAAGAGTTGCAAGTTGTCTATTATTCGCCACAAGAGTTACAGGTTGTCTGTCATTTGCTAGTACATCTGCGATGTACTAAATGTTTTCCCTGATGAGAAGTGTTCTTTTATATTTCTATATCACTTGATAGTTGATACCATGTGGCCATTTGTTTCTCTGACTCGACTTTCACTAATCTGTATTTTCTTTTGTATTGTCAAACTTTCTCAGGTCATGAAGAAGGTCTTTGCTCTATTGTTAGCTGAGTTTCGAAAGCTTGGAGCTAATGTTATCTTCGCAAACTTCTCAAAGATAATCATAGATACTGGAAAAGTGGACTTGCCATGAGCACGTGCATACTGTGATAGCTTGCTAAAGACCTTACAGACAAGGTACTGTTTTACCTCCTCCTGCAAATATTTGTGTTATCACCTAAGTGCAACTAAGAGCATCCGTGTTTTAGGGATCTTTTTGAGTGGATAGAGCTGGAACCTTTGCACTATTGGCATTCCTTACTGTTCATGGATCAGGTTTGCAATTCATTGTTACCAAAGATGGATTAATTAGTTAACTGTGTCTTGAGAATACGCTTCCGCCCTTGATGTTTCACGTTCTGTTTTATGTTTCAGTATAACTATGGTGGGATTCAGGCTAAAACACAAAATGTAACATCTGCCGATAGTTCAGATGGTGATAATGATATCGACATTGTGTCAAGCTGGAACATAGCAGAATACTTGCCCAAAGCTACACTGGTCAGACACTGTCATTCTCAACTGTGCATCAAATGTTCCTTAACTGTTCCCCAAATTGATACTAAAGTATTTGGTTTATCTGCTCTAACAAAATCCAGGATCACTTTGTCTTGATCGTATCTGAGTTCCTTTATGTTCCATGGAAATATATGAAAGAGCAAGTAGTTTGTCGAACAGCTATAAGGGATGATACCTCAAGTACTCCGTCTATAACAATCATGGCTGCTGAGAATCTTGAGGTCCAGGTCATAGATTACCTCCGTGCGCAGGTAGCTCCATTTAATACTCCCTTTGCTCATAACTATAGACATTGACTCTAGTTTAATCTAACGCGTAACCACTGGCAATTATGCTATGCAATAGCAGTTTGTTTTGCACTCCTTCAACGAACTTATGGTGTGGAACAGATTAACATGATTTGTTTTTGTCCTTGTGCAATGTATTAATTGGGGATGTCCACATACCCTTCAAAGTTCAACATGAAATTGAGAATATACTAGAAGAAACATGAGGCTTTGTGCATGTCTGCCCTTTCATTTACTTTTGATTATCCTTTGTCATATTTGTTCACCTATCTCTTAGCTTGCAATGAGTTCGAATATGAAATTATACACATATTTAAAGTAAATTGGCAAGTACATCCAGAATGTTTAATCTGAACACATTGGTAATGAAGTACCATCTTTTTATATTGGGCTTCATAGGTAATCCGTAATCATGGAAATTGCTTAACCCATTTGTGGTAGTAGGTGTCAATAGCCTCCACGTGCTCATATAGTATCATCATTCCATGATCCAAATGGATTTTGTTTTTACAGGTACGTCTGATAACCGGGGGGGGGGATTTACTGCCATTTTTATCCCTTGCCGGAACTGACAAACTCAACCTCCTCTAATCTGAATTTTGTATTTGATTTGGCAGATCGGCACTTACTTTGCTGAAAAGCTTCTTACGATTGTGAGTGATATACTTCTCCATTTTAAAGGAAAAGGCAAGTCTGAACCAGTTGAATCTGCAAATAGAGAGCTGATCCTCAGACACATAAAGGCGATGCTGCATTCGAGTTCTTGCTCTCGATCAGAATGTTCAGCATGATATTCTGGTAAATCTCTATTGAACCCATACTCAATCTATAGCTACTTCCTTTTGCCCGAAGCAACTTAAAACTAATATTAGGTGTTATTTCTTCATCTGTTCACCAACGAAGTAAATGAGGTTCAGTGTCCTGCCTGTACTATTCCTATGTCAGGCCTTAGTTATAAAGTGAAATGCAGTCTAATAGCATTATGTACTGACCATTTCAGTTAAATCTCTAAATGTAGCAAAAACTTCTAGGAGGTAGTAACCAAAAACTTATTTCTATTCAATGAAAAGAAACATGAGGCTTTTGCGTTTTCTCGAAAAAAATGTAGCATTGTCCTTTCCTGGTTATTTTTTGCAAAGCTGAGACTTGAAAATTAACTCCTTTTATTTCAAATAATAAAAGTAATTACATTTCTCTTTATTACTTGGGGTTAGTTTGGTCACAGAGCTAGAAAAGCCTCATAGCATCAATTTATTACATTTCTCTTTATTACTCTATGCAGACCAGCTTACAGATTGGCTAAGTTATCAACACTAGTTCTTTTCATATTTAACCCTTTGTTACACCTTTACATTTCGTTATATGTATAAAATGCAGTGGGAAATTGTCTCACTGTTTCACCTCAAATTTTTTTTGCTTGGTTAATTTTTTACATTCATAATCGTATTGTAAATATTCCTCTCATCATCGAATATATCTCTGACAGTGAATGAGAAAGAACTTATTGAAGTTGGTTCGTGTAAAGGAATTTGCTCCAGAGGCACAATTCCAAGATCCCTGTGCATCATTCACTCTCCCCAACGTGATTTGCAGGTATATCACCCTCAGAACTAACTGTTGAAACCCTTGGGTAGTAAGCTTTTAATTGTATTTTTATTTTATAAGTTAAGAGTACGGAATATACACCTATTTTCATTTCCCTCGGTATTAGCGTCACCCAATCTTACAAATACAATCATGTTGGCAGCTATTGCAATGATTGCCGAGATCTCGATCTCTGCCGTGATTCAGCACTCCAAGGTCATGAGTGGAGATGCGCGGTACCTCAATGTGGGCAGCCATACCACCGTGAGCAGATGGAAAATGCACTTCTACAGGTTGTGCGCCAGCGTGAGAGGCTCTACCACTTGCAGGATTTGGTGTGCATCCGCTGCAGGCAAGTGAAAGCGGCCCATGTATCTGAGCAGTGCTCCTGTGGAGGCTCATTCCGTTGCAAGGAAGAATCGCCATTTTTCCTTACCAAGATGCGTGTCTTCCTGAACGTTGCTATCAGTCAAAAGTTCGAGTTGCTTCAGGATTGTGTCCAATGGATTCTGGAAGTCAGGTGATGTCTATCTTAACTTCAACGACTAAATATAGCATAGTCAACCTCTGTTTTTCAGCAGCCATCTTACAGATGCAAAGGATGTACAAAAACATTGTAATGGTATAACTAGAATGTCCGTCAATGTTTGGATGGCTTCCACCTCAGACAGGCTTGCAACCATTGTTGTATCATGAGAACGATGTCTGCTTCATATTATTTAAATTTTGGTATCCATTGTCGCCTAAATATTATTGCAAGAACATTGGTATGGCGCCATGAACGTACGTGTATTTTTGTTTCTGGATTTGTAGGGATTTCTCCGTGATTCCATTTCAAGAAACTAAACCCTGAAGTTCATTACATGCATTTAAAACTAGCACTAAAAGTTCTAAATTCTTAGACCCAAGCTACAAATATATCAACTTCTTGAGAACCTCCTCCCTTGTGCCCACATCATTACACATGTTAGGTGAGCAAAAGCTGAAACAACACTTTTTTAAGAATATTATTTTTTCGATAAAGGGAATATATTAATATTGTGAAGCCAATTACATTCAGCCTCTGCAACAACGCATTATCCTAATAGCACTACGGATGCACACAACCAAAAGAAAAAAAAAAGCTAAGAAAAAAGAAAAGTCTTAGTCCTTGCAGCAACACACAAGCACCACTAAGACTCATAGTTTTTAAAACTGGACCGGACCGTCGGTTGAACTAGAAAAACCAGAACCATGGCCTCCGCTGGTTTGTTAAGCGCACAGGACTGTTCGCGCTTTTGAACCGTGAAAAACCGGCCAGACCGCGGTCTGACCGGCGGTTTTGGCTGAAAACCGGACGTAGCAGGCCGCCGGTCCGACTGGAGGCAGCCTTCCGCGCGAGAAAAACTAAATGTCAGGGACATGATTCGAACTGGCGAGCTCGCGCACCACATGCGAGCAGGCAGCCTGCGCTAGCCATCAAGTGCGCTTGGCTCACGAATGCATTAAATATATTTTCTTTTTAACAGATTGTTAATATTTCTGTCCTAGTCTATCATTAATAAACCGCAACTGAACCGGGTGAACTGTGAACCGAGACCCTCACCGGTTCGATCGCCAGTCCGGTTTTTAAAACTATGCTAAGACTACACCTGATGTCAACAATGCACAAGTGTCATCGTCCCCCGATTGTAGATCTTGGCTTTTCACCCTAAAAGGCAAGACTTTGAACTTCACATGTGATGTCGCCCCCACTTACATGCCGCTGCTATGAATCCTAATACTCCAAGCAAGTTCTTCATCGCCGCAAAGACTCCAATCACCATTACTATCCTCCAATCTCGACTTCCATTACTGCCTCTGACTTCACCATGGAACTAAACATATCCCATGATGGCAACAAATAGTAGAGTTTCGCGCCGCTCCCTCCTTAACGGAAAATCCAGTGGGCACGACCAATTCCCACCCAATCCAGCAATCTCCAGGAATAACGCGCCCATGGGAGTTCGCTGGCGGAGCCTTCCGGAACCCGACACTCAGGCCAGATCAAGGAGGACAGGCGTGACCGCATGAGGCAAACAACTATTTTCTTGAACAAAAGAATACCTCCATTTTGCCTTTTCTAGTTGGATCATAGCTGCTCAGATAACTACATGGTTCGAAGCGTCTTCGTTTGGGTGATCTTTGAGGTATGCCAGTGAGGCCTGGCCACCGTGAGCAGTTCCTTCAATGGTTGTCAGCTAGGAAGAGATCCACCCAGCTTACGTTTCAGCCGATACACTAGTAGAAACAGGGCCTTCGGTGCGGCCCCATTTGCACCGGTTTGACAGGAACCGGAACTAAAGGGTCCTTTAGTACCGGAACTATATAGTGTTAGAGTAGTCTTGAGCTTGTGCATCATCTTTGAAGGGCCTTTTTTTTGACCTGGAATCTTGACATTCCATTAAACTTGAACAGCAGAATCGCCGTACAGTGCCTTGCTTACAACATCGGGGACGTGCTGTGACCACTCCTGGTGGCCATTTTGCACCCCACTCATACCTAGAGCAGCTAAGCAATGAGTTGGTTTATTACAAGCACGCCATACACGATCTTATGCTCGACAAGAGACATTCGAAGATGGAATTTAGCTTCAACGAAGAGATTCCCCAGCTGTGCAAGATCATACTCGTTTGTCGTCAGTGCAGAGGACAAGGCAATCTCTAGCGAAAATAGCTTAGCCAATTCCCGGGCGGTCAGCTAGAGCAACAACGTGCAGAAGTGTCGTTGTCTCAGCATGAAGGGCAATAGTAACCATAGGTACCTCACCAACAACAGCAATAATCAGGTCCCCCACATTGTCCCTCGCAACAACACCCCACCACCATGTTTGGTTTCTTAAACATAGGCTCCATCAGTGTTAAACAGAACCCAATTAGGCGTTGTTGGATGCTAAACTATGGATTTGTGGTCTGTCATGCTTTGGGTTTGACTTCAGGAACTCAATCCATTCCCCAGTATGCATGGTGATGGTAAATTGAAGTTCGTTCACCGTCGGCGTCATTCTCCCTGTTAGCCTTGTTCCACTCCATCCACTAACACCAGAGAAGGGCCACACATTTCATCTTCTCATCATATGTTAGTTGATGTGTCTGCTCTAGGATCTCTAATCCCGATATGCACCCAAGCAAAGCACATCTAGCATATGACAAACATGTTTCCTACATTCTAAAAAAATTGATTACAAACAACAAAACTTGTATCCAGCTCAACATGATGCCTCTCGATGTTTATCCTTGTTGGGAGACTCTCATATCTAATTCTCCATAAGAAATGTTTTACTTTCGATGGGTAGTCCAGGTTTGCTTCCAAATTTTGGTCTCTCTTTCGGTTCGGCGTTTCCACCTGAGGAGCCAGCTTGTCAATCATTGTCTGCTGCAATTGTGTATGCAGACTTGCCAGAAAAGAATCCTTTACTATCAAAGTGCCAAGCAATATGGTCGTCCATCTGATCGCAAATCGGAATAGTGACGATTGCATCCACATCCCTTTACTCAAACACTTGCTGAATTAGCGGTACTTTCCAGGATCCCGTTAATCATCAACTAAATCACTAACCCGCTGAATGTCATGATCTCCTCACAGTGTTAGAACCCCTATTGTTGAGACAGGGGATCCATGGATCCGTGTAGACATTGATCTTGGTTCAGTCCCCGACTCGTCAGATGATACCTTGTTTGAGGACTTGAACTCCTTTTAGAATGCTCCTCCATACATAGCTCATACCCGAAGTTGGACTCGCATTTAGGAGGTCACCATGTTGGAAGTATTTTGCGTGGAGAACTCGGGCACACAGGGAATCAGGGGCTTGTATAATTCGCTAACCACTAGTACAAAACGACACATAGAACACCCCTCTATGGAATCGACACGAGTTAGACGACGGTAATTCGCGCTTTGCGCGTGAAAAATGCGGCCCGCCAGGCAAGCTGGCCCACGTCCCGACATTCATAGGCAACGGTACTGAATTTTCAACCGTTGCCAATATATTGGTAACAGAGGTTTATGTGCGTCCGTGTGCAGTTTGTCGCTCAATGGCATCGTACATTAGTATGCAACCGTTGGCGAGGTTTGTTGAGTATATACAATTCCCTTTTTAGGCCTATCTTGGATATTATAAAAGACTGTCGGTTCACCCTTGATCCTCTGCTCCAACTTGTTTCTACTCCCACTCGTGTCCTCCATGGACAAGAGCATGAGCTCGTCGGGGAGATCGATGGTATCCTCCTCCTGCCTGATGCGGGTAGGGTCCCGATTTTCACGGATTGAGGGCGAATGAACGAAGAACGCGATGAATATGAAGAAAGGGGAAAAGTCAAACACAAGATAACTAGCAAAGCAACATGGACGAAATCAACCGGTAACAAATCCCCACGGGCAGCCCCCGATTCTCAATCTCCAAGCAACCTTACTCTTAGGATTGTTCCTCTTTCCGGTCAATCGAACCGGTCCAATCAAGTCACCTAAAGAGGGAGGATTGGCAAGTAACCGCAACTATAAGAAGAAGCCTTGGAATCCGCTAAAGGGATCTTCTCCACAAGGGAGTACTTGATTCATCTCCATAGGAGGCAACACCAACATGGGTGGAAAAGGAGCAAAGCTCAACTCAAGTCTAATCTCAGTCTAACCCTAGATCTGAAGGGGGAGGCACCTATTTATAGTCTAGATGCGAAAAGGTAGATGAGTGGCTAAGATTACATGGCTCACAGCCATTTCAGCACACAAGCTCGCATAGGTCCGGTAGTACCGGCCTGGATGGGCCGGTAGTACCAGCCGGATCGGCAGTACCGGAATTAATTCCGGTAGTACCGCTTAGGGGAAGGTCGCGTGATGTAGCCCAACCTACGGCTCCTACAACAGGTGGCCCAATGACAAGAGCAAGAGTCAAAGCTCTCCATGATAAGGTGAATTCACTCCTATCTATGTGTGACCTCGACACTCCTTTGAATGGGTTACTACTTCATTCGGATACTTTGTGCATACTCAGGAACCACCTTGATGACGACCCACAATGGAGTGGAGAAGATGACCAAGAGAAGACCCAAGAAGATGGCCAAGAGATGACGCAAGAGGATGGAGAAGAAGCGGAGAAGACTGAAGAGCCGGCCTCCCAGCCGGCCTGGGGCGGTTCCAGGGCCGGTTTGCCTCCAGACACAACCGGCCTCCAGGCCGGCCTAGGCCGGGCCACAGGCCGGACCACCTCCCGACGCATCCGGGCCCCCAGCCGGCCTAGGCCGGACCCAGGGCCGGCCACTCGCCCGAGGCAACCGGCCTCCCAGCCGGTCTGGGCCGGCCCCTGACCCAGCCCCCAGGCCGGCCTCCACGCCGGTTTAGGCTGGTCCCCAGGCCGGATTACCCAGGACTTTCAGCCTGCGAGCTTGACGGGCCGTGTGGCCTTGTACCTCCCACCTTTTCACCCACTTCGTGACTTAGACTATAAATAGACCCTTCCCCTCTAGATCTAGGGTTAGACTATGATTTGGGAACTAAAGTAGAGCCTTGCTCCTTCTTCTCAAAGTGTCTCTTTCCTCCTATGGAGATGAATCAAGGCCTCCCCTGGTGGAGATGAACCAAGGCCTCCCATTGTGGAGAAGATCCCTTCGTGGATACCAAGGCTTCCTCTTGTAGTTGCGATTACTTGCTAATCTTCCCTCTTAGAGTGGCTAGATTGGGTTGGTTGGATTGACCAATTGGACAAACAATCCTAAGAGTAAGGTGTGCTTGGGAGAGGAGAATTGGGGGCTGCCTTAGGGGATTTGTTACCAATTGAATCTTGCTGAGTTGCTACTTGCTAGTTATCTTTGATTTGACAGTTTTCCCCTCTTTGTGTTCTCGTGTTCATCACTTGTTCTTCGTGTTCATCGTTCCCTCCGCGCAAATCCGCGAAAATCAGGACTAACCTACATCATATGGTATCAGAGCTCTAGGTTGACACGGATTTGATTTGTGTTTCCACCGAAATCCACCAAACTTTTCTTCGTTTTTGAGAAATTCAAAAATTTCCACCAAAAATAGCCATTTTGGGATTCGAGCGATTTAGTCGATTTGATGAGTTTTTGGTAGTTTTGATCCATGGATCTGTTGCTTTAGTACCCCATCTACCCTTGTTTGTGTTCCCTAGCCTTAATTTTGCCAATTTCCCACGAAATCGAGGTTTTTCGCGTCGCTTTTCCGCCCAAAAATTCACGGATTTCGAGCTCCAGGCTCAACCGGCCCCACAGCCGGCCCAGGTCGGGCCAGAGGCCGGACCCCAACCCGACGCAACCGGCCCAGGCCTGCCCCCAGGCAAGTTTTTCTAGAAAATTTGTTTTTCCTCCTTTTTCCTCGGTTCGTTTTGGCAATTCTCCTTTGTTGTTTGAGTCCTTTTCCGGTGTGTGCAACGTCTACAACATCGACAAGCTTCCGCAGCAACGCGTCATCAACGCCAAGCAAAGACGACACCAAGGACTCGACATTTCCCGGCATCGTAATCCGTTGTGAACCCTTCTTCCTTTCGCGTACCTTGACCTATCGGACTAGCTCTTTGATATTGTGGGGCATTGCACTTGTCGAGTGCTTGTCTTAAAGTATTGGCGAGTGTGTATCGTTAGAGATCTTGGCACTAGCAAAAGAGAAGGAATCATCGTCAAAAAGCAAAAATCAAAAAAAAAGAGAAAAGAAAAGAACATGAGTAGTGCCAAGTATCATCTCTTGTAGGTTGCGACAAAGCTAAACCGCCAAAGTGAGTGTGAGTGTGTAACACTTGTGCAAATCCGTTGCCCATCAAAAGCAATTGAGCTAGCGTCCTCTTGTGTTGGGTGACATTTGAGCACGTAGTCTTCGTTAGGTTGTCTATCTTCGAGTGCTCGCCCTTTGGTCGCCCAACCCCATCATTCGCTTTTGTGTGTGTTTCTTCATCATTTGTGGTTGGAGTTTCTTTGGTAATTTGATCATTGTGGATTTTCTCTACCTTTGACAATATACTTTTCGCCGAGTTTGCTTGTTTCGTTTGCCACTTCATACCTTCCTATCCTCATAAGTGTGTGTGTGGGTGTTAGAACCGGATTCTCTCCTCTCAAGCCATTATACTTGGGATATAGTTTGTCTTGGTTTTTCCTTACCACACATCTCACTTGTTCTTGAGAAAATGTTTAGGGGAAGTACAAACGGAAGCTCAAGCTCGGACGATGAAATCCATGGTGGAGTTCGCGGTGATCATGGCTATGTCACACAAACGGAGTTTGTTGGTCTTCGACACCTTTTTCGTGATGGCCTAGGACGCTACGAGCGCCGTCTTCAAGCTCAAGAGAACAACTTCAACGACGCATGCATGCGCAAGAAGCAAATATGGAGCGGTGACCGAAGCTATCAACAACCTTGTGCGACAACGAGCTTCTTCACGCTCAAGCCGTACAAGAAGCACCTCAAGGTCGACACAAGCACGTCATGGACGTCATGAACCTCGACAAGAACGTCAACATGATCCAAGGCGCAACGCCCATGAACGACCTCCTCCTAACGTTGAACAACCACATGATCTTCACGCGAACAATGCCAATGCGCATCAAGAACAACCTCACCAAAATGATGAACGTCACGAACGCATACCATCACCACCACCGCAACAACGTGATCGTCATGACCCATTGGCTAATGACAATGGCGTTCGGTGCGAATGACTTTTGAACAAGGACGTCACCCCGTCATCCTCCAAGGCCACGTCATCAAAATCATGACAATGCGAACAATAACGAACAACCCGTTCCTCAACAAGAGCTACCCTCAACATGATCCTCGTCCTCGTCAAGAGCTTCCACATGATCGTCAACAACACCATCGTTCCGAGTCAAGTGATAACGAGTCAAGCCAACACAATGGTGATGGACTCAATCGAAGGAGACGTGGACGTGCATTCCCACGTGGTGGCCATCGTGACGACTATGATGACTTGACCAACGTCCGCTTTGACATACCCAAGTTCTACGGCACAAGTGATCCGGAAGCTTACTTCTCATGGGTACTCAAGGTTGACAAGATCTTCCGCGTGCAACGCTTCTCCGACAACAAGAAGGTTGCCTTAGCCTCGATGGAGTTTGAAGAGTATGCCCTCTTGTGGTGGGAACAACTACAAGATGCTCGCGTCGCTAACCACCAACAACCAATTGACACTTGGGTTGAAATGAAAGAAACAATGTACAAGCGCTTCGTGCCAAGCCATTACACTAGAGACTTATACAAGAAGTTGCAAGAGTTGAAGCAAGGTTTGAAGTCGGTTGATGAGTACTACAAGGAGATGGAAATCTCCATGATGAGAGCCAATGTCAACGAGTACGAAGAGCAATCCATGGCTCGTTTCATGAATGGCCTCAACTATCCAATCAAGAAGATCGTGGAGTTCCAACCATATGCCTCTTTGGTTGAGCTAGTACATCAAGCTTCCAAGGCCGAGCGCCACGTGCTTGAAGAGCTCAAATACCTCAAGACAAAGGCATTCTTCGCCAACAAGCCTTCTTCGTCAACTCCTACACCTTCACAAGCTCTTCCTCAAGCGAACACTCGAGGTCCTCCAAGAGTCTCTACATCGACACCTCAAGCGCCTCAACCTTTCAAGAAAGTACCTCCCCTACCAAGGCGCCTCAAGGATCTTCGTCCGGCACAAGACTTTGCAATGCTACAAGTGCGGCGGACAAGGGCACAAATCTTTTGAGTGCACCAACAAGAAGGTCATGATCATCAATGACATGGGAGAGTATGAATCTATGAGTGAAGATGAGTACAATGCTTTGAACAAGGTCGCCACAATGCAAAGTGCTCAAGAAGAAGAAAGTGAGATATATTGTGATGGCGACAACAACCCTTCCTTGGTTGTGGCAAGAGCTTAACCACCAATGTTCAAGTGGAAGAAGACCAAAGATGCAACTTGTTTCAAACAAGAGCGGGAATCAATGGAAAGTCCATCAAGGTCATCATAGATGGTGGAAGTTGCCACAACTAGCGAGCAAAGAACTTTGTGATAAGCTCAACTTGAAGTTCAAGAAGCACCCACATCCTTACCATGTGCAATGGTTGAGTGATACCGGAGCCGTCAAGATTCAACACATGGTGCAAGTGTCCTTCAAGATTGGAGCCTATGAAGATACGGTTGATTGTGATGTTGTGCCTATGAACGTTTGTCACTTACTCTTGGGCGTCCATGGCAATTTGACAAGGGTGCTATGCATGATGGAAGGACAAATTACTATAGCTTCAAGAACAACGACAAGACCTTCGTCCTTCGTCCCATGACACCAAGTCAAGTCATCGCCGACAACGCCAAGACTATTGCAAGGGCACAACAAGATCGTTCGTCAGTGAGATGAGTGGTGAGCGAGAGACCCACCATAAAGTGAGTGAGAGCCACAAGCCAAATGAGTGTGACACTTCAAAGAGAGTTCCCACAAAACTTACACTATTTGCCACAAAGAGAGAGATGAGGGAGTTGAGAGAGAACCCATCCACCCTCCACTATGTGCTCATATGCAAGGGTGAAGTTTCTATGACTAACACTTTCACAAACCTTCCTCCTTCTTTGTTGTCTCTTTTGAAGGACTTTGAAGATGTCTTCCCTCAAGAGTGCCACCGGGACTACCTCCTCTACGCGGAATCGAGCACCGCATCGACCTTGTTCCCGGCGCACCGCTACCAAACCGCGCTCCTTACCGCACCAACCCCGAGAGACAAAGGAGATCGAGCGGCAAATACAAGAACTTCTTGCCATGGGACATATCCGCGAGAGCTTGAGTCCGTGCCCGTGCCCGTCATCTTGGTACCCAAGCACGACAACACTCTTCGCCTTTGCATGGATTGTCGCCCCATCAACGCCATCACCGTTCGGTATCGCCATCCTATCCCTCGACTTGATGATATGCTTGATGAGCTTTGTGGTTCCGCTATATTCTCCAAAATTGATCTTAAAAGTGGATATCACCAAATAAGCATGTGTGAAGGTGATGAATGGAAGACCGCATTTAAAACAAAGCTTGGTCTTTATGAGTGGCTGTCATGCCATTTGGTCTTTCCAATGCACCTTCTACTTTTATGCGTCTCATGAATCATGTTTTGCGTCCTTTCATTGGCAAATTTGTTGTGGTATACTTTGACGACATCCTTATCTATAGCAAATCTTTGGAAGAGCACACTTCTCATGTTGCTCAAGTTTTGTTGGTTCTTCGCAATGAAAAGCTTTATGCAAATCTTTCTAAGTGCACTTTTGCCACCAACAAACTTGTTTTCTTGGGTTTTGTTGTTTCTTCGGATGGAGTCGAAGTTGATGAAGCAAAGATACAAGCAATTCGGACTTGGCCTTTTCCGATGTCACTTGAGGAGTTGAGACGTTTTCTTGGTTTTGCCGGATTTTACCGCCGTTTCATCAAGGATTTTTCCACAATTGCTTGCCCCCTCCATGAACTTACAAAGAAAATGTACCTTTCATTTGGGGCAATGCACATGATTTTGCTTTCAATGAGCTCAAACGGTTATTAACCGAAGCACCACTCCTTGCCCTTCCGGATTTCTCTAAGACATTTGAGATTGAATGCGATGCAAGTGGATTGGGCATTGGTGGAGTGCTTATGCAAAATGGTAGACCCATCGCATACCATAGTGAGAAACTAGATGGAGCTCGCTTGAATTACCCCATTTATGACAAAGAGTTATTTGCTTTGGTTCGTGTTTTGGATGTGTGGCAACATTACCTTCGTCCTAAGGAATTTGTCATTCATTCCGACCATGAATCCTTGAAATATTTGAAAAGTCAAACAAATTTGAACAAAAGACATGCTAAGTGGGTTGAGTTCATTGAGTCTTTCACTTTGTAATCAAATACAAGAAAGGTAAAGACAATGTGGTCGCGGATGCTCTATCCCGCAAGGCCAACCTACTTACACGTCTTGACATTAGTGTCTTGGGTTTGGATGAGATAAAGAGTTGTATGCTACCGATGCTTTCTTTGGAGACATTTTCGCTCAATGTTCGGAGCACAAAGGAATTGGTGATTTCTATTTGCACAAGGTTTCTTGTTTAAGGCTAACAAACTATGTATACCCGAGTCTTCGCTTCGTTTGGTCCTTTTGAAGGAATCTCATGGAGGACACTCATGGGTCACTTTGGCCGCGACAAGACCTACGCCATGCTCCACCAACTACTATTGGCCAAGAATGAAGCGTGATGTGGAACGCCTAGTTCGACGATGTTCTACATGTCTCAAAGCTAAGTCTACTCTAAACTCTCATGGTTATATACACCTTTGCCTATTCCACATCACCCATGGTCCGATATAGCTATGGATTTTGTCTTAGGACTCCCACGCACTAAAACAAACAAGGATTCCATCTTTGTCGTCATTGATCGCTTCTCTAAAATGGCACACTTTATACCATGCAACAAGACGACGATGCTTCACACATTGCTACTTTGTTTTTCAGGGAAATCGTCCGTCTTCATGGCGTGCCAAAGACCATTGTGTCGGATCGTGACGTCAAGTTCGTGAGCTATTTTTGGAAGACTTTGATGGCCAAGATGGGAATCAAGCAACTATTCTCCACCGCATACCACCCTCAAACCGATGGCCAAACCGAAGTGGTGAACCGAAGCCTATCTACACTCCTTCGTGTGTTGATCAAGCCTAACTTGAAGAATTGGGAAGAGTGCATCCCACACGCCGAGTTCGCCTACAATCGAGCACTTCATCGCGCAACAAAGAGAACACCCTTCGAGATCGTCTATGGCTCCAACCCCTACACCGCGCTCGACATGCTACCACTTCCACTCCGTGAACAAGTTAACATGGACTTCGACAAGCGAGCCGCTTACATGAAGAAGCTCCACGAGGAAACAAGAACTACGCCGGTTTAGGCCGGTCCCCAGGCCGGATTACCCAGGACTTTCAGCCTGCGCGCTTGACGGGCCCGTGTGGCCTTGTACCTCCCACCTTTTCACCCACTTCGTCACTTAGACTATAAATAGACCCTTCCCCTCCAGATCTAGGGTTAGACTATGATTTGGGAACTAAATTAGAGCCTTGCTCCTTCTTCTCAAAGTGTCTCTTTCCTCCTATGGAGATGAATCAAGGCCTCCCCTGGTGGAGATGAACCAAGGCCTCCCTTGTGGAGAAGATCCCTTCATGGATACCAAGGCTTCATCTTGTAGTTGTGATTACTTGCTAATCTTCCCTCTTAGAGTGGCTAGATTGGGTTGGTTGGATTGACCAATTGGACAAACAATCCTAAGATTAAGGTGTGCTTGGGAGAGGAGAATTAGGGGCTGCCCTAGGGGATTTGTTACCAATTGAATCTTGCTGAGTTGCTACTTGCTAGTTATCTTTGATTTGAGAGTTTTCCCCTCTTTGTGTTCTCGTGTTCATCACTTGTTCTTCCTGTTCATCGTTCCCTCCACACAAATCCGTGAAAATCGGGACCAACCTACATCATCGCGACTCCAGTAGCGTTTTCTGACTCGGCGGTAGTACCGGTGGTTGAGCTCCGGTAGTACCGGCCAGCGTTTCTACAGGATCTTCCTCTTCTTCCTCTTGGCCATTTTCATCACTCGGTGGCGTATCTTCATGAGGCTTGTACCTTAGCACACACAAGGTATCCGAATGAAGTAGCAAACCTTTCAAAGGGGTGTCGAAATCACACATAGAGAGGAGCGAGGTCACATTTTCATGAAGTGCCTTGACTCTTGATCTTGTCATTGGACCATTTGGTGTAGTTTGCGTAGGTGTTCGAGGTTGGGCTACATCATCTCCCCCCTTGGGAAAGAGTCGTCCTTGACTCTTCGCTCTCATCATCACTTGAATTCCCATGGTAAGGAGAGATGTCGGCGACGTTGAAGGTGTCATATATGCCGTACTTGTACTTGGGGATGTCGAGCTTGTAGGCATTGTTGTGGATGCGTGTGAGGACCTTGAACAGTCCATCTCCTCTTGGTGCTAGCTTCGATTTTCTCTCGGTGGGAAAGCGGTCTTTGCGTAGATGTAGCCAAACTAGATCACCTTCTTCAAAGATCATGGGACGCTTGTGCTTGTTCATCTTCGTAGCATGGTCTCCATTGTGCTTCTCTAGTGTGGCCCTTGTGTCTTCATGTAGTTTCTTCATGTAAGTGGCGCGCTTGTCGAAGTCCATGTTGACTTGCTCTTGGAGTGGAAGTGGTAGCATGTCTAGCGCGGTGTTGGGGTTGGAGCCATAGACGACCTCGAAAGGTGTTCTCTTTGTTGCGCGGTGTAGTGCTCGATTGTAGGCGAACTCGGCGTGCGGGATGCACTCTTCCCAATTCTTCAAGTTGGGCTTGATCAACACACGAAGGAGTGTGGATAGGCTTCGGTTCACCACTTCGGTTTGACCATCGGTTTGAGGGTGGTATGTGGTGGAGAATAGTTGCTTGATTCCCATCTTGGCCATCAAAGTCTTCCAAAAGTAACTCACGAACTTGACGTCATGATCCGACACAATGGTCTTGGGCACTCCATGAAGACGGACGATTTCCCTAAAAAACAAAGTAGCAATGTGTGAAGCATCGTCGGTCTTGTCGCATGGTATGAAGTGTGCCATCTTAGAGAATCGATCAATGACAACAAATATGTAATCCTTGTTTGTTTTAGTGCGTGGAAGTCCTAAGACAAAATCCATAGCTATGTCGGACCATGGGTGATGTGGAATAGGCAATGGTGTATATAAGCCATGAGAGTTTTGAGTAGACTTAGCTTTGAGGCATGGTGAACATCTTCGCACTAGGCGTTTCATGTCACGCTTCATTCGTGGCCAATAGTAGTTGGTGGCGAGCATGGCGTATGTCTTGTCGCGACCAAAGTGTCCCATTAAGGTGCCTCCATGTGATTCCTTCAAAAGGACCAAACGAAGCGAAGACTCGGGTATGCATACTTTGTTAGCTTTGAACAAAAATCCTTTGTGCAAATAGAAATCATCAATTCCTTTATGTTCCATGCACATGGCAAAAATTGGACCAAAGAAAGTGTCCGTTGCATAAAGATTCTTAATCTCATCCAAACCCAAAACATTGATTTCAAGATGCGTAAGTAGGTTGGCTTTGCGGGAGAGAGCATCCGCTACAACATTCTCTTTGCCCTTTTTGTACTTGATGACATAGGGAAAGGATTCGATGAACTCAACCCACTTAGCATGTCATTTGTTCAAACTTGATTGAGTTTTCAAAAACTTCAAGGACTCATGGTCGGAGTGGATGACAAACTCCTTAGGACGAAGGTAGTGTTGCCAAACATCTAAAGCTCGAATCAAAGCAAACAATTCCTTGTCATAGATGGGGTAATTCAAACATGCTCCATCAAGTTTTTCGCTATGGTAAGTGATGAAGTAAGGACTTCTAGGGTTGCCCGATCTTCACGGATTGACGGCGGGAGTGGACGAACGCACACAAGAACACGAGGAACACGAAGAACACAAGAACACACACGATACAAGGACCGTTTCCCATACCGGTCGGTCCAACCGGCCCAATAGAATCCACACGAGGGTGGGAGATCGGCAAGTAGATACAAGAAGGGATTTTGGATGGTTGTTTCTCCAACGGTCAACCAAACCGCTCCAATAAAGTCACCCGAGGATGAAAGATTGTTAAGTAGTCAAACTACAAGTAGAGGCCTTAAATCCACTAGAGGGATCTTCTCCACCAGGGGAGGAACCATATCCAATGGAGGAAGGAGACCATCTTGAGTTGAAGGAGCACAACTCTACTCTAATCTCAAAACATAGTCTAACCCTAACCCTAGGCAGCCAAGGGGGTATTTATAGTGTTGACCAAAGGGGGTAGGTGGGAGAGGGATTACAAGGGAATATTCCCTACTGGTTCCCGCAGCAGCGATAGTACCGCTGGGACTAGCGGTAGTACCGCTGGTGCGGGCCTGAGCCGCTGTCGCTTCCGCGCCGGCGGTAGTACGGCTGGTAGGAGCGGTAGTACCGCGTCGGCGGTAGTACCGGTGCCACTGCCGATGCCGGTGCCGCACATGGCACCCGAAGGGTGGTTCTGGCGGTAGTGGCGGCGGTAGTTCCGTGCTGGCGGTAGTACCGCCGTTGGAGCCGGTAGTACCGCCCCTGACTCTGCTTGCTCTCTTCCTTCTCCTCTTCCAAGCCACCGTCTTGGTGTCCTCCATTCCTCTCGCACCTTGGTGATCCTCTCGTGTATCCGTAGTCATCGTGACACTCCTAGTATCAACAAGAGATAGAAGATGACGTAGCATACCATCCAAAAGGGTGGGAATTGAGTTATCTAAGAGGAATGAGTTCACCTTTGAAGTCCATGGTGACTTGTGGTATGTTGGAGTGCTTGACATGGTGATGGTCCTAGGTTGGGCTACATCATCTCACCCCCCTTTAAAATGAGTCGTCCTCGACTCTTGCTCATCATCATCATGGCAAGGAGGTAGATGCGTAGAGCTTGTCGTGTGGTTCACCATGTAGTCGATGGAAATGATGTGGCACTTCTTCAACGTCCCTTCACCTTTCAAGTAACCTACAAGACTCACAAGGAATACGAAACAACACTCAAAGAGTAGCCAATTCTTGAAGGTCATCGCATGAGCGCTTATGTAGAAGGAAGTCACCTTAGCAAGATGCCGATGTGCTCTTCTTGCAAGAACTTCCGTTATAGAAATGCGTGGTTGCAACAACTCATGGAGGCTCATCCAAAGGTATGACCTACACATCAAAGACCAAGCAAACCATGTGTGTGCAAGATAGAGGGGCATATCATCAATGACATGTCCATTCATGTTCATTACACCATTAGCACAACACAAATATGTTAAAGTTATAGCATATGCAAGGTCAATATGCAAGCAACTTCTTGAAACATCCTCAAAATGTGGGAACACAAAAACTCCATGAAAATATGAGAAGGCAATGATAGCTATCTCTTTTCGAACCATATGATCATTATTGCACACAAGGCATTGGAAAGAACAATTTATCATCATCCTTGATGCAATAAGAGGATAGTTTGGCAAAAACCCACAATGAAGAATGTCCAAAATATCATCATGGTTGCAAACAAAGCACATGAAAGAGCAAGTTTTCAACATATTTGTTGCAACACCAATTTGGTAGAAACCATTATACTCATGGCAAGACATGCACAAAATGTCATTATGGTTGCAAACAAGCCATTGGAAAGAACAAGTGTTCATCATATTTGTGGCAACACATAAATCATCCATGTGAAAGATCAAGGAAACATGCTTGTCATAGAGAAGACCAAAAACACCATCATGATTGCAAACAAACCATAAGCAAGAGAAATTGTTCAACTTGTTTGATGCGAAACATGAGAAAGATTTGAGAGTTGGATTCGATCCACTACTCACATTTATGCTCTCAAGAGCTCTTATTGTCAACACATGCTCAATTGAGGTTGACATTATCATGCGGTTACCGGCACACACAAGACACCATATGAAGAAGTTATGTGCACGATATATGAACACGTCATCCATCATGAAGTGTCTCTTCATTTGCACATCACCAACCACACAAAAATAAAATTGGAAAATATGACATATGTGGATGGTCACTATGCAAAGTGAAGGATGGAACAAGGTCCAGAAGAGAAAACGACACATCTCTAAAATGTGAGAAAGCTATGGGGGCAATCTCATTATCAAGCATTTCAACATTATTGCAAGCAACACATATGAAAGAGAAATTGTTCAACATGTTGCATGCCACAATGGGAGAAAAATGGAAACATTCGTAACAAGGCATGTCTATGGTAGAAACATCGCAAATGGGTAACTCCACATGATCAACATTGGTTTCGAACAAAGTATCACAAGGGAATAAGAATGTATCATATGATGGTGCAAGAAAATCATCCATTGCATGCAAGCAATCATAGTTCATCATATCCACTAGCGGGAGCATGGTCACATCAACACCCATAGCTTGATAGTCCCGCTCATGCGAAGTAGGTGTTGAAGTAGTAGGGCTTCCATGTAGCCGACTATTTCATCTTGAAGTAGACATGGGGTGGCATCATCATCATCTCCATGTACATCTTCTCCATTTGAGGCACCGTCAAGTCGAGGAGTGGCGTCTCATCATCCATGGAACCTAGCACACAATGAGAAAACACACTAGAGGTAGAGGTTAAGTTGTTATAATCGAAATGGCATCACAAGACCTATGAACTATCTCTCTCAACTTAAGTGGTGTATCACTCATTCCCTCAAATTTAAAGCACTCAAACTCACATATGGTGGAGGCACTCAACTCACTCTCACTCACACTCAAGTGGGCTAAGTGGCTCTCATTCTCACATGGGATTGGTACCATCTCATAACTCAAACACATGAGGGTAGGCTCAATGTTCTCATCTCCATTCGCCTCCAAGGTTGAAGGAAACTCCCATGCTCAACGTCCTCAAACAACTCGCCTCCAAAGGTCAATGCCATAGTGTCGGCATCATCACTCAACTCCATTGCCAAAGGGAACATCCCATGCTCGGCATCATCATCACTTGACCCATGGTTAAATGTGATAGCATACTCCATGAATGCCTCCTTGGTCGAAGGGAAAATTCCATGCTCGACCATCTTGTCACTGTCTTGGTCACTGTCTTGTTCACCAACTTGGAACTCCCACATCAAGTAACCTCTTCTATTGCATAGTGGGCATAAGAGATTGGAACATTCTCGTGGATCATGGCCTTGGCCTTGGCAATTGTCACATATAAGGTCTTCTTCTTGCCATATGGGGACCAATGTGGTGATGGCACTTGGTGTAGAGGTCATATCATGAGAAGTGCTTGAGAGGGGCGCCGTCTTGGTGTAGAGATTAGCATGTAGCAAACTACAAGAGGAAACCTTGGTATCCACTAGAGGGATCTTCTCCACAAGGGGAGGTCTTGGTTCATCTCCACGAGGGGAGGTCTTGATTCATCTCCAATGGAGGAAGGAGACCATCTTGAGTTGAAGGAGCACAACTCTACTCTAATCTCAAAATATAGTCTAACCCTAACCCTAGGCAGCCAAGGGGGAATTTATAGTGTTGACCAAAGTGGGTAGGTGGGAGAGGGATTACAAGGGAATATTCTCTGCTGGTTCCCGCAGCAGGGGTAGTACCGTTGGGACCAGCGGTAGTACCGCTGGTGCGGGCCTGAGCCGCTGTCGCTTCCGCGCCGGCGGTAGTACCGCTGGTAGAAGCAGTAGTACCGCGTCGGCGGTAGTACCGGTGCCACTGCCGGTGCCGGTGCCGCACATGGCACCCGAAGGGTGGTTCTGGCGGTAGTGGCGGCAGTAGTGCCGTGCTGGCGGTAGTACCGCCGTTGGAGCCGGTAGTACCGCCCCTGACTCTGCTTGCTCTCTTCCTTCTCCTCTTCCAAGCCACCGTCTTGGCGTCCTCCATTCCTCTCGCACCTTGGTCATCCTCTCGTGTATCCGTAGTCATCGTGACACTCCTAGTATCAACAAGAGATAGAAGATGACGTAGCATACCATCCAAAAGGGTGGGAATTGAGTTATCTAAGAGGAATAAGTTCACCTTTGAAGTCCATGGTGACTTGTGGTATGTTGGAGTGCTTGACATGGTGATGGTCCTAGGTTGGGCTACATCAGTAAGCAATTGGTCTACCATTTTGCATCAGCACGACTCCAATGCCTAACCCACTAGCATCACAATGAATTTCAAATATTTTGGAAAAATCCGGTAAAGCAAGAAGGGGAGCTTCGGTTAACAACCTTTTGAGCTCATTGAAGGCAAAATCTTGCTCATGTTCCCAAATGAACGATACATTTTTCTTGGTAAGTTCATGAAGAGGGCAAGCAATGGTGGAAAATTTCTCAATAAAGCGGCGATAGAATCCGACAAATCCAAGAAAACGTCTCAACTCGGCAAGTGACATAGGAAATGGCCAATTGCGAATTGCTTCGATTTTAGCTTCATCAACTTCAACTCCATTGGAAGAAACAACAAATCCTAAGAAAACAAGCTTGTTGGTTGCAAAGATGCATTTGGAAAGATTGGCATAAAGCCGTTCATTGCGAAGAGCGAACAAAACTTGAGCAACATGTGAAGTGTGCTCTTCCAAAGATTTGCTATAGATCAAGATGTCATCAAAGTATACTACAACAAATTTTCCAATGAAAGGTCGCAACACATGGTTCATAAGATGCATAAATGTGGAAGGTGCATTGGAAAGACCAAATGGCATGACTAACCACTCATAAAGACCAAGTTTAGTTTTGAAAGCGGTTTTCCATTCGTCACCTTCACTCATTCTTATTTGGTGGTATCCACTTCTAAGATAGATTTTGGAAAAGATGCAAGCACCACTAAGCTCATCCAACATGTCATCGAGGCGAGGAATAGGGTGGCGATACCATACGGTGATGGCGTTGATGGGGCGACAATCCATGCATAGGCGAAGCGTGTTGTCGGCCTTGGGAACAAGGATCACGGGCATGGCGCACGGGCTCAAGCTTTCTCGAATGTGACCCATGGAAAGGAGTTCTTGTATTTGGCACTCAATTTCCTTGGTCTCCTCGGGGTTGGTGCGGTATGGGGCTCGATTCGGTAGAGGGGCGCCGGGGATGAGGTCGATGCGGTGCTCAATGCCGCGTAGAGGAGGTAGTGTCCCGGTGGCACTTCGTGTGGAAACACGTCTTCAAATTCCTGCAAAAGAGACATCAAAGAAGGAGGAAGGTTTGTGAAGGTGTTAGTCAAAGAAACCTCTCCTTTGCATATGAGGACATAGTGGAGGGTGGATGGGTTTTCTCTCAACTCTCTCATTTCTCTTTTGGTGGCAAGCAAGGACATGCCTTGTGGAACTCTCTTAGTATGTGTACTCTCATTTGGCTTTTGGCACTCACTCACTTTTTGGTGGATCTCTCTCTCTCTCTCCATTCTTCTCACTAGAATCTTTCTCTTGTTGTGCTCTTGCTATTGTCTTGGCGTTGTCGGCAATCACTTGTCTTGGTGTCATGGGACGGAGGACAAAGTTCTTGTTGTTGCTCTTGAAGCTATAGTAATTGGTCCTTCCATCATGCATTGCACCCTTGTCATATTGCCATGGGCGTCCAAGAAGCAAGTGACAAACGGACATAGGCACAACATCACAATCATCGGTATCTTCATATGCTCCAATCTTGAAGGACACTTGTACCATGTGTTGGATCTTGACAGATCCGGAATCGCTCAACCATTGCATATGGTATGGGTGTGGATGTTTCTTGAACTTCAAGTTGAGCTTATCACAAAGCTCTTTACTAGCCAAGTTGTGGCAACTTCCACCATCGATGATGACCTTGATAGACTTTCCATTGATTCCCGTTCTTGTTTGAAACAAGTTGCATCTTTGGTCTTCTTTTACTTGGACATTGGCGGTCAATGCTCTTGCCACAACCAATGAGGGGCTGTTATCACCATCGCAATAGATGTCATTGGATTCTTCTTCAACATGTTGTGTTGTGGTGGCTTGGTTCAAAGCGTGATACTCGTCTTCACTCATAGACTCATATTCTCCCGTCTCATTGACAATCATGACTTTCTTGTTTGTGCACTCAAAGGATTTGTGTCCTTTTCCTCCACACTTGTAGCATTGTAATCGTCTTGTGCCGGACGAAGATCCTTGAGGCGCATTGCTTGAGGGAGGAGCCTTCTTCAAAGGTTGAGTAGCTTGAGTGGATGGTGTAGAAACTCTTGGAGGACCTTTAGTGTTTGCTTGAGGAGGAGCTTGCGCGGATGTAGGCGTGGATGATGAAGGCTTGTTAGCGAAGAATGCCTTTGCCTTGAGGTATTTGAGCTCTTCAAGCACGTGACACTCGGCCTTTGTTGCTTGAAGAACTAGCTCAACCAAGGTGGCATATGGTTGGAATTCCGCAATCTTCTTGATGGGGTAGTTCAAGCCATTCATGAAGCGAGCCATGGATTGTTCTTCCGATTCCTCAATATTGGCTCTCATCATGGAGAGTTCCATCTCCTTGTAGTACTCATCAACGGATTTCAACCCTTGCTTCAACTCTTGCAACTTCTTGTACAAGTCTCTAGTATAGTGACTAGGCACAAAGCGCTTGTACATCTCTTCCTTCATCTCAACCCACGTGTTGATTGGTTGTTGGTTGTTGTCCACACGTGAATCTTGAAGTTGTTCCCACCACAAGAGAGCATAATCTTCAAACTCCATTGATGCTATGGCTACCATCTTGTTGTTGGAGTAGTGTCAGACTCGAAATATCTTGTCAACCTTGAGTGCCCATGAGAGGTATGCTTCCGGGTCGCTTGTTCCATAGAACTTGGGCATATCAAAGCGAAGGTTGCTCAAATTGTCATCTTCTCAACGGTTTGGAGGTGGGAATGCACGTCCATGTCTCCTTCGGTTTATTCAATCACCAATATGTTGGTTGGAGTCCATATCACTTGATTCGTAGTTGTTGTGGTGGTGACGATCATGCGGACGCACTTGGCGTTGACGAGGCTCATGGTAAGGAGGATGCTCTTGGTGTTGGCGAGGCTCATGGTGAGGAGGGTGCTCTTGGTGTTGGCGAGGCTCATGGTGAGGATGATGCTCTTCATGGTTTACATGCGCACGATTGTTATTGCGTGGTATTGGAGGATGGCGGTTTCGACGTCCTTGATCGCCATAGTCATGCGCACCCGGGACACCATTGTCATTGGCCAAAGGGTCTTGACGATCTTGATGTTGAGGTGGTGAAGGAGTTCGGTCACGGCGTCCACCATTCGGTAGATGTTGTTCTTGATGCCCAATGTCATGGTGCGCTCGAGGCGAGGGTGGGTGTTCCACTTCATGGCGATGTTGCGCAAGGTTGTTGATAGCTTCGGTCACGCGCTCCATTTGTTCGTTGAAGTTAGCTTCTTGTGCTTGAAGACGGCGCTCATAGCGACCTAGCCCATCACGAACAAGATGTCGAAGGCCCACGAACTCGTTGTGTATGACATAGCCATTATCACCTTGAATTCCTCCATGTATATCATCCTCCGAGCTTGAGCTTCCATTTGTACTTCCCCTAAACATGATCTCAAGAACAAGTAAAATGTGTGGAAATGGAGAACCAAGAGAAACTATATCGTAAGAATAGAGTTGCTTGACGAAAGAGAATCCGGTTCTAACACCCAACACACACTTATGAGGATAGGAAGGTATAGTGTCAAAAGGAAACAAGCAAATCCAACCAAAAGTATGTTGTAAAGAGTAGAGAATAACCACAATGACCAAATTGACGAAGAACAAACCAACCACACAAATGTTACGCAACAACGGAAACACACACACACAAAAGGTACAATGGGGATAGTGTGACCAAAGGGCGAGCACTACGAAGATACTATATGATGATCCTATCAAAGACTGTGTGCTCAAATGTCACACTACCGCAAGAAGGACACTAGTTCAATTGCCTTGTGCGAGGGCACTAGATTTGCACATGTGCCAACCTTTTACTCTTCACTAAGCATTCGCAGCGTGCTACTCACAAAGGATGATACTTGTCACTTTTTTTATATACAAGCACAAAGAAAAGTAACTAAGCAGCATTTTTGATGAACTACTCAATACCAAGGTGACACGATTGCAATGCCCGCAATATTAACGAACTAGTCCAATGGGATAGGTACACAAAGACGAAGGTCTCACAACGGATAGTTGATGGGGGAATGTGTGTTGAGTCAAAGGTGTCGTTAGCGCTTGTTGTTGATGTAGAACGCTTGCGGAAGCTTGTCGATGTAGAAGACGTTATCACCTCAAAGGACAACTCAAACACGCACAAAAGGAAATGCCAAAACGAAAATGGGGAAGAAAAATTTTCGGCCAAAAATTTGCACACCCGGTAGTACCGGTGCAAACGGTCCGGTAGTACCGACCCGCCCGATTTCTGAATTTTGACTTTCGATTTTTGGCGGAAATTGGGCTCGAAAAATCCTCAAATTCGGGAAATTGGCAAAATTAAGCTGGGAAACTTGGAACAAAGGTGGAGGAGGTCCTAAGGCAACAGATCCGTGGATCAAAACTACTCCAAACGCAACAAATCGAGAGATCGGCTCAAATCCAAGAAAGGCTATTTTTGGTGGAAATTTTCAAATTTCTCAAAATCAAAGAAAAAATTGGTGGATTTGGGGGTGGAAACACAAATCAATCCGTGGCAAACTTTGCTCTGATACCATATGATGCGGGTAGGGTCCCGATTTTCACGGATTGTGGGCGGATGAACGAAGAACACGATGAACACGAAGAAAGGGTAAAAGTCAAACACAAGATAACTAGCAAAGCAACATGGATGAAATCAACCGGTAACAAATCCCCACGGGCAGCCCCCGATTCTCAAACTCCAAGCAAACTTACTCTTAGGATTGTTCCTCTTACGGGTCAATCCAACCGGTCCAATCAAGTCACCTAGAGAGGGAGGATTGGCAAGTAATCGCAACTACAAGAAGCCTTGGAATCCGCTAGAGGGATCTTCTCCATAAGGGGAGGCCTTGATTCATCTCCATAGGAGGCAACACCAACATGGGTGGAAAAGGAGCAAAGCTCAACTCAAGTCTAATCTCAGTCTAACCCTAGATCTGAAGGGGGAGGCACCTATTTATAGTCTAGATGCGAAAAGGTAGATGAGTGGCTAAGATTACATGGCTCGTAGCCATTTCAGCACACAGGATCGCAAAGTTCCGGTAGTACCGGCCGGATCGACAGTATCGGAATTAATTCCGGTAGTACCGCTTAGGGGAAGGTCGCGACTCCAGTAGCGTTATCCGACTCGGCGGTAGTACCGGCGGTTGAGCTCCGGTAGTATCGGCCAGCGTTTCTTCAGGATCTTCCTCTTCTTCCTCTTCGCCATCTTCATCACTCGGTGGCGTATCTTCATGAGGCTTGTACCTTAGCACACACAAGGTATCCGAATGAAGTAGCAAACCATTCAAAGGGGTGTCGAAATCACACATAGAGAGGAGCGAGGTAACCTTTTCATGAAGTGCCTTGACTCTTGATCTTGTCATTGGACCATTTGGTGTAGTTGGCGTAGGTGTTCGAGGTTGGGCTACATCACTGCCCCACCGGCACTGGGTCAGCTCTGTTGCTTGCCTGTGCTACCACTCTAGAAAAGCGGTTCGTCGAGTGTCGCGTTTGGATCTGAACCTAGGCCGTATTATTTCAAGTATCCAAATCACAGGATTAGTTCGACGCTTAGACCAGTTTTGATTGATTTCTGTTCTATATGTGATTGATTTCTGTTCTATGTGTGATGCTCAATTGGTTCTGGATTCGATTTTTCATTTGATAGGGGAGGGGCGAAGAGGATTCTGAGAGCTGTGATTTTTTTGGATCTAAGATTATGTTGAGATGTTGCTTGCTAGCTAATGGCGTCGAAGTGGATGCCACAAAGCTGGAAAATGTAGCCATGATTGTCAGGTGGGCGAAGAAGGAGATGGAGACGCGCACTGCAGCTGCAGTCGTTGGTTTGGCATGGATCCCATCAAACATAGGAATTTCTTCGACTATAGCTGACCCTGTTGTTGCTGTGCGAAAGGAGCGACAGAAAGGAACATAAATACCTCAGTTGAATGTTCTTGTGAGCATTGCTAGAATAATTTTGTGTGTTTGTGTGCTACTCTTAGGTGTGAACTTGTATGCAGCTATGAAAATGAGTAGAATGTAGTAGGTTTGTATGCAACTATGGAAATCAGTAGAATGTTGTAGGTGTGAACTTGTATGCAGCTATGAAAATTAGTAGAATGTAGTAGATGTGAACTCGTGTGCAACAATGAAAATTAGTAGAATGTAGTAGGTTTGTATGTAGCAATAAAAATCAGTATAATGTTTTAGGTTTGTATGCAGCAATGAAATTCAGTAAAAAATTGTGAAGTGGCGTAACCACAAAGGAAATAGTTATATACACTTAGGCGTTTCCAATAACGTCGCGCAAATATGATAGACTACATAACCTTGAATAAACCTTACTCTCTCATTCTTCCCCTTCACGCCGGATCTCAAACCTGGTGTGGCGGCGCCCTAACCCTTGATCTCTCAATCTTCCCCTTCACTCAGGATTTGGAACCTGATGTGGGGGCACACTAATCCTTTCCCTCTGATCCTCCCTCTTCACCGGTGTGGCGGCGCCCTAACCCTTGCCCTCTCATCCTCCCCTTCACCTGGTGTGGTGGCGGCTTTCCCTAGACCCTTACCCTCTCAATCTCCGCCTAACCTCATGGATCTGGCCATCGATGAGGAGGTCCGAGAGGCGCGGGTGGCGACCTCGCCGAGAAAATCGACCGATTTCGCCTCGGGATCTGCTGGCACGGAGGAGGTGCCCAAAGATGGGAGGCTGTCATCGGCGAAGAAGAAAATATGAGGTATAAATCGCTCAGCTCATTAACTAGTGTTCCTCACGTGTCATATGTTCATCAATTGATCTCTGTTTTGATTTGTGATTTGTATTATCAACTCATGAAATGTTTTACTGTAAATTGTGAATTATTTCGGTGACACTGTCCAAGATGAAACAAGCCTAAGTATAGAAAAATTGGCGAAATTAGTATGCTACAGAGGCTTGCGAGCTTGATGGGTAACATCCGTACTAGAAAAGTAGACCCCTTGTGTACAAAATAGTAAGCGTGTTTGTGTATACCTTCCATGTCGGAAGAGGGCGAAGGTGGGGTGGAGGGCGGTGATGAGCCGGTCTTAAGAAGTGTCCTTTCTTCAGCCCGAAAGCATGATGGATGGTTTGCCATGCTGGAGACCGAGTATGTGACTGAAGACGCCGGCGATATCTCCGGCCTTTTATTCGTGCGTGGGAACAACATCATCCCTAATCTAGCGCGTCATATCTAGCTTTCGTTTTTCTTTCATAGTGAACAGGGTCTGGTCCTGAAATGGGAGGCTGTCGAGTGGAGTGGGAAGGTAGGGTTGCTGCCGGTTTGAATATATATAACGGATGATGTAGGATTTCACGGTGATGCGCTCTAATGGGCCTAGAATTAGAACCCCTTGTCATTTTTTTTCTTACATAGGTGGAAGAAGTTGGTGGTTCATGGGTAAAAAAAAAACTATACAGAACGGGAGGACGGGCTTTCGTTGGTCACTCAGCGGTACGTATTTCTGATGTGAGATTCAATGATACCTTATGTTCTAAGCCTAGCGCGGCGTGCCGCCGATTTTTGCTAGTTTTCTCGGGCTAGCGCGGCGTGCCACCGACGCCGGTTTTTGCTAGTACGTATTTCTGGTGTGAGATTCAATGATACCTTACGTTCTAAGAGCATCTCTAATAGGTGATGTAAAATAGCAGCCAAAAAATAGGGTGATGTAAAATATACATCACCAAAAACACGTTTTTAGGGCACCGAAAGCGTCCAACTCCAACATGTGATGTATTTTAGGGCATCACTTCCCCAGTAGGAGATGTAAAATAGCTCCGTCGTGTGGCAGCCTCCATCTAAAAATAAGCAGGACAAATTTTCCACTTGAAGTGCATACAATCAATGGAGCCAAGCATACCAGGAAAACATCTACCTTTGTTTATCTCCAATAACCTCTGAGTGTCTTGAGCATAGGGCGCTCTCAAATATTCTTCCCCAAACACATCTAGTATTGCCTTTGCAAATGCTTTCACATAAAAGATTGAAGTGCTTTCTCCCATTGCTAAATTATCATCAACTAAATCTGCACGAACACCATATGCCATCATGCGCAATGCGGCAGACCTTCTGTTTAGTGGTGTGTCCAAGCATTCCACAAACATTTTTCCTTTGCTGAATTGATCGATCGTATTGCTTGACAGAGTTGCAAACATGTTTAAACAAATTTGTAGACATTCTGAACCGGTGTCGAAAAAACTTCTTTCGATAGATTGGATTTGGAACAAAATAATTCCTCATCAATCTTTCGTGAGCTTTGACCCATTCTCTCCGTAAAAACTCACGCCCAAACACAGATCCACCATGTTTTGGCTTCTTGTTCTTGTGCACCATTGTCAACATTGCTATGTCTTCCTCTTCGGCCATATCAAATTCTTCATCCGAGGATGATGAATCATAGTCACATGAACTCATCTAAAAAGAAAATTCTAAAATTACTTAACTAGTATATTGGAACGATTAAAAAAATGAAGAACGGAGGGGGAAATTTCCTTACCTCCACCGGGCGGAGTAGCGGCCATGACGGCGGAGCGCGGCGGGGCAGTACAACGTCGAGCAATCGCGGTGGTGGCGGATGGGCGGTGGACAGACGGCGAATCGGCGACTGACAGACGGAAGACGGTGGGGTCAGGGCTGGAACGCGGCGGCGGTGGGGAGAACGCGAAGGGGCAGCGGGGTCGTGGTGGTGGCGTTGGGTTTCGGCGAGGTCGCGGCGGGTCCGGCGGCGCAGCCGCGGGCGGGAAGTTTCCCTGGCGATTGGAGTCGTGCGCCCAGCGTTTCGTGTTTTACATCACAATACATCGTGCCCTAAAAAAGTTTCGTCAAATTTTCATCACGGGCAGACGGGCTGTTATTGGAGACCACATTTTGGCCCCTAATGATGCAAAAAAATAGACCACTTTGTCCCTAATGATGCAAAAAGCTTTATTTATTAGTTTGCATCACCTATTGGAGATGCTCTAAGCCTAGCGCAGCGTGCCACCGACAGGTTTTTGCTAGTTTTCTTTAAAGTAAGTACTGTTAGAATAGTTCTATCAACCAACTATCCGAAAAGACCGATCTGATCGGAAGTGGTGATATTATATACTTAACACCCCCGCACACCCGACATGGGTGAGTCAGCCCTCCACACGTGTGGATAAATGGGTGAAGAAAGTGCGGTAGGTGAGACTCGAACTCGAGACCTCAGGGCTCTGATACCATGTTAGAATAGTTCTATCAACCAACTATCCCAAAAGACCGATCTGATAGGAATTGGTGATATTATATACTTAACAAGTACAACTAGTTAGCCCCGAAAGATAGGACCGTGGAAAGGAGCACGTACAGCTTTCATGCCTCAAATCCAAACGGACGATCACACACCAGGAAAGCATAGATCGACAAAAGAGCACATCGCTGGAAGAATTTAGTTCTCGGTCGACTAATTCCTAGACAAACGGTCCCATATTATTAAACCTGCTATCTAAACAAGTTATGCTCTTCTATCTTCTGCAATTTCTATAAACACTTGAGCAACCAGCCCAATCGTCATAAGCTCATATCGCCAATAAAATGGGACAATATCAAAAAATTAAATATCGATGTCAGCATAAGAAGTGCTTAAACCAAACTAGACATTTGACACGCGATCAAAGGGGCACTTTTATTTCAGCTGGAAAATGGACTTTGAACCACGTCGATGATGCGGCCACGGCAGAGGCTATTGGACTTCGAAATGGTCTGCTCCTTGCTGGAAGTACGGGCTGTAACAAGGTTATAGTTGAAGCTGACTGCATGGAGGTTACTGAGGTGATGCAAAGCAGCGGGAATTCTCTGGGAGCGGCGCAGCGATTTATGAAGAGTGTTCTTTCCTTAGTCGGAATTTTGCTCGTGTTATATTTAATCATTGTCCTAGAGAAGCTAATAGAGCTGCCCATTGCTTAGCTAAATTAAATGAGGTCGTTCATGAGATATATGGCATGACGATCCTCCGGTTTGTTCGCGTGATGTATTGGCGGACGATGTAACTCTTGTGCCAAATTTACTATAATCCGCCGTGGTGGTTTAAAAAAAAAAACTAGACATTTGACAAAATGGGACATCGCATTGAAGTTAAACCACAAGGGGGGCCCATACATGACAACATTAAGGTTCAACAAACTCCAAGGCAAACAAATTATCCGATACTGTGCTAAAGATATCTCATGTTTCATAACACTAAGCCTTGATGGCATACTTCCTCATGGGGAAATACTTCTCGCGCTTCTTTTCCCTCTCCGTCTTCAGAGAAAGCTGTAAAACAACAGACTATAATGTAAGAACGACAGACAAAACCAACCGTATATAAGAGAAAGGCAGATTACTATTAAGAACAATAACAAAGAGCATGTTTTATCGTACTGTTCTGAAATTTGTAAGAATCTTAAGACGGTCACTTCAGCTAGAGTTAAAGACCAAATGACCAATAACAAAGAGCAAGTTGTACCTTACTGTTCTGGAATTTATATAAATGTTGGATAGTTACAGAAACCTAAGGTATTGTGTATTGCATTGTAACAGCATCATAAGTACAAAAGTATGAGAAAGAATGATATCTTACTGAAAAGGAGTATTAGTTGTATATTTTTGCTAGCTAGCATGGATAATAAATAGAAACTGATTAGCTTCTTCTGATCATGAGACCATTGAATTGCTGTATGCACAGCATCTCCATGCTGTAGATATACAGGAAAAACTAGTTGGCTACAACTGGGAGCAAACACAATCAGATAAATTGTTACACTACAAAATAACAGATCATGAGACCATTGAATTTGTGTAAGCACAATGTTTGCGTGTTATACATATACAGGAACAGCTAGTTACGTTAAACTGGAACCAAGTACAATCAAATAGATTACTACACTACAACATAGTACATTTAACCAATTGGTACTACAGGCAAAACAAGACTATAATTTAGTGTAGCATAGACAAATCAGATTATACAGAGTGGAACAAAGCGCTAAAAACAATCCTAAACTTGGCATGTTCCAAGCATTACATACAGAACTATATTATTTAAAGAGAAAAACGTGTCTGCCATTGCGGTTCTGGGGTATGTTCTATGTCTGGTGTTTGGTGAGGCGGCGGCGGATAGCGCGGGTCTTCTTGGGGCGGAGGTCCAGGGGGAGCAGCTTCTTATTCTTGTACGCCTCACGCAGCGCAACCTTCTGTTTTTGTGAGATCACCGTCAGGACGCGCGCTACCGATGTGCGCACCACCTTGCTGCAACCAGGCAAGCCACAGATTCAGTAATCCACTGGATTTGCTAAGGGACAGACACCGCGAAAGAGAGAGCGGAGTTACAAAAGAGAGAAAGGGCTATTACATCTTAGAGAGCTTGTTGGGCGCTCCGCCGGTGTAACAGCCCGAAATTCGTGAACCTAAAAATGTGAGTAAAATTTCCACTTTTGCCTTTTCATTCATGCATCCTGGCATCCTCCTTAAATTGCTAAGCTTAAAACAAATGGTGTGGCAACACATAAAAACAAATGCCAAAAATGGCTTTAAATCTTTTTAATGTCTTGAGAAAGTTGGTGATAAGTAAAAATTACTTGGAGCTCTTATATTCGTCCAGGAAGTTCCAAAGGTTGCAAATATAATTTTTGCACACTATTTTAATTTGTAAAATAAAATAAATGGAGAGAAACTCAAAATTTCCGGTGAGCAATTCCTATTTTATTTTCCTACCAAATGAGTTTCAAATAATCTAGAAAAATTAGGGGAGCTTCATATTAATGTGGGGAGGCTACCTGAATGTTCTCATAATTTTTGAAGATGGTTTAGTGCCCTAATTAAATCCCTAAAAGCCACTGTTTTTAAAAAGAAACAACAAAAGGACCTAGTGGTGATGGTAAAAAGTCTGCAAGGGGGTTTCTGCAAAAATACCATCTTCTTCTCTGTAGCGACCGAGCAGCTCGAGCTCGACCGCACCAGCTCGTCGCCGTTGCCCTGCCCACCGACGCCGCGGACAGCGCGAGGTGGATAAGACCACCCCGTGGCAGCTCTCTCTCCCCCTCAAAATATATGCTCCCTCCTCTCTCCATTTCTCTCCCGAGAGGAAAACCGAGCTCGACGGCCGCTCGACGCCGACGCACCTCGCCGCCGCAGTGGACCTCCCCGTCCAGATCGAAGACCACCGACGGGACCGCCTCGCCGTGCTGCTCCCCCACGCAGAAGCAATCGAGCCGGGGCGTCACGAATCGCCGCCACCGTCATCATCTCCTCCGCCTCCGGTCGCCGTCGTCGCGGACGAGTTCGTTGCCGTCGTTGCATCTCCGGCCTCCCGAGCACGCATACGCCTTCTGGGTGAGCTACTGGTCCTCCCCGTGCTCCCCGTTCGCAAGTGCAGGTTCCGTAGCCGTAGGTTGCCATAGCTCGCCGTCCTGTAACATGATCGGATAATCCGAAACCAGTACAAACGGATAATCCGGAACACTCCAGTACAAGTTTGTTTTTCGTCCTTAGCAGAATTTCAGGCCATCCATGCTGATCAGATAATCTGAGGCATCCAAAATCGGATAATCCGAAAAATATCAGTACGACAAAACTCTGGAGACCCTAAGGTCCTTAGCCGTTTTTTCGAGCCAGATGGATCAGATAATCCGATTCCAACTTCATCAGATAATCCGAATAACCTTCTTCAGCTATAATACAAATCCTTTCAGTTCCCTTTTTAATTTGATGCAAGAATGATTTAATCACCTAAACACTGCATCTTCACATGTTCATGTCATTCATATGTAAGTTAACACTAGAGTTCATCTATTCCAATTAACAAGTAAAGATACTACCTTACTTCACTCCGCGGTGTATTCGAGATGTGCCCTTTACGCATCCGAACTCCGTTTAAGTTGAATAGCTTGAATCATCCTCATCTCGGGGATTTAAAATGTCATGCCATCATGTGTTTGCGCATTGCATTTGTTAAAGCATGTGTGGTGATTGATTGTTTCTTCCGATGTTATGCTTCGATAGATCAAGCAGCCGAGGTTACACCGCAATACCCCGACGATCCGTACTACCAGCACGTTGAACAAGGCAAGCGTAATCCCCCCTCTGAGCATGTCTCATCCTATGTTTCCGCAAATATTTTCTGCACTATAATATTGCATGCGGTTCCAAATGTCAATTTTATTGGATTAGAGTATCCTATAGTTGCATTAAGTTTCCGATGCCATTACCTGTTTCCCTCCTATTATCCATAGGTTTGTATTGTTGGACTGAGATAATTAACAATGCTATGTTGATGCTTAGCCATGCTTAGTTAAATGCCTAGCTGTACGATGGATAGTTCATGTTGGAAACAGGTGATGAGATGCCCGGATGATGGTGGAGAATTGTGGTGACATGTAATAAAATGCTTAAAGGTGGGGATGAGAGGCCACTGTGGTTGTGGTGCTTTGTCCCGTTCTCGCCGCCTAGGTGCGAGTTCTTTACCTCTTGAACCAAGACTGAGTGTGCAACCATGCGTGAGGCCTATGCAATTGCAGGAACCCTTATTCGACTAAATAACTTCTGAGGGGCTAGCCAGGGTCCTCTAGTTCGAGCTTCCATTTGCGCGTGCGTGAAGATGGTGGTTGAGAATGGGATGAGGATGGTGGTGTTAGGAAAATGAGTGGCCGTGGGGCAGGGTGTTGGAGGCACTGAACCTGTCCTACCGCCACTGATGATCCTAGAAAGTCTCAAGCGAGGGAGAAGTCGTCACCGCTCCCACCCAGCCGGCTTTCCCTGGAAGAGAGCTAAGAGCTAGGCAATGGGCCGAACGGTATGCGTGGCAAACATTGTACACCCCTACAGGGTAAATCTTTTCGAAAAGCCGTGTCCACGGTTATGGACGACTTGGGAAAGGACGATAAGACCATAGAATAACCTGAACGGAATGATTAAAACCTTAGTACTAAAGGTACTACTCAAGAATGCAAGGTTAGCTTACTCGAGGGTGATTCGAGGAGGTGCTTTCGTAGAACAGGTAGAGTGGTTGATGATGAGAAAGGTGATCAAGAGAAAAGAGTACTTCTTACCCCTTTTGAAAAGTATTCTGATTAGTCGATGCCATGGAGTTATGTTTTGTTGAATAAAATCAGCTTTATGTAAAACAGCCATAAAACTTTGAAAGCCTCATCGAGCTAAAGCTCTATTTAATCTTGCGAGTTCGTCGAACTCAACGTCGTTTGTTTTGTTTCAGAGGAGGACTTCACCGACCTCGAAGGTGGGTTCTTTGTGGACGTCGACGAGTAGTCTGGGGTTCCCAGGTGGCAGCTTGGGACATCCCGGAACAGCTGGCGCAGGAATGTTTATTTGTAGGCCTCTTAGGCCATAATTTGGTTCTTGTTGTTTAGAACAACTTAATTCGCTTCCGCATGATGTACTGTTGGGTCTGTGACCTCTGGTTGTAATATTTGCTATCTTTAACTATTATAAGAGTTGACTACAATGATTTGTGTCGTAGAGTTTGTGATGTGCCAGTTGTTCCATAAGTCTTGATCTCTCTATTATGCATTGATAGTTGTGCCTGTGTTAAGGCATCAATCGGGGTGTTGCGTTGCCGATGATTCATTCCGAGCAACCCCTGCCAAAGGTTTTGGCCGGGGATTGGTAAACCCGTAACCTCCGGTTGTATCGCTTAACCGGTGACACACAGCATCACTGTATAGCAGTCGGGTCGGGGCGCCACAAGTTGGTATCAGAGTAGGACTGCCTGTAGGAAACCCTTCTACTGGTCGACGTTGAGTCTAGTGTTTGTGAAAATATTTTTTGACCTAAAAATGAGTTGTGAAAACCATCTTAGGATTCTTTTTACTCCTTACCTGATTACACTCTTATCTCGGGGCCATCTTACCTCTATTTGAGTTAAAAGTTTTACTCCCCGTGATCCTAAAGAAACGAGGTTGGGTTCTACCTTTAGTGTTACATGTCAGGTTGCTTCCGATGCGTGTTGGGTCAAAATCCACAGTAAACACCGTTGTTTAGCAACACTCTCCTTCTTTCGTGCTTCGGTTGTTTTGCAACTAATCAGGTGTTCCTTTCTTTGGGTTTTAACCGTGGTCTTGAACCGAAGGTCCCGGATTGTGCTGTGATTCTGGTATGTTGAATTGTGTGGGTTGTTACCCATGTGATCGTTATGCATTTGTGAATCTCGGTACATGAAGCTGACCTTCAACACAAGTACTTTCTGTGGTCCGTAAGGTAATGTTCAACCATGTACCACAACTCAGCTGGCTATGTAACTTCAGCTCTGCCTTAGCCTTGCCTTAGGTTCTGTCTTGGAACCATCAGGGTTACGACCAGGATTCTCCTAGCGAGTCTCCCAACTATGTTCGTGACTCTGCTGCATCTCTCCTTTTTGGGCATGGTTATCACAGTTGAGTAATAATCGGTGCATCTTCAACATCTGAGGATTTTTCCTGAGCATGTTTGTTACTCTTGATCTTCCTTCCGACCCATGCCTTCCATTTGACCGTCAGGTTTTGACCATGCATTGGTGTATTCCGATGCAATTTTTTGGTTCATCAGGACATTCCACTTCGGGATGTTAGGAGAGACAAACTCCAGTACCTTGTCCATTTATCGGACCAGGTCAAAGTATTGTAACCTTCAGAATGAGGGCCGTGCTTAGCTTTTGTTCTGCTCCACCTTAGAGTGTCACACTCGTTTATATCAAGGTATCGTGCTAAGTATCATGATCTTCTTGATGAAGTGATGCTCCTACACTTCGTTGCTCTACGTTTTCCAAGTAACTTGTTACTCGAGAATGATAAGACGTGAGCAGCGTTGCAGCCATCGGATATTCTTAGCAGTTCTTACTGCGCTGAAATCCAGAAAGATCCATTGTCCTTCTGAGCATGATTGGTTAGCCGATCAATCAGATGAATTTGGCTGTGTTCCCAAGTTCGTTTTCTCTGGTGCCCTTCCTCGGTCAAAGAGCTAGGTTCGTGCCGAAGCTCCCAAGACCACCTCGTTTTGCCTTCAAAGGCGTGATTCTCTCTCGAACTCAAGACATACCGGTGGATCGTGGTATTCTGTAGGTCTTTCCAGAAGTATCGCCAGGTTGTCACCTGACCGTGATGTTGAGCTTATGAGTAAGCTGGTTCTCTGAACAACTCCTTTCTCCTAGAAAATCATGCTGGATGTCCTGAATTATTCGGTTGAGCTTAAACAACTTGAAGAGTTAAAAGATAAAAGCTCTATCCGATATAGTTCCTTCCTAAAGGGATGTCTAGTCTGTCCGTGTTGAAGCTAGGTGGTATCTCTTTTGTGGATATGCTATCCTACAAATCTTTGATTTGAATTGGGCTATCGTCAAATCAAACTCCGGCTAACCTACTGAATGTGTTAGTCTGACCAATACTTATGCCCGTTCATGCAACATATGAGTCTACCGTCTTGGAGTATCTGGATAAGTTTGTTGTTGAGCCCATCAACTACCTTCTTATCTTCTCCATGTTTGAGGAGATTCATATTGGATATTGGGCGTTAGCATTGGAAATTTGTTAGAACTAACTTTGTGTCGTCACAAGGTATGTGTTCTGAAGTTAGAAGTGACTTTCTCTGGATCACGTGCAATTGCTGAAAGAAGTCGCTGTGGATCTGAGAAAATTATCTTTTTCCTCAGAATCATTTCAACTCTATCATGCATATGTATAATATTCTCGGAATTTTATGTTGTTACCTCCATTCCTTGAAAATTTCATCTATGCATCCAAGCCACTGATTGATTTGTTCAAGAGAGAGAAGAAGTCCAACAACTTCGCTATCTTTTTGATGCTTCCCAACAAGGACTCAGTTGTGTTTCTTTGCAAGAAGTTCATGTCGGTGCAATTGCGCTTCGCAGTCGCGACCACGTGGATTCACAGTCTATCTTATGTTTTGCAGCTTGGCACCGTAGTCCCTCTTTTGAGATTCTAGTACCCTTATTTCGTTGGTAACCGGTGCACAAGCTTCCTATTCATACCTGTGGAGTCTGGAGTATCTCTACACCTAACCATGTCTGAATCGCAATTAGAAATGATGGTTGATGGTCGTCAAGAAGCTGGTCCTGATGTCTAGAAGATCGAGAAGCGTTCCCAATACTAACGTTCGCGGAGTTTCTAAAGTTCTCTTGGTCCATCTTCCCGATCCTTCTCCTGTGATCCGAAATGCTTCCCGTGAGGAAGGTTCTACTCAAGCTGTTTGGTAGAAGTTACTTCTTCATCTGTTGAAACCTTGTTTTAACACTTTCCCTCAGAGACATAAGGCCTTGTGCAAAATTCATATTCTCAATCTTGTTGAGAAACAGTTGTCTAACAACTGGAAATTTCTTACCAATCTCCCGTCACCCGCATGTGTCTCCTAAGTGTCAATTCAAGGGATGCTTGAAGTCCCATCCTAAGATCCTACTAGGAAGTACTCGGTCGTTGTATCTTCACAATGATCCATCCTCCTGGAGAGGTTTCCTTCTGTCCTATGGTGTACTTGGATGATGACCTCGAAGTGAAGCCGATGAAGATCTTCAGGATGCGTTGAATCATTCTACACTGAGAAGATCGTTGGAGACCGTCGTAACCCTTTCCCTCTTTCCTACTCTTAGAATCTCGGGACGAGATTCCTGTAAGGGGGGTAGATTTGTAACAGCCCGAAATTCGTGAACCTAAAAATGTGAGTAAAATTTCCACTTTTGCCTTTTCATTCATGCATCCGGGCATCCTCCTTAAATTGCTAAGCTTAAAACAAATGGTGTGGAAACACATAAAAACAAATGCCAAAAATGGCTTTAAATCTTTTTAATATCTTGAGGAAGTTGGTGAAAGTAAAAATTACTTGGAGCTCTTATATTCGTCCAGGAAGTTCCGAAGGTTCCAAATAAAATTTTTGCAAACTATTTTGATTTGTAAAATAAAATAAATGGAGAGAAACTCAAAATTTCCTGTGAGCAATTCCTATTTTATTTTCCTACCAAATGAGTTTCAAATAATCTGGAAAATTAGGGGAGCTTCATACTAATATGGGGAGGCTACCTGAATTTTCTCATAATTTTGGAAGATGGTTTAGTGCCCTAATTAAATCCCTAAAAGCCACTGTTTAAAAAAAAAAACAAAAAAGGACCTAGTGGTGATGGTAAAAAGTCTGCAAGGGGGTTTCTGCAAAAATACCGTCTTCTTCTCTGTAGCGACCGAGCAGCTCGAGCTCGACCGCACCAGCTCGTCGCCGTTGCCCTGCCCACCGACGCCGCGGACAGCGCGAGGTGGATAAGACCACCCTGTGGCAGCTCTCTCTCTCCCCATCGAAATATCTGCTCCCTCCTCTCTCCATTTCTCTCCCGAGAGGAAAACCGAGTTCGACGGCCGCTCGACGCCGACGCACCTCGCCGCCACGGTGGACCTCCCCATCCAGATCAAAGACCACCGACGGGACCGCCTCGCCGTGCTGCTCCCCCACGTTGAAGCAATCGAGCCGGGGTGTCACGAATCGCCGCCGCCGTCATCATCTCCTCCGCCTCCGGTCGCCATCGTCGCGGACGAGTTCGTCGCCGGAGATAACTTGATCAGATAATCCGAAACCAGTACAAACGGATAATCCGGAACACTCCAGTACGAGTTTGTTTTTCGTCCTTAGTAGAATTTCAGGCCATCCTTGCCGATCGGATAATCCGAGGCATCCAAAATCGGATAATCCGAAAAATATCAGTACGGCAGAACTCTGGAGACCCTAAGGTCCTTAGCCGTTTTTTCGAGCCAGATGGATCGGATAATCCGATTCCAACTTCATCGGATAATCCGAATAACCTTCTTCAGCTGTAATACAAATCCTTTCAGTTCCCTTTTTAATTTGATGCAAGAATGATTTAATCACCTAAACACTGCATCTTCAAATGTTCATGTCATTCATATGCAAGTTAACAATAGAGTTCATCTATTCCAATTAACAAGTAAAGATACTAACTTACTTCACTCCACGGTGTATTCGAGATGTGCCCTTTACTCATCCGAACTCCGTTTAAGTTGAATAGCTTGAATCATCCTCATCTCGAGGATTTATAATGTCATGCCATTATGTGTTTGCGCATTGCATTTGTAAAAGCATGTGTGGTGATTGATTTTTTCTTCCGATGTTATGCTTCGATAGATCAAGCAGCGGGGTTACACTGCAATACCCCAACGATCCGTACTACCAGCACGTTGAGCAAGGCAAGCGTAATCCCCCCTCTAAGCATGTCTCATCCTATGTTTCCGCAAATATTTTCTCCACTATAATATTGCATGCGGTTCCAAATGTCAATTTTATTGGATTAGAGTATCCTATAGTTGCATTAAGTGTCCGATGCCATTACCTGTTTTCCTCCTATTATCCATAGGTTTGTATTGTTGGACAAAGATAATTAACTATGCTATGTTGATGCTTAGCCATGCTTAGTTAAATGCCTAGCTGTACGATGGATAGTTCATGTTGGAAACAGGTGATGAGATGCCTGGATGATGGTGGAGAATTGTGGTGACAGGTAATAAAATGCTTAAAGGTGGGGATGAGAGGCCACTATGGTTGTGGTGCTTTGTCTCGTTCTCGCCGCCTAGGTGCGAGTTCTTTACCTCTTGAACCAAGACTGAGCGTGCAACCATGCGTGAGGCCTATGCAATTGCAGGAACCCTTATTCGACTAAATAACTTGTGAGGGGCTAGCCAGGGTCCTCTAGTTCGAGCTTCCATTTGCGCGTGCGTGAAGATGGTGGTTGTGAATGGGATGAGGATGGTGGTGTTAGGAAAATGAGTGGCCGTGGGGCAGGGTGTTGGAGGCACTGAACCTGTCCTACCGCCACTGATGATCCTGGAAAGTCTCAAGCGAGGGAGAAGTCGTCACTGCTCCCACCCAGCCGGCTTTCCCCGGAAGAGAGCTAAGAGCTAGGAAATGGGCCGGACGGTACGCGTGGCAAACATTGTACATCCATGCAGGGTAAATCTTTTCGAAAAGCCGTGTCCACGGTTATGGATGACTTGGGAAAGGACGATAAGACCATAGAATAACCTGAACGGAATGATTAAAACCTGAGTACTAAAGGTACTACTCAAGAATGCAAGGTTAGCTTCCTCGAGGGTGATTCGAGGAGGTGCCTTCGTAGAACAGGTACAGTGGTTGATGATGAGAAAGGTGATCAAGAGAAAAGAGTACTTCTTACCCCTTTTGAAAAATATTCTGATTAGTCGATGCCATGGAGTTATGTTTTGTTGAATAAAATCAGCTTTATGCAAAACAGCCATAAAACTTTGAAAGCCTCATCGAGCTAAAGCTCTATTTAATGTTGCGAGTTCGTCGAACTCAACGTCGTTTGTTTTGTTTCAGAGGAGGACTTCACCGACCTCGAAGGTGGGTTCTTTATGGACGTCGACGAGTAGTCTGGGGTTCCCAGGTGGCAGCTTGGGACATCCCGGAACAGCTGGCGCAGGAATGTTTATTTGTAGGCCTCTTAGGCCATAATTTGCTTCTTGTTGTTTAGAACAACTTAATTCGCTTCCGCATGATGTACTGTTGGGTCTGTGACCTCTGGTTGTAATATTTGCTATCTTTCTCTATTATAAGAGTTGACTATAATGATTTGTGTCCTAGAGTCTGTGATGTGCCAGTTGTTCCACAAGTCTTGATCTCTCTATTATGCATTGATAGTTGTGCCTGTGTTAAGGCATCAATCAGGGTGTTGCGTTGCCGATTATTCATTCCGAGCAACGCCTGCCAAAGGTTTTGGCCGGGGATTGGTAACCCGTAACCTCCGGTTGTATCGCTTAACCGGTGACACACAGCATCACTGTATAGCAGTCGGGTCGGGGCGCCACAGCCGGTGACCTTGGTGACGCGGAGGAGGGATAGCTCCGCCTTGAGGTCCTTGAGCTGCCCCTGAAGCTCGGCCTTGTTCGAAGAACGTGCACCTTGATCCGGGCTGCCATTATCGCACGAAAAATATTGTACGATGTTAGATCTGCTAGAAGAGCGGGGAAATAATACTCGGCTGACGAAAGAGGCTTATCCATGGCAGCGAAGAGGAGGCGGTAGCTGTGGCGGCGGCGGGAAGATGATACACAGGCAGTGCCAAGAGAACGTGATGAAGTTGCTGCGGAGGGTTATATAGTAGAGAGGGCGAAGCGAAAACCCTAGAGTCAGTCGCGGTGGATTTTGGGCTTCGTTGGGCTAGATGTATGAACCGATACGGTGGGCCTTCTCCAAATATTTCACTTGTTTCACTACGATCGTTATACTGCTACTAGTACTTGCAGCTCGTTATTTTGAAAAAATCGAAATTCATATTTTTGAGTTTCCAAAAATCGCTCAAAAAATCACAGGTATAGATAGTCTCGATACACACAAGCGTGAATTGTTTTGACTTCAAATTCGTTGTATTTTGGGCTGTGCAAAAAAGACAAATTCTGACAGATTTCAAAATTTTGAATCCGAGTATTTAGATCCAGAAATTTGTCTTTTAGATCTAGGCCAGAATAATTCGAATTTGGAGTTGAAAATTGGTAAGATTGTAAATCTGCATATTATCTACATCCGATAATTTTTTCATGATTTATGAAAACCTAAAAATGTCGATTTCAATTTTTTTAAATAACGAGCTCCATGTAGCTCGGGCTCTAAAAAAGGTTTTCGCGCTGTTCTAATCCTTCCTATCTAAAAAGAACCAGAACCATTGGTTCCAAATTCTGCCCACCCTTCGTCCAACTCCCTTCGTCGCACACCTCAAATTTTGGCGCTGACAAGAGGGACTGCCCGGAATAACGTTCCCGTCGTCCCCACTCCTCCCTCGCCCGCCTCCCAAATGATGTAGCCCAATCTACGACTCCTACAACCAATGGCCCAATGACAAGAGCTAGAGTCAAAGCTATACATGAAAATGTGACCTCACTCCTATCTTTGTGTGATTTAGACACACCTTTGAACGGCTTTCTACTTCATTCGAATACTCTTTGCATACTTAGGAATCAGCTCCATGAAGATCCTCAAGGAAGTGTCGAAGTTGGACAAGATTCAAGCCAAGACGACGGGGAAGAGGAAGTGGAGATGGGAGAAAAGACCCAGGCGGCGGTACTACCGCCAGGACGCTACCGCTGCCAGTACCCCGCCTGCTACCGCTGAAATCCAACTTTGGGCTCGACGTCCGGTACCGCCAGCGGCATCAACAGCGGTACCGATCGGTACCGGGGACGTGGTGAGCAGCAGCGAGGAATATTCCCACCCCGGCGGTACTACCGCGCCTGCTACCGCTGAAAGTATGCTTCGATCGAGTCTTCCGGTACCTCCAACCGGTACCGGGGACGTGGGACGCAAAGACGCCTGCCCGCACCAGCGGTACCACCGGCTAAACCAGCGGTACTACCGCCAGTGCGGGAATCAGCATGGGTTGGAAGGTCCTTGAGCCTTCCCCCCCCCTACCCCCTTTGGTCAACACTATTTATAGAACCTCCTGTGCTAGATCTATGGATAGACTATGATTTGGGATTAGAGTAGAGTTGTGCTCCTTCATCTCAAAGTGGTCTCTTCCTCCAATAGAGATGAATCAAGACCTCCCCTTGTGGAGATGAATCAAGTTCTCCCCTTGTGGAGAAGATCCCTCTAGTGGATACCAAGGCTTCCTCTTGTAGTTTGCTACTTGCTAATCTTTCCTCTTGAAGTGGCTAGATTGGGTTGGTTTGGATTGACCAATTGGAGAAACAATCCTAAGAGTAAGGTGTGCTTGGGAGAGGAGAATTGGGGGCTACCCTTGGGGCTTGTTACCAATTGAATCTTGCTGAGTTGCTTCTTGCTAGTTATCCTTGATTTGGTGCTTTTCCCCTCTTTGTGTTCTTGTGTTCATCCCTTGTTCTTCGTGTTCATCGATCCCTCCGCCCAAATCCGTGTAAATCAGGACCAACCTACATCATATGGTATCAGAGCTCTAGGTTGCCACGGATTTGATGTGTGTTTCCACCGAAATCCACCAAATTTTTCTTTTGTTTTGAGAAATTCAAAAATTTCCACCAAAAATAGCCATTTTGGGATTCGGACGATTCGTTCGATTTGATGAGTTTTGGTAGTTTTGATCCATGGATCTGTTGCTTTAGGACCCCCTCCACCTTTGTTTGCGTTCCCAAACCTCAATTTTGTCAATTTCCAACGAATTCGAGGAAGTTTTTTAGCCCATTTTTGCCCAAATTGCGAGCAGAAATTGCAGATCTCCAGGCAGCGGTACTACCGCCAAAGTTAGCGGTACTACCGCCAGGGCCAAGTTTTTCAGAAATTTTTCTTTTCTCCTCGATTCGTTTTGGCATTTCCTCTTTGTGTTTGAGTCCTTTCTTGGTGTGCCCTACGTCTACGACATCGACAAGCTTCCGCAGCAACGCGTCATCAACGCCAAGCGACGACGCCACCAAGGACTCAACATTTCCCCGACATCGTAATCCGTTGTGAGCCCTTCTTCCTTTCGTGTACCTTGACCTATCGGACTAGCTCTTTGATATTGTGGGGCATTGCACTTGTTCGAGTGATTGTCTTAAAATATTGGCGAGTGTGTATCGTTAGAGATCTTGGCACTAGCAAAAGAGAAGGAATCATCGTCAAAAAAAAAAGAAGAGAGAAGACAAAAGAAAAGAACATGAGTAGTGCCAAGTATCATCTCTTATAGATTGCGTCAAAGCTTAAACCGCCAAAGTGAGTGTGAGTGTTTAACACTTGTGCAAATCCGTTGCCCACCCAAAAAGCAATTGAGCTAGCATCCTTCTTGTGTTGGTGTGACATTTGAACACGTAGTCTTCGTTAGGTTGTATATCTTCGAGTGCTCGCCCTTTGGGCGCCCAACCCCATCATTCGCTTTTGTGTGTGTTTCTTCATCATTTGTGGTTGGTGTTTCTTTGGTAACTTGATCATTGTGGATTTTCTCTACCTTTGACAATATGCTTTTCGTCGAGTTTGCTTGATTTCCGTTGCCACTTCATACCTTCCTATCCTCATAAGTGTGTGTGGGGGCTGTTAGAACCGGATTCTCTCCTCTCAAGCCACATTATACTTGGGATATAGTTTGTCTTGGTTTTTCCTTGCCACATATCTCACTTGTTCTTGAGAAAATGTTTAGGGGAAGGTACAAACGGAAGCTCAAGCTCGGACGATGAAATCCACGGTAGAGTTCGAGGTGATCATGGCCTAGGACGTTACGAGCGCCGTCTTCAAGCTCAAGAGGCCAACTTCAACGACCGCATGCATGCGCAAGAAGAATCTATGGAGCGGGTGACCGAAGCTCTCAACAACCTTGTGCAACAACGAGCCTCTTCTTCATCACGCTCAAGTCGTACAAGAAGCACTTCAAGGTCGACGCAAGCACGTCATGGACGTCATGGCCCTCGCCAAGAAGATCCGCAACAAGAACGTCAACATAGCCCATGGCGCGACGCCCATGAACGACCTCGTCATAACGTGGAACAAGTACATGCGCCTCACGCGAACAATGCCAATGCGCATCAAGAACAACCTCAGCAAAACGATGAACGTCGTGAACGCATACCATCACCACCACCGCAACAACGTGATCATCGTGACCCATTGGCTAATGGCAATGGCGTACCAGGTGCGAATGACTTTGATGAACAAGGACGTCCTCACCGTCATCCGCCAAGGCCATGCCATCAAAATCATGACAAGGCGAACAATAAGAACAACCCATTCCTCAACAAGAGCACCATCCGCGCCATGATCCTCGTCATCGTCAAGAACTTCCACATGATCGTCAACAACACCACCATTCCGAGTCAAGTGATAGCGAGTCAAGCCAACACAATGGTGATGGACTCAATCGAAGGAGACGTGGACGTGCATTCCCACGTGGTGCCTATCGCGACGACTATGATGACTTGAACAACGTTCGCTTTGATATACCCAAGTTCTTCGGCACAAGTGATCCGGAAGCCTACTTCTCATGGGTACTCAAGGTTGACAAGATCTTCCGCGTACAACGCTTCTCCGACAAAAGAAGGTTGCCTTAGCCTCGATGGAGTTTGAAGAGTATGCTCTCTTGTGGTGGGAACAACTCCAAGATGCACGCATCGCTAACCACCAACAACCAATCGACACTTGGGTTGAAATGAAAGAAACAATGTACAAGCGCTTCGTGCCAAGCCACTACACTCAGAGTTGTACAAGAAGTTGCAAGAGTTGAAGCAAGGTTGAAGTCGGTTGATGAGTACTATAAGGAGATGGAAATCTCGATGATGAGAGCCAATGTCAACGAGTACGAAGAGCAATCAATGGCTCGCTTCATGAATGGCCTCAACTATCCAATCAAGAAGATCGTGGAGTTCCAACCATATGCCTCTTTGGTTGAGCTAGTACATCAAGCTTCAAAGGCCGAGCGCCACGTGCTTGAAGAGCTCAAATACCTCAAGACAAAGGCATTTTTCGCCAACAAGCCCTCCTCATCAACGAACACACCAACTCAAGCTCCTCCTCAAGCTAGCGCGAAAGGCACGCAAGAGCTTCTACATCCACCACTCAAGCACCTCAACCTTCAAGAAGGCACCTTCATCTAGCAATGCACCTCAAGGATCGTCGTCCGGAACAAGACTCTTGCAATGCTACAAGTGCGGAGGACAAGGGCACAAATCCTTTGAGTGCACCAACAAGAAGGTCATGATCATCAATGACATGGGAGAGTATGAATCTATGAGTGAAGATGAGTACAATGCTTGAACAAAGTCGCCACAATGCAAAGTGTCAAGAAGAATCAAATGAGATATATTGTGATGGCGATAACAACCCTCTTGGTTGTGCAAGACTTTAACCACCAATGTCGTGAAGAAGACCAAAGATGCAATTTGTTTCAAACAAGAGCGGGAATCAATGGAAAGTCCATCAAGGTCATCATCGATGGTGGAAGTTGCCACAACTTAGCGAGCAAGGAACTTTGTGATAAGCTCAACTTGAAGTTCAAGAAGCACCCTCACCCATACCATGTGCAATGGTTGAGTGATACCGGAGCCGTCAAGATACAACACATGGTGCAAGTCTCCTTCAAGATTGGTGCTTATGAAGATACGGTTGATTGTGATGTTGTGCCTATGTCCGTGTGTCACTTACTTCTTGGGCGTCCATGGCAATTTGACAAGGGTGCTATGCATGATGGAAGGACTAATTACTATAGCTTCAAGAACAACGACAAGACCTTCGTCCTTCGTCCCATGACACCAAGTCAAGTCATGCCGACAACGCCAAGACTATTGCACGGGCACAACAAGATCGTTCGTCAAGTGAGATGAGTGGTGAGCGAGAGACCCACCATAAAGTGAGTGAGAGCCACAAGCCAAATGAGTGTGACACTTCAAAGAGAGCCCACAAAACTTACACTATTTGCCACCAAAAGAGAGATGAGGGAGTTGAGAGAGAACCCATCCACCCTCCACTATGTGCTCATATGCAAGGGTGAAGTTTCTATGACTAACACTTTACAAACCTTCCTCCTCTTTGTTGTCTCTTTTGAAGGACTTTGAAGATGTCTTCCCTCAAGACGTACCTCCCTTACGCGGAATCGAGCATCGCATCGACCTTGTTCCCGGCGCACCGCTACCAAACCGCGCTCCTTACCGCACCAACCCCGAGGAGACAAAGGAGATTGAGCGGCAAATACAAGAACTTCTTGCCATGGGACATATCCGCGAGAGCTTGAGTCCGTGCGCCGTGCCCGTCATCTTGGTACCCAAGCACGACAACACTCTTCGCCTTTGCATGGATTGTCGTCCCATCAACGCCATCACCGTTAGGTATCGCCATCCTATCCCTCGACTTGATGATATGCTTGATGAGCTTTGTGGTTCCGCTATATTCTCCAAAATTGATCTTAAAAGTGGATACCACCAAATAAGGATGTGTGAAGGTGATGAATGGAAGACCGCATTTAAAACAAAGCTTGGTCTTTATGAATGGCTTGTCATGCCATTTGGTCTTTCCAATGCACCTTCTACTTTTATGCGTCTCATGAATCATGTTTTGCGTCCTTTCATTGGGAAATTTGTTGTGGTATACTTTGACGACATCCTTATCTATAGCAAATCTTTGGAAGAGCACACTTCTCATGTTGCTCAAGTTTTGTTGGTTCTTCGCAATGAAAAGCTTTATGCAAATCTTTCTAAGTGCACTTTTGCCACCAACAAACTTGTTTTCTTGGGTTTTGTTGTTTCTTCGGATGGATTGAAGTTGATGATGCAAGATACAAGCAATTCGGACTTGGCCTTTTCCGATGTCACTTGAGGAGTTGAGACGTTTTCTTGGTTTTGCCGGATTTTACCGCCGATTCATCAAGGATTTTTCCACAATTGCTTGCCCCTCCATGAACTTACAAAGAAAAATGTACCTTTCATTTGGGGCAATGCACATGATTTTGCTTTCAATGAGCTCAAACGGTTATTAACCGAAGCACCACTCCTTGCCCTTCCGGATTTCTCTAAGACATTTGAGATTGAATGCGATGCAAGTGGATTGGGCATTGGAGGAGTGCTTATGCAAAATGGTAGACCCATTGCATACCATAGTGAGAAATTAGATGGAGCTCGCTTGAATTACCCCATTTATGACAAAGATTATTTGCTTTGGTTCGTGTTTTGGATGTGTGGCAACATTACCTTCGTCCTAAGGAATTTGTCATTCATTCCGACCATGAATCCTTGAAATATTTGAAAAGTCAAACAAATTTGAACAAAAGACATGCTAAGTGGGTTGAGTTCATTGAGTCTTTTACCTTTGTAATCAAATACAAGAAAGGTAAAGACAATGTGGTCGCGGATGCTCTATCCCGCAAGGCCAACCTACTTACACGTCTTGACATTAGTGTCTTGGGTTTGGATGAGATAAAGGAGTTGTATGCTACCGATGCTTTCTTTGGAGACATTTTCGCTCAATGTTCGGAGCACAAAGGAATTGGTGATTTCTATTTGCACCAAGGTTTCTTGTTTAAGGCTAACAAACTATGTATACCCGAGTCTTCGCTTCGTTTGGTCCTTTTGAAGGAATCACATGGAGGCTCACTCATGGGTCACTTTGGACGCGACAAGACCTACGCCATGCTCGCCACCAACTACTTTGGCCAAGAATGAAGCGTGATGTGGAACGCCTAGTTCGACGATGTTCTACATGTCTCAAAGCTAAGTCTACTCTAAACTCTCATGGCTTGTACACCCTTTACCCATTCCACATAGACCGTGGTCCGATATTGCTATGGATTTCTCTTAGGTCTCCCACGTACTAAAACAAACAAGGATTCCATATTTGTCGTCATTGATCATTTTTCTAAGATGGCACACTTCATACCATGCAATAAGACCGACGATGCTTCACATATCGCCACGTTGTTTTCAGGGAAATCGTCCGTCTTCATGGAGTGCCAAAGACCATTGTTTCGGATCGAGACGTCAAGTTTGTGAGCTATTTTTGGAAGACTTTGATGGCCAAGTTCGAAATCAAGCAACTCTTTCCACCGCCTACCACCCTCAAACGGATGGTCAAACCGAAGTGGTGAATCGAAGCCTATCTACGCTCCTTCGTGTGTTGATCAAGCCAAACCTCAAGAATTGGGAAGAGTGCATCCCTCATGCCGAGTTTGCCTACAATCGAGCACTACACCGAGCAACAAAGAGAACTCCCTTCGAGATCGTCTATGGTTCAAACCCCTACACCGCGCTTGACATGCTACCACTTCCACTCCATCAACAAGTCAACATGGACTTCGACAAGCGCGCCGCTTACATGAAAAAGCTACATGAAGATACAAGAAGCACAACGAAGACCATGCTACGAAGGTGAACAAGCACAAGCGCGCCATAATCTTTGAAGAAGGAGACCTTGTTTGGCTACACTTGCGAAAAGAGTGCTTTCTGGATGCTAGAAAGTCAAAGCTTCACCCTCGAGGATACGGCCCTTTCAAGGTCTCAAGCGCATCAACAACAATGCCTACAAGATCGACATCTCCAAATCCAAGCATTTGGTCCATGACACTTTCAACGTCACCGACCTATCGCCATACCTTGGGACATCGAGTGATGAGGAAGAACAAGAGTCGAGGACGACTCTTTCCCAAGGGGGGGGGAGATGATGTAGCCCAATCTACGACTCCTACAACCAATGGCCCAATGACAAGAGCTAGAGTCAAAGCTATACATGAAAAGGTGACCTCACTCCTATCTTTGTGTGATTTAGACACACCTTTGAACGGCTTTCTACTTCATTCGAATACTCTTTGCATACTCAGGAATCAGCTCCATGAAGATCCTCAAGGAAGTGTCGAAGTTGGACAAGATTCAAGCCAAGACGATGGGGAAGAGGAAGTGGAGATGGGAGAAAAGACCCAGGCGGCGGTACTACCGCCAGGAAGCCGGCGGTACTACCGCCAAGATGCTACCATTGCCAGTACCGCGCCTGCTACCGCTGAAATCCAACTTCGGGCTCGACGTCCGGTACCGCCAGCGGCATCAACAGCGGTACCGATCGATACAGGGGACGTGGGGAGCAGCAGCGAGGAATATTCCCACCCCGGCGGTACTACCGCGCCTGCTACGGCTAAAAGCATGCTTCGGGCGAGTCTTCCGGTACCTCCAGCGGCTGCGGCGGCGGTACCAACCGGTACCGGGGACGTGGGACACAAAGACGCCTGCCCGCACCAGCGGCACCACCGGCTAAACCAGCGGTACTACCGCCAGTGCGGGAATCAGCACGGGTTGGAAGGCCCTTGAGCCTTCCCCCACCTACCCCCTTTGGTCAACACTATTTATCGAACCTCCTATGCTAGATCTAGGGTTAGACTATGATTTGGGATTAGAGTAGAGCTGTGCTAGCTCCTTCATCTCAAAGTGGTCTCTTCCTCCAATGGAGATGAATCAAGGCCTCCCCTTGTGGAGATGAACCAAGGCCTCCCCTTGTGGAGAAGATCCCTCTAGTGGATACCAAGGCTTCCTCTTGTAGTTTGCTACTTGCTAATCTTTCCTCTTGAAGTGGCTAGATTGGGTTGGTTTGGATTGACCAATTGGACAAACAATCCTAAGAGTAAGGTGTGCTTGGGAGAGGAGAATTGGGGGTTACCCTTGGGGCTTGTTACCAATTGAATCTTGCTGAGATGCTTCTTGCTAGTTATCCTTGATTTGGTGCCTTCCCCTCTTTGTGTTCTTGTGTCACCCCTTGTTCTTCGTGTTCATTGATCCCTTCGCCCAAATCCGTGAAAATCGGGACCAACCTACATCACCAAAGATCTCTCTCCCGCCTCTGCTAATTCCGCAGAGCGCTAGAGCCCCTTCCCCCGTCCTCTCAAGCGCCACCATCATCTCCTCCGCCACCTCTCTCTAGCGATGAGCAGCTCCACCTCGAGCTCGAAGCCGCCAATAGGTCATCCCGTCCTTGCCACCGCCCCACCTCCATCGGCCAGCCCAGATGGCCCTTTCGAGCCTACATCCTGCCCGCTGATGATTCCAGGGGTGGAGTGCTATGCCTTCTCATCTTCCCACTGTGGCGGTGTCGATTTCATCCATCGGTTATTGTGCCCCCATCTTCCCACCTTGGTCGCCCAGTGGTCATGCTTCTCTGGCCTTGTTGACGAGGGATACGGGATCTCTATCTTGCTAGTCGGTGCACGACAGATAGTTGGGGGAGGAAGATTTAAGGATTGTGTGGATGGATGGAGGAGGCCCTGGTGTGAGTCGATCTGGGAGGTGCAGTGGCTGGTAATGGCGTGGAGATGCTTGGTTCAACTTGTTATGCCTTCAGTTTTTGCTAGACATAACGCTTTAGATCTGTAGCTTGTGCAAGGAAGCGTGTAGCTAATTCTGTGATGAGAGACACATATACATGCTGCTTGTCAACGACCCGACCCTACATGGCAGCGAGGACGAGGTGGGTCACAAGGAGGGTCCACCTGGAAGAGAGGCAAGGCCGCGGCGATCACGGAAACCACCTGCGTGGTTAGCTGACGACAGCTGGGTGGCATAGCGCTGCTATATATGTCAGATATGAACCTTCCTTTGCTTTTGTCGAGTAACTGAATTTTATGGACGGCAGTGCCGTATCGAACTAGCCCAAGGGTGGTGGGGAGGATCCGGAGAAATAAACCAATTTTCCTGTCTGGATCGAGATCGTGATCGAGTTCATCCCTCTGTTCTTCCTCGTTTCGCTGTGATTCAGTAGCTAGGTACTTACAAGTGGTATTCAGAGCCTTCTCGATCCGAGTCTGGAGTTCCCCACCCATTCATACCCTACTCGATTCTCTTCGCGAGCAAGATCTGAGGCCATGGACCAACTCTCACCGGATTCACGGGCGGTCTACGATCTGATCAAGGTGTCGACCTCGGAGGAGTTCGAGACACGCTTCCTAGAGTACGAGAAGAAGACGCTCGGCACCGTGCGCCAGTTCATCGCCAACATGGAGAAGCAGCTCAAGATGGTGAACACCACCATCGATTCCGTCTGATCAGCCGTCAACACGGATAAGGAGGCCACCAGGACCTCCATCGGCGAGGATCTCATCACCGTCATGGAAACATTGAGCTCTCAGATCGCGTCGCTTGCTTCGACGATCGAGCGCATTCCGCGGCCAGATCCCGACGCGGTGGCGGATCGCCCCTCTGCTCCACTCCATCGGGAGCCGGAGGGTGGTGCTGTAGGCCAATCATGGCACGGCGGGCAACACCAGAACCGAGGGACGATGAGTGCCTTCCACTCCTCTCCTCCGGTCGGAGGTAACAACTCTGGCCGGTCCTTATTGCATCAATTCGATTCGAGTTCTTTGCCACAGCGTACTGACTGCATTTTCGCCAGGGTCTCGTGCGGGGTTGCCTCACTTTGAGGGCGCCAATCCGAAGCTCTGGCAAAATCATTGCGAGGAATTCTTCCGGAGGGGACAGACACCGATTGCGCTGTGGCCTGCCGATGCATCCGCCTTCTTCACCAGCGCTGCGGCGACGTGGTTGGAGTCCTATCTGCAGAAGAAACCATCGCCGACATGCTCCGCATTCGTCGAGGCTGTGCTGGCTTGTTTCAGCCGCAACCAGCACTCCATTCTCTGTCGGTGCCTGTTCCACATCTCTCAGGTGAATACAGTGGAGGATTATGTTCAGAGGTTCTCGCAGTTGGTGGATCAGATCACAGTGTACGAGCCCAACCCTGACGTGGTGCACTATACCACCAGGTTCCTCGATGGGCTGAAGTCTGCTGTACGTGTGCTTGTTGCAATTCAGCAACCTGCTACGCTGGAGATAGCGTATTCGCTGGCATTGCTGTATGAGGAGTTGGGAGAGGATACCGGACTATTGCCCAGTCACCAAGCTCTAGTTGCGGTGGCTCGTCGTGCGCAACCTGCGCCACCGCCCTTGCCTCGGCCACCAACAAAATGGATTTCCAAAACAGTGGAGGAGAAACGAGCGTTGAGCGCCAGCGAGGAGAAGTGGAGCAATCTCAAGACATATCGGCATGCGAAGGGCCTGTGTTTTACCTGTGGCGAAAAGTACAGTAGCGAGCACCAGTGCAAAACCTCAATTCCCCCGCATGTGGTGCATGAAATGGTGAACTGTATGCTTCTGATCGGGGATGGGAGTGAAGAGCATCAAGATGCAGAACAGCCGGAGCCGAGCCATTCAGTGAATGCAATGGTACTGTCAGCAGCAGCTCTGTCTCCAGGGAAGGCAGCACCTCACACGATGCAGTTGCAGGTGTAAATTCAAGGGCATTCGTTTCTGTTCCAGGTGGATTCCGGTAGCTCTGCTTGTTTTAGCAATCAGCAGTGAGCTCAGTTGCTTACGGTTCTGAAGATCTCACTGCGTCTGCCACAGTTCAGGTTGCGGGTGACACCCTCTTGGAGTGTACCAGCTATTTTCCGGTGCTGCAATGGATGGCAGACGGTGCAACGTTCACTGATACCTTCAGAGTACTGAATTTGGCGAGCTACGATGGTATCATTGGTCTGGACTGGTTGAGCAAGTATAGCCCCATGCTCACACACTGGGAACAAGGGTGGATCGCATTCCAGTACGAAGGCAGGCAGGTGGTGTTGCGTGGCGATGAACCGAGACTGTGCATGCATGCCTTTGTTGAGCTCAATCTGGTTCATGAAGCAGAGGTGGTGGCAATAGAAATCCCAGAGGAAGTGCAAGCGATCGTAGACAAGTTTTCAGCAGTGTTCGAGGCGCCATCCGGGTTGCCACCACGACGCAAGTACGATCACCGTATCCCATTGGTGACGGGTGCGCGACCAATCTCCATATGGCCGTATCGCGTGGCTCCGGAACTGAAAACAGAGATCGAGCGACAGGTCAGGGAGTTGCTGGACCAGGGCGTGATCACCCACAGCAACAACGCATTCAGTGCGCTAGTGCTGCTTGTCAAGAAGGGCTTGGTGGACTGGCGCCTGGTGTTCGACTACCGTCCTCTCAATGCGCTGACAGTTAAGGGAAAATATCCATTGCCAGTGATCGACGAGCTGCTCAATGTGCTCGCCGGTGCCAAGTGGGTCTCCAAGTTGGACTTGAAGGCCGGGTATCATCAAATTTGGCTCGCTCTAGGCGAGGAGCACAAAATCGCGTTCCAAATGCACAACGGTCACTACGAGTTCAAGGTCATGGCGTTCGGCTTGACTGGCGCACCTGCGACGTTCCAGCATGCGATGAACGCCACGCTCGAGCCGGTTCTCCGCAAGTTCTCCCTCGTCTTCTTCGACGATATAATCATTTACAGTCGCTCGTATGAGGAGCACCTGGAGCACCTTGCCACAGTGCTAGCTATCTTGCAGAAAGACAAGTGGCATGTGAAAATGTCGAAGTGCGCGTTCGCGCAACAGGAAGTAACATACCTAGGGTATGTTGTGTCTGCCAATGGTGTCGCCATGGACATGTGGGGACCCCGGACTAGCCGTCTGAAATACCCGATTATGATTAACACAACGATCCCGTGATCAGTCTGTCGTTGCACATAATCCGAACTGAATACCAACGTTTACATCCATTACAGTACCGAATTAAAGTCTTACATAAATGGTCACTTAGACCAAGTCTTACATAGGTGCCTTCATGGGCCAAACCAAAATAATCAGCGGAAGCTACGGCGTTGTAGACATCAAATCCTAGCGACGACCCGACAGGCAGCTGACTTATGGAGATCCCTAGTTCGCGTAGAAGTCTCCATACTCCTCCTCGGCTTAGTGCTCCTCAAAGTCTGGCTAAGACAATAGCCAGGGACGAAACCAATATGAGTACATTTGATTGTACTCGCAAACTACCCCAACATGAGTATGCACTAGTTTTATTTTAATTTCATACTTTTATTTATTTAAAACATCTCTATATCTTTATTGAAAAAGATAAGAAGAATTTTATAACTATCTTTGAATAAAATCACCATTTTATCTGTTTCTCCAAAACTCCTCCTTTTTCCGACCATAGTCCGTCATGGTCCACTTGTCTCCAACAACCTCATACCGATCCGTTGGTATAGGTGTATGGAACATTCTCCACTTCATTATTCTTTCAAAAAACTCAACTCTTTTCAAAACTTGCACATGGTCTTAGGACAGCCTTCCAACTGTCCATATCCGAGGACTCGGCTATTCGAATAGTTTTACACTCTGCAGAGGTAGCACGCTTTTCCCACATCCATCCGGTAACTCATCGTGTCAGCCACGTCCCGCCATACAAGGTGTATGCGAAGTTGAGTCACCGACCCTAGCCTGTCCTTTGCTCATGCTAGTATAGGACCCTGCCCTTACGACACTTTCCACCACACTTAACCCAGCCCGTCGGAATCTAAGTGTGAGGACTCATAGTTTTTCCCGGCGATCACATGGTGAAGTCTTCAATCCTCCTCCTTATCTTTCCATAGAGTTTGAGTGAGGACCCAGGTCAGGGGTAGGTCACCAAACCATCCCCTCATGCATAACAGAGTCATCTCCGTCGATGAGGCATCCCATACTAATATGAGCAAATTATATGACTAAGCTCTTTCCCATATGTGGGTAAATGTGGTCGCACATGTTAAGATTGGTTGTCATAGTACTAGGACACACTGTGCATTTTTCATAAACATCTCCATACTCCATTTCTCGACTTCAGCATCGACATCTCGGCATTTCATCACCACACAAGTATTTCCAAAGGAGTTTTGAGTAAACAATAATTATTTTTCCCATCCTATAATTTGATATAAACTATCCTATACTTCTACATAGGGTGGCAAAATAATTTCCATATACTTTTTGAAAAGGTTTTAGAAAATCTTTGCCTTAAGAGTAAATCATGTTATCAAAGTAGATGCATATATTTGGGTTGCAAGCTCAGAGGGTAGCTTGCCTTGCTCGACAAAGTGACCTTGGGCTTGATCTTCAGGTTCAACAAATTCCCCTTCCTCGATAAATCCGACAGCGTTCTTGTCTAATTAACAAACAAGCAAATACAACAATCACTAATCTACTCAATCAACATCACAACATTACAATCTTAAAATGCTACAAATAGCCACTGCACACATCAAACAACACACTTTGGTTTCAAATTAATTGAATTAAACATTATTTATTTATGTCTTAAATATGGCAGAAACTTGTGGAACATGTTTAATTGCACAACTTGAGTTCTGTTTGTCACAAAAATACAAATAAAATTCTACAGAAAGCTACTGATGTGTAGAAGACAACACAATTTAGTTTGGACTAATTGGAGTTACCAAACTTCCTACATAATTGTTTAAATCCAGTAACTTAATAATCAGGTTTTAGCTACCAATTAAGTTCTGTTGATCCTAAAATTAAATCCTTTTAGGGGTAACTAAACATGACTAAATGTGATCTAACAAAAAAATTCCTAATTCATTTGGGTTAACCATTAAGCATCTTTAATTGTTTTAGTGCAGAAAGGTGTTCTAACTTCAATTTTATACTAAACAATTATCTCTCCATAATTAATTCTACCAAAATTAGGGGAGCTAGTAGATCACAGTACCAAGCTAACAAAATTGGTTTCGAATTATTTGGCTTAACAGATTATCAGAAACAAACAAGTTTAGATTTTAAACCTTCTGTGGTATTTTTAATAATACATTTTTATTATTTATCTAAATGAAATGAAACTAGCTGGGTTGGTTAAAAAATTTCATAAGCTTTCCAGAACATTTGGATTTCATTTATTTGGATTTGTAAATCTCGAGATATTGAATTTTGAAGTTGATGCCAGTACTGAATTCTTCTAAGGATTTAAATTAGAAAAGCTAACTATTCTGGATAATGTTGAAGAACCTGACGAGTGGGGTCCACTCGTCAGTGACTCAACTAAAACGGTGTGCGCACTGGAAATGTTTAAAAGTCTAACGAGCGGGGCCCGCTCGTCAGTGGCTGTTCTAATCGAAGCGATACGCTGCCGTTGATCAAAGATCTAACGGCTGACGTTTCATCGCATCGGCGACGCCCTAAACTGGGCGGCGCCGTGGCTCCGGCGATGGCGAGGTCGGTGAATCGCTCACCTAGGGTTTCGGGAGGATGTGCAGGTGAGGTAGAACGACGGCGGAGGCTCGGGGAAGCTTGCTGGAGGAGTCCTGCTTCCTGGGACGGCTTGTATCGTCGACGGCGAGCAACTGCACTTCCACGGCCATGGCACGAACTCCGGTGAGCTCCTGACGGCGAGTCTGTGCACCAAACATATGGGAAAAGAGAGCGTGTGAGTGCGGTTGTAATGGAGATGAGAGTGCGGGCCAGAGAAGCAAGAAAGAGAGGGCAGCGCGGCGTGGCCGTGTTCACCTTCAACCTCGGCACGGCCGAGCTCGGAGATGGCACGGGCAGTAGCAGCACACTGCAGCAACGGCTCCGCCCTCCTGGTGGTGCACAAGAGAAGGTGGAGCAAGGGAGAGGGAGTGGTGTGGCGTGGAGCAAACGAGAGGGCTCGGGTGGCTATTTAACCACCGAGCATGGTCCATGGTGGCCTGGGTGCAGGGGAGGTCCAGGGGGCGGGAGAGCTCGCCATAGGGGGCGGTGGGGTGCGGCTACGGTGTTGGGGTGGAGGGGAGCAAACATGGCTGCGTGGAGGCGAGCTGCGCTTGCTCGAGGTGGGGGACGGCCGTGTGCGTGCTCGGGCGGCGCACGGCGTGCACTGGCATGGCAATATCTGGCGGGTGCGGGTTCCTTCTGGGCGTTGTGCTGCGTCGAGAGGGAGCAGAGAGGTGAGGGAGAGAGGGGGGGCACGGCCATGGGCTTCCACGGCGTCGACACCTCCGTCGCCATAGTGGCGACCATGGCGCATGGCGCACGGGCGGCTGTCCCCTGGCGGTGACCACGGTGCACGGTCTCCCTCCTCGATTTCTTCCGCTCCACGGGCGCAGTGAGAGGAGAGCAATCAATTTCGATCAAATTGATCACGGATTGGATCGAATTGGGGAAGAACAAAGCTCTGCCACCAGGTGTTCGACAGTGTCCTCACCCAAATCAAAATTTGAATTTTTGCAATTTGTTTTCATAATTTGGTTTATACACAGTTAACATGATTTGTGGTGCTGTGTTGGATTTTATTTGACAAGTGCATCATAGCACATTTTGCAATTTGAATATGATAAAGAAAGGTTTGGAATTTAAATTTAGGTTTTTGAAATTAATATTTGAGAGAGAAAAGTGGTGAGAATAAAATGAGAGTGACTACCATCACTCCACTGAATTTTGTTTGGAATAAAAATAATTTCTCACTTGGAGAAAATTGGTGTGACACTTGTCACATGAGTTTCTAGTTTTTAACTTTTGTTTTATTTCTTTTCTTTTTTCAAGTTTTTAATTAGAGCTAACAACCAACAAAAATCAACAAGAAATAATTATCACAAGCAACAATATACAATCAACACATATAAATTAACAAAAGTTTTTGTTGGCCCTCATTTTTGGAATAATAATACTTATAATAATTTTGGGATGTTACAGATCCTTCCCCCCTTAAAATAAATCTCGTCCCGAGATTTGCTAGGCTTAGGTACTAAAGAGGTTTGGGAATTCGCTTTTAAGATAGTCTTCACGTTCCCAAGTTGCTTCTTCTTCAGAGTGATTGGTCCACTGGACTTTGTAGAACTTGATCGCGCGCCTCCGGGTGAGACGAACATCTTCGTCAAGAATCTTGACGGGCCTCTCACGATAAGTCAGGTCTTGGTTCAGGTCGATGGAGAGATGGTTGATGTTTTTGAAAACACCAGGCTGGTCGGGAACTTCAAGACATTTCCGGAGCAAGGAAATGTGGAAGACATCGTGATAATCTCCTAACTCTTGAGGCAACTCTAGTTGATAGGATACTTCTCCTCGACAGGCAATGATCTTGAAGGGTCCAATATACCTTGGCGCTAATTTTCCTTTGACATGGAAATGCTGCATTCCTTTGAGGGGTGTCACTCGGAGATAGACATAATCTCTGATACTGAAAGTGACATCACGATGCTTGGAATCAGCGTAGCTCTTCTGACGGGATTGGGCAGTTTTGAGACGTTCACGAATAAGCTGAACTTGCTCTTCTGCTTCACGGAGGGTATCTGGTCCAAAAAATTTGCCTTCTCCGGTGTCGGACCAATTCAGGGGTGTACGACACTTCTTGCCGTAAAGTGCTTCAAAAGGGGCATTTGCAGACTAGACTGATAACTATTGTTATAGAGAACTCTGCAAACGGAAGCCAATCTTCCCACTTGGAACCATAGGATAGAACACATGCGCGAAGCATGTCCTCCAATATCTGGTTCACTTGCTCAGTTTGGCCATCGGTCTGGGGATGATAAGCTGTGCTAAACGCTAACTTGATTCCGAGGGCTTCGTGAAGGGATTTCCAGAATCTTGAAGTGAATTGCGTGCCTCTATCAGATACAATCTTTTAGGCACACCATGCAGGCTTACTATTCTGGAGATATACAAGTCTGCTAGCTGAGCTCCGGTGTGGGTGGTCTTGACAGGAATAAAATGAGCAACCTTGGTCAGTCGATCAACGATGACCCAGATTGAATCATGGCCTCGGTTGGATCTTAGAAGTCCGGTAATAAAATCCATTCCAATTTCATCCCACTTCCACTCGGGAATTTTCAAAGGTTGAAGCAATCCAGCGGGTCGCTGATGTTCAACCTTGACTCGCTGACAGATATCACACTTGGCTACAAAAGAACCAATCTCTCGCTTCATTCCGTGCCACCAAAATCTTTCACGAAGGTCTTGGTACATTTTGGTTCCGCGGGGTGGATTGAATAAGGGGTCTCATGGGCTTCCTTCAGGATTAAATCCTTAAGTTCTGTGACATTGGGCACACAGATACGACCATTGAATCTCAGCACTCCTTCAGCATCTTCGGTAAAACCGGGTGCTTTGCCGAGAGAAATCTTCTTCTTAATTCCCTCAATGCTTTCATGATCTTTTTGGGTTCCTTGATTTGATCCATCAGGGTTGGGGCTAACTCTAAATTGGCGAGATAACCATGGCTAACAAGTTCTAGTCCAAAATCTTTGAACTCTTTGAACAAGGCTAGCTGTTCGGCTTGGATCAAGGCATTCAGGGTGCAAGGTTTGCGACTAAGGGCATCGGCAACTACATTAGCTTTTCCGGGGTGATAATGGATTCCAATGTCATAATCCTTGATTAATTCCATCCATCTCCTCTGTCGCAGGTTCAACTCCTTCTGGGTGAAGATATACTTCAAGCTCTTATGATCCGTATAGATCTCGTAGTGATGTCCCGCAAGATAGGGATGCCACATCTTAAGAGCAAGAACAACAGCAGCTAACTCCAGATCATGGGTTGGATAATTTCTTCATGTGGTCGCAACTGCCGGGACAGATACGGCACAACCTTGCCTTCTTGCATCAGAACACAACCAAGTCCGAGGCGTGATGCATCGCAATACACGTCGAAACTCTTGGTGATGTCTGGCATAATCAAGATTGGGGTTGAGGTCAGTCTCTTTTTCAATTCTTGGAAACTCTCTTCACACTTCTGAGTCCATTCAAATTTCTTGTCCTTCTTCAACAGTTGGGTCATGGGCTTGGCTATACTGGAGAATCCTTCAATGAACTTGCGGTAATAACCCGCTAGTCCGAGAATGCTTCGGATTTCAGTCACACTGGTGGGGCTTTCCAGTCAACAGTGGCTTGGATCTTCTCGGGTCTACAGAAATTCCTCCAGCAGACACAACATGTCCGAGAAATGCCACTTCACTGGGCCAAAACTCACACTTGCTAAGCTTGGCATACAGCTGGTGCTTTCGGAGGGTCTCCAAAACTAGACGCAGGTGTTCAGCATGCTCTTCTTCGGTCTTGGAATAAATAAGGATGTCATCGAGGAAAACTACCACGAACTTGTCGAGGTACTCCATGAAAATCTTGTTCATGAGATTCATGAAATAGGCTGGGGCATTGGTCAGACCAAAGGACATCACGGTGTATTCAAACAAACCGTAACGGGTGGTGAAGGCGGTCTTGGGAATGTCTGACTCTCGGATCTTCAACTGATGATATCCTGTCCGAAGATCAATCTTGGAAAAGACTCGGGCTCCGTTCATCTGATCGAACAGATCCTCGATCTTGGGAAGAGGATACTTGTTTTTAATGGTCACGTCATTTAGCTTGCGATAATCCACACACAGGTGTGTGGTACCGTCTCTCTTGTCCACAAAAATGATGGGTGATCCCCAAGGTGAAGCGCTTGGGCGGACAAGACCTTTGCTGAGCATATCAGCCAACTGCTTCTTCAACTCAACCAGTTCTTTCGGATTCATCCGATAAGGCCTTTGGGATATAGGGCTGTTCTTGGGATAAGTTCAATTATGAACTCAATATCCCGGTCTGGCGGCATACCAGGCAACTCTTCCGGGAAAACATCTCGGAATTGGTGAACAACATGGATCTCATCTAGGGCAGGTCGAGCTACGCCCTCATGGCAGCCTGGTTGGGAATGATTGGTTTTAGACACATACTCCACTTCGACCTCTTTGTCGGTGGTGATGGATACAGCTCTTCTGGCACAGTCTATTCGACCATGAAACTTGGCTAACCAATTCATACCAAGTATGACATCTATGCCTTGGGTTCCTAGAATAATTAGGTCGGCTGCAATTTTTTGCCTTTGATCTCAATGGCAGTATTGGGACAAAATCTCTTGGTTTCTATGGTGGAGCCAGGGATTTGTATACTCATGGGTTTAGTTAGGAAGCCTTCTACTAAACCTCCCTTAGTGACAAATTCCTCGGTAACAAAGGAATGGGTAGCACCAGAATCAAACAGGACAGTTGCAGGTACTGAGTTGACAAGGAACGTACCCAGCACAACATCTGGCGCATCTTGGCTTCTTCAGCATTGATGTGGTGCAGACGACCCTTGGCGACAGCAACATTTCCGCGGGGTGCGGCATTCTTGCCATTTCCATTGCGGCCTTGACCATTGTTCGGTGCCGGTGCATTGGGGCGCTGAACATTCCTCTTAGGATTGGGGCATTCACTTGAGTAGTGACCCTTGTTGCCGCATTCAAAGCAGACAACATTGGCATTGCGGTTGAAGTTGTTGAAGTTTCCTCCGGGACGGTTATTGTCATTGGGGCGGTTGAAGTTGTTTGGGCGGTTCGAGAAATTGGGGCGTGGAGCTTGTGGTGGTCGATAGACAGGCTTGGGTTTTGCTGAAAGATACAGGCTTCTGGCTGCTCGAACCTTCCTGAGCATTCATCCTCCTCTTACGACCTTCAAACATAGACTTGTGCTTGGTCTCCAGCTGGATGGCTTTGTCCACAAGTGACTCCAAATCATAGAAGTCATGGATAACAAAAGCACACTGCAGTTCATCATGAAGTCCATTTAGGAAGCGCTCCATCTTCTTCTTCTCTGTGTCGGTGTCATCAGGAGCATACCGAGATAAGTCGGCAAACTCATCAAGATAACTGACCACATCTCTACTTCCCTGCCTCAGCTTGCGGAATTCATCCTTCTTCCTCTCAATGAGTCCGCCGGGAATGTGCTTCTTGCGGAACTTCTCCTGGAACTCAACCCAGTTGATAACATGGCCAGCTTGCTGGAGAGCCTTGGTAGCTTCCCACCAAGCTCGTGCAGGTCTAGCAAGATAGTGGGTTGCATACAGCACTTTCTCAGGTTCTCCCACGGCAGCAACTTCCAGGTTGTTGTCGATGGTGCGAAGCCAATCATCGGCTTCCAGTGGGTGAAGTCCCTTGGAATAGTAGGTGGGTTGGACTTCCGGAAATCGCTCAAAGTGGATCGCTGGTTTCCATCGCCATTGCCATTGCCACCATTGTTGTTGTTGTTGTTGTTGTTGTTGTTGTTGTTGTTGTTGTTGTTGTTGTTGTTGTTATTGTTGTTTTGGTTGAGATGGGCGGCAGCGATCTGCTGCAGGGCAGCGAGATGAGCTTCACGCTCCTCCCGGGCATTTTCGCGTTCCTCCATGACAAGAGCGAGAAGTTGGGCGGGGGTTGGGTTTGGTGGTGGTGGTGGTGCTCCTCCTTCCATGTTGGTGCGACGAGTGTTCGCCATCCTGAAGCACACCGGGTATAAGAGGCAAGGCCAAAAGGTTCGATTTAAGGGAAAAGACGATTTCGCGAAGGGGTTGATTAATTAAGGATGATATGGAAAATATTTTACACAGATCAAGCAAGACTATCACACTTATATAACACAAACATCACATCAAGGAGTTCACAACATCAAGCTTACACCATCGCCCTACATCTAAGGTACATAACACACGGTTTCCAAAAGAACCACTACTTCGACTCGACTAGCGATAGGGGGTTAACCTAATCCTGCGGTAGTACTCAAGTCACTCGCCTACTGAGGTGGAACCTCAGGCTCTGCTGCGTCAGCGTCGGACTGGTAAGGTGGCTCCTCCAGGTCCTCCTCCTCGTCCTGGAGAACTGCCTCGAGTGGGTCCTCCTCAGCTGGGTCCTCTTCTTGAGAAGAGCGGCCTTCTCCTCCTTCAGCTGCGCCTCACTCTTGCGACTCTCACTGAGCGAGATGCGCTCGAAGCGAGACCAGAGTCTAGCGCACATCAGATCCTCCTGGGTGCGACAGAGCATAATCTCCATGTCCAGGATGTACTCTCCGAACGTCGGGTGTAGCGGGGATCGGATAGGGTGTCCATCGCCGGTGCGCCTCCCGTAGAACCGGAAACAGGAGTTCACTAACTCAGCCTTGTACTCCTCACAAAGTCGGGCTAGCAACCTTTGCATAGAACGACACAATCCATCGTCCCAGTGAGCGTCCACGGTGGTGAAGATCAGCGTCCTGGATCCGGGAGACTTGATGTTCCCCCGAACTGACGACTCGACCAACCAACACAGGTTCCCGTTGCCGAGAGCGTCCACCTGGACTCCCTTAAACTCTGGAGTGGGGCGACCTAGCAGCTTGCTCAGCTCGAACAAGTCCTTCTCGAACATCAACTTGCCGTCCCTCTCAAGCTGAACGAACTCGGTGAAATGGATCGCCATCTACAAATTTTTAGCAAAATTTTAAGTTAGTGAGATGACAAGTGTATCAAAATTTTAAGGATACAAGGTAAAATGTAATATTTAGTGAGAGTAAAATATTTCATAAGTGAGAGGATTAGAGATAAGCAATTTTCGAAAATACTTCACTCCTTTATTTTTAGAAATTAACTTTTGTAACTTCTATCGAGCGACCAGGCTAATCTAAGGTCTCTTAAATCAGGATGGCTCTGATACTAGCTCTGTGGGGACCCCGGACTAGCCGTCCGAAATACCCGATTATGCTTAACACAACGATCCCGTGATCAGTCTGTCATTGCACATAATCCTAACTGAATACCAAAGTTTACATCCATTACAGTACCGAATTAAAATCTTACATAAATGGTCACTTAGACCAAGTCTTACATAGGTGCCTTCATGGGCCAAACCAAAATAATCAGCGGAAGCTACGGCGTAGTAGACATCAAATCCTAGCGACGACCCGACAGGCAGCTGACTTATGGAGATCCCTAGTTCGCGTAGAAATCTCCATACTCCTCCTCGGCGTAGTGCTCCTCAAAGTCTGGCTAAGACAATGGCCAGGGACAAAACCAATATGAGTACATTTGATTGTACTCGCAAACTACCCCAACATGAGTATGCACTAGTTTTGTTTTAATTTCATACTTTTATTTATTTAAAACATCTCTATATCTTATTGAAAAAGGTAAGAAGAATTTTATAACTATCTTTGAATAAAATCACCATTTTATCTGTTTCTCCAAAACTCCTCCTTTTTCCGACCATAGTCCGTCATGGTCCACTTGTCTCCAACAACCTCATACCGATCCGTTGGTATAGTTGTATGGAACATTCTCCACTTCATTTTTCTTTCAAAAAACTCAACTCTTTTCAAAACTTGCACATGGTCTTAGGACAGCCTTCCAACTGTCCATATCCGAGGATTTGGCTATTCGAATAGTTTTACACTCTGCCGAGGTAGCACGCTTTTCCCACATCCATCCGGTAACTCATCGTGTCAGCCACGTCCCGCCATACAAGGTGTATGCGAAGTTGAGTCACCGACCCTAGCCTGTCCTTTGCTCATGCTAGTATAGGACCCTGCCCTTATGACACTTTCCACCACACTTAACCCAGCCCGTTGAAATCTAAGTGTGAGGACTCATAGTTTTTCCCAGCGACCACATGGTGAAGTCTTCAATCCTCCTCCTTATCTTCCCATAAAGTTTGAGCGAGGACCCAGGTCAGGGGTAGGTCACTGACGAGGGGTACACTCATCAAATCCCATGGTTAAGGACCTAGGGTTGAGATTATGGGGAGAGAACGTGGTAGTACTGGTAGTTTCGTCGGCTGACAAGCAGAGGCAAAGATTTACCCAGGTTCAGGCCCCTCGGGTGGAGGTAAAGACCCTACTTCCTGCTTGTCTGGTATTGATTGTGTGGATTATGCGATTACAGGGGAGCTCTGGTGAGATATCGATCTCGCTAGGGCTTTTGGTGGTTCGAGTATGGCTTGTCCCTAGATCGGCACCCCTCCCAGCCTTTAAATAGGCTGGGTCTCGGGAGTTCGTAACCGACCTAGTTTACACGTAAGGAAAGTCTAAACCGACTATGCCTATGTCTAATCTTGGAGGGTACTCCATCTTCTTGGGCCTCTTGTGTTGGGCTTCGAGTAGGCTCTTCGCTATTGGACCTTAGTCGTCACGTGCACCAGGTACCCTTACGGTAGGGTACCCGAGATGTATACCCTTGTCAGTAGCCCCCGAGTACTTGTCTGACACGAAGAATCGGGCATGGACTCGTTCGTAAGTGCACGTCATATGCTTTGTATTCTGTATATTATAATTGGAATTCCTGCACGAATAACACATGTTGGCTATGTCGAGTATTTCATCGACTGTGATTTTTGCTTATGAAGATCAAGGGATAATAGCTTAGTAGGCCCAGTACACTGGACGGATTGGGACTGGTTAACTACACATTCGGGTAAAACCTTACTAGCTTTCAATCAAACTCGAGTCCCCGGACTCGAATCTGGAACAAACTGGTCAGATTCGACTAGGCCGCTTGAGGTCTTACTGAGTCGATCTGCAGTATAACTTTGAATTTTACCCAACGCGTCCGTCGGGATTTTTCATCATGTCTGCTGACACGGAAATATAAGGATTGACGTTGCTGGAACGGTCCTTAGCCCAGCTCGAAAGTTCGGCGGGTCTTACCTTTGCACTATGCGTGCAACATCCGAGGCATTTGCGACGGACTCAACTCGGGAATGTTTCGAGTATGATTTTGTATATGAACTAAGTCGATTCATTTGTCGACTGACCATTTGACATTATTCTATCGGGTGCGCGACAGCGCTCCCGATGGGAGTAGCCCCCGAGATTGTGCTTTATTACTTGTAATGGAGGATAATCTCAAAACCATTTTGTCTTGAGCATTTTAGTCGAAGAAATTTTTTGATACGCTCCCGATGGGAGTAATATGACTCAGCCGAAGGAACGGTCGAGTGACCAATTTTGACTTATCATTGCTATTTCACACCCGAACCAAACAAGGCAATCGAGTGACAAATATGCGTTGAGCAGACTCGAATGTATTTCTGATCAAAACGCTTGAGATGACGTCAGGGATGACGTTTTTTAGCGACTGCGCTGCCTGACACGCGTGGCATGCGTGATGCTGCGATGGATGGGACGTGACACATAAGTGGGCCCATTTGTGCAGAGCTGACCGAACGACGGTGCAGTTTGGACTAGATTTGACCACTCTGGCCCACTTTTTACGGAGAGGTAATTATGGCTCCTCTTTTTGCGTGCGTAGTGGCGGAGTGGCCGGCGACGGTTGCCCTCCGCGTTTGCCACGTGTACGGTGAGATTGCGTGCGTAGCGCACGGTTATGATCTGAATGGCTGTGATTGCCTTTGATTTGTGGTAAATAGGGGAACGGCGCTGGCATTGTTTTTTTACTAGCCATTTGCTCTGCGCGCCGCCCCCGTTCCATCTTCTTCCTTGCGCCCCTGCTCCATTGCTCTTGTGCCCAAGCTTTTGCTGTTCTCCTTAGCCACCACCGCTATGGCACCAAAGAGGAAAGCTTCTGCCTCCGACGCGCCCGCGACTGACGCGGCCGCTCTGAAGGGGAAGAAAACCGCGGCAAGCGCATCTGCGGCCGCCGTCGACCTCAAGAAAAGCGACGGCGACTGGATGAAGTCCACGATCAAAGCGGCTCATCTCGAGAAGTTCCGCGAGGACGGACTGCTGCCGCCAGCGGACCAGCTTACCGTCCGCGCGCCATCGAAAGAGGTACTCCTCGAGCCTCGCGCAAATGAGCGCGTATGTTTTGCGGAGTTTTTGCCTAGGGGTCTATCTTTTCCCTCCACGACTTCGTTCATGGTTTGCTATTCGCCTATGGGGTGCAGATCCATGATCTCACCCCGAACGGCATTATGCACATTGCCTGTTTTATGGTATTGTGCGAGTGCTTCCTGGGAGTTGCTCCCAGCTGGGCTCTTTGGAAGTCTATCTTCATGGTCCGGCCCAACAACCGAGGCGGCCGAACCTATCCAGTTGGAGGCCTGCAGATCCAAGTGCGCAGCGACACCCGATACTTTGCCCTGAAGCCAGTCGACTCGGCGCAAGGGTGGAGGAAAAGGTGGTTTTATGTGCTCGTCGACCAGGAAGGGGTCCCAGCATTTTCGACTGCTGGTATAGCCGCTAGGACGAAGGCCTGGGACCATGAGCTTTCGACTGAAGAAATGGCGGAAGCGGCGCCTCTGCTGGAGACGATTGGAGGACTGCTTAACAGCGTCACTGGTGTGCATCTAATTGCCACCTTTGTGAAGATGCGGGTGTGGCCGCTCCACGCGCGAGCTCACCCTATGTGGCAGTATGAAGGTCCTCTCGACTCCACTCGAATGAACAAGGAGGAGCTGTCTAGGGCGAGCTGGTGTCACATGTGCGGTCCATCACCAGCACAAAATCCAGCGAGCCCTGCAACGTCGACTGCCCTGTCGCTCCTTATGGGGCTGAAAAGCCTTTGCCAGAGGTTAGTGAATCTATCGAGTTTATGATCTCCTGCTTTTGTTATTCTGCTATGCATCTTTGTGACTTTCGACTGCTGTATTTTGTATGCAGGGCCACTCGACCGCCTCAACCCTTCCTCCTCTTCCCGAAGATGGCCCAACTCATGAAACAGAGGTGACGGTAGAAGCGAAGGGAGGAGATGAATCGCCTCTACCTTCGGCTACTACATCTCCCACAGAAGAGGTTGAAGAGGAAGGGGTTGAAGAAGCACAGGACAAGGAGCTTGCCACGACTGATGATGTGAGCGAGGTCCCTACTCGCAAGCGCCGTCGGGCGGCCCAAGTTGTGTCTTCCTCTATGAGCTCACCCGCAAAGAGGAGGATTTGAGGGATGATGAAGACTCGATCTCCTCACATTCTGCCAAGGCTGCTCCCCTGGATGTGAGCCCATTGTGCTCAGCTCCTCCTCCCAAGTCAGGTGGGGAGCTGCTTTTTGGAGGCCCAAACTTTGAAGACCTCGACAGTGAGGAGGAAGAAGAGCACAGGTTTGCTCCTGAGCTTTTTGTACTAAAGTTTTCGCTTGTTGAGTTCTTTTGCTTATGTTGTATGTCTTCGGTCACTCGTAGTGCCGAGACTGTGCGCCCTCCGACTCCTCCAGCCGAGAGAGCTTCGACTCCAGATCAGCCAGAAGCTTCTCCTGTTGCGACTGAGGTCGTGAAAACAGTAGCCACGGCCACTACCATTGAGGCCGCCAAGATTGCGAGTGCGTCGACTCCAGAAATTGGGACTTCTGCTGCCAAGCCTGCACCTTGGGTTGAACACGTAAGTGTCGTTTGCTGAGCCTTCATCCTGGGACTATTTGTGTATAACTTATGCTCGTTCCATGTGCATGCAGCCCTTCTACCTCAACCTGGTGGAAGCAGGCAAAGCTTTTGTCCAGGTTGAACAGGACAGGGACAATCTGCGCGCTGCCATGGAGCAACTCAGCCGTAAGTGTGTTTGACTTCTGAATTCGAAGTTCCTTTTGCTCTGTCTTTGCTTTGTCGATTGTGAATGACATCTGGCCATCTAACTCAGGTGACAAGGCATATGCTGAATCCCGGGTGAAGGAACTGGAGGAAGCAATCGCCTCCCAGCGCGCTGAGTCGAAGAAGACTTTGGATGCCGCCAAGGACACAGCCGCCGTGCGCGAGAGAGGGTTTGCTGAACGACTGGCTGGCCTTGCTCGGGACGTGGGAGGTTAGCAACTTTCCCTTTGCATGCTTCGTGTACCCTGTTGGGTATTATGTACTAATATTTGCTCTTTCTGGTATTGTTGCAGAGGCGATTGGTATGACCCTGGTCAGGTTATAGGTGACCTTGGTACTCAATTTTCCAGGCGAAGGATGCCCTTGCCAAGTCTGCCAGCACCCTCAGCGCTGCACAAGAACGTGCTCCCAACGACGGAGGTGCCGTCGACTGCTGACGGCTTCGCTGATGTGCTTGGTCCAGGAACTTCGACCATGGCGAACTTTGCTCGCGCCCTTACGGTACGCGGCTCGGAGTCCACCCTCAAGCTGATACTAGGTCATGGGATAGAGGGTAACTTCGAGGCGGCGATGTCTGACTTCCCTCGGAAGGCCGGCGGGAAGCTAATATCTTTGAAGCATGTTAGCGAGCGAGCCACCCGGCTGGCCAACCTTTTTATGAACACCATGGAACGTCGGGCAACAGAGGTCGCCGCCCGTGCGAGTAGGGCTAGGTCTGAGTCGGTGTCGGAGAAGTAGGGCAGCCGCGCCTTTTATGCCTTGTAATTAAACTTATGACCATGCGAGTATGCATGTGCTTTTGCTACCTTTGTATTAATTTACTCGTTATGCTTCTGCCTGTAAGGCTGTGTGCTGTTACTCGCGTAAGCTTTGTGATGAGTTTCTCACGAAACTTTTATGATATTTGGAACAGAAACAGCCAGCCGCCACTTCATCCAGTTCGTCGCGGCATCGTGCCCCCACTCGATCTCGAGCTCAGGTGGCAAACGATGCCGCAGTAATGCGTTATATGAAGGCTCGAGTCGCAAAACTGGAGCAAGAGCTGGAGAATACCCGCGGTGAGCTGGATAGGATGAGGGCGAGGCCTGCTTTACCCACTCAACGGGAGGAGTATGTGCTTGGCGAGATGGAGATCGTGAACAGACAGCTCGAGTGTAAGCATGACTGCCTTGATCTCATGAGTTCACAATCTGTCCTTTTTGTTCACCCAACTTGTGTTGTTGTAGGTTTTGTTCCAGATTTCCAGGCGGAGCAAGCTCGTGTAGAAGAGCAGTTGAACAATGCGACTAACGAACCCACGACTGGCCGCCAGCACTTTCGCTTGGATAAGCACCGAGCACGCATACTCGCGACTCTGCAGGATCGAGTGTGGCGGAGCACTATGCTTCTTGAGTTATGCAGGTCGGCCTTCAGTCGAATCAACCAGACGCTTTTTCCGACTGGGCCGCAACCTCAAGGAATCCACGCGTTGCTCGGGCTTTTCCGGACTACAGGTTCCATTCGAGACTTTATCACCCAGAAGCTTGTGGATGGAGCCAACGCAACAATGGCATATATCCGAAGTCAACGTCCAAATATGCAGCTACGTCCACCCGTGCCTGGATCGTCTTTGTCCCAGTCGCATCTTGACGATACAGTCGATCATGCGAGGGTGTTGGTTGAGTGCTATCATGCTCAACTTATGGGCCCTGTTCTTCCAGCAAAGGACGAACCGGAAGATTAGGGTTTTCTGTATAGGGGACAGCCCCCGAGTGTAAATTTTGCCACTTAGTACATATTTGTTCACTTGTATGTATGCAGCCCCCGAGTGTATCGAGTGGGGTTTATGAAAAACACTTTGTATAGAACATGCATTCTACAGCCCCCGAGTGCTCGAGTGAGGCTGTGAATTTTTACGATGTTTGAAGCTTCAACTCATGTTATTGAGCAACTTTTTGGTTTATGTATGATTTTGTACGACCCAGCCCCCGAGTATTCGAGTGCGCCTGGGTATTATGTTTGAAGGAGCGAGAGCTCACGTTTTGAAGTAGCGCAGCCCCCGAGTACTCGGGTGAGGCTAAGGTTGTGCGAGTAGTAAACAGGGAGAAATATGAGGAATTTATTGACTATATTCCATTTATGAATGTTAGGCTGCAGGCCGCCTCATTAAAAACCTTCCAGTCCCCTTAGGTACCCTGGTAAGGAAAAGAGCGCGTCTGAAACCTGCAGCCATCCGACATATGTGCCTATTACATTATGCGACTGAGCAATCTAAGCATAGAAACGGCGCAGCTGCGCAACGTTCCAAGGATTATGCGAGAGTTCGCCTGTCTTCGCGTGCTTCAGTCTGTATGCTCCACCTCCAATGACCTCGGTGATGATGAAGGGTCCTTCCCATGGAGAAGCAAGTTTATGCACCTTCTTTTGCTTCAGTCGAAGTACCAAATCGCCAACCTCGAAGGACCTGGTACGCAGTCGACGGCTGTGATAGTTGCGTAGATCTTGCTGGTAGACAGCTGTGCGTGCTAGCGCCGTGTTGCGTGCTTCTTCGAGCAAGTCGACTGCATCTTCGAGTGCTTCATCTGCATCTTCTTCGTTGTATGCTTCGACTCTTGGTGCATTGAACCTTACGTCTGATGGCAGGATTGCCTCTGCGCCGTAGACCATGAAGAATGGGGTAAATTGTGTTGAGGCATTGGGTTGTGCGTAGCTCCATAGCACAGATGGAAGTTCTTCGACCCAAGCACCCGCTGCTCTTTTGAGTGGGACCAGGAGGCGTTTCTTGATTCCACTCGTCACAAGCCCATTGGCTTTTCGACTTGGCCATTTGACTGCGGGTGTGCCACGGATGCATAGTTGAGCGTGATATCTTGCTCTTTGCAGAAAGTTCGGAATTCTTCAGCCGTGAAGTTTGTACCGTTATCAGTGATGATGCTACTTGGCACACCAAAGCGGTATATGATGGATTTTATGAAATTGACTGCTGTAGTGGCAGTCGAACTTGTGATAGGGACTGCTTCAATCCACTTGGTGAACTTGTCGACTGCCACCAGAAGGTGAGTATGCCCTCCATGGGAGGATTTTTTGAGTGGCCCAACCATATCGAGCCCCCACTGGGCGAAGGGCCAGGCCAATGGTATTGTCTTCAACGCCGATGCGGGTGCGTGCGGCTTTGTGGCGAATTTTTGACAGCCGATGCACCTTTTGACTATGTCCTCCGCGTCTTTGAGTGCTGTGGGCCAGTAGAAGCCTGCGCGAAAGGCTTTGGCTACGAGTGATCGACTGCTGGCATGATGCCCGCAGGTACCTGCATGAATATCACGAAGGATGGCTTGGCCATCTTCAAATGCTATGCAACGTTGGAACATACCTGATATGCTGCGTTTGTATAGTTCACCGTTGATGACAGTGTATGCTTTAGATCGTCGAGTGACGCGTCTTGACTCTGTTATGTCTTCGGGTACCTCGCCGCGGAGTATGTATGCGAGGAAAGGTTGAGTCCAAGTTGGCTCGATGAGGAGTACCTCGACTGGCGGGTCCTCTGTGCTAGGTGCTTTGCTCTTGGCTGGTGCGGCTGATGTAGGAGTGCTCGCTTCTTTTTGATGGATCTGTGCTCGATGCGCTCGAAGAAGACACCAGGTGGAACTGGTGCTTTAGTCGCGCCAATGTTGGCTAACTTATCTGCTTCTTCATTGCTTTCACGCCCTATGTGCCGCAACTCGCAGCCTTCGAAGCTGCCCTCCATGATGTTGTATAGGTCACGGTAGGCAATCATGTTATCTGCGATTGCATCGCAGGCCTTCATTGTTTGCTGTACCACAAGATTCGAGTCACCGTAAATCATCAGTCGAGTGCACCCGAGGGCTTTGGCCATCCTCATGCCATGGATCAGGGCCTCGTACTCGCTTCGTTATTTGATGGGAACTCGAATCCCATCTGTAGGATATAGCGAAGCTTGTCGCCTTTTGGTGATATGAGGATGACACCCGCGCCTGCGCCTTCGTTTTTCTTCGAGCCGTCAAAGTACATAGTCCATGAGTTGGACACATCTGGCGCTCCTGGCAGCTGAGCTTCGATCCACTCGGTGTGGAAGTCAGGTAAACTTGTGCTTTGATGGCCTTCGGGTAATCATACTTGATGTCTCGCGGTGCTAGCTCGATGAGCCATTTTGCGACTCGCCCAGTTGCGTTGGGGTTTGTGAGGATGTCCCCGATCCCTGAGGTGCTGATTACAGTGATCGGGTGCTCGGAGAAGTAATGCGTCAGCTTCCTTGAGGACATGAACACGGCGTAGGCCAGCTTTTGATAGTGCGGGTACCGCTGCTTTGATATGGAGAGCACTTCACTCAAGTAATAGACTGGACGTTGTATGCTTTGGGTGTGTCCCTCCTCCCTTCGTTCGACTACCAGTACGGTGCTCACCACCCTGTTAGTTGCAGAGACATATAGGTACAGTGGCTCGCGTTCCCTTGGTGCGACGAGGATTGGAGGGCTTGTGAGGACTCGCTTGAGGTCCGTGAAGGCTGCTTCGGCTTCTTGCGTCCACTCGAATTTGTCTGCTTTCTTCATCAGTCGATAGAACGGGAGTGCTTTTTCACCCAGCTTGCTGATGAATCGACTGAGTGCTGCTACTCGACCCGCCAACTTTTGCACGTCATGGAGCTTTGAAGGCCTTTGCATCGTCAAGATGGCCTGTATTTTCTCCGGGTCTGCCTCGATTCCTCGAGCTGAGACTAGATACCCGAGGAGTTGCCCGGCTGGCACGCCGAACGTGCACTTCTTCGGGTTGAGCTTGATGTGGAAGCGTTTGAGGTTTGCGAACGTCTCTCGCAAGTCATCGAGTAGTGTGTTTTCTCCCTTGTTGTGATGACGATGTCATCACGTAGACCTGGACGTTTCGCCCAATTTGCTTCTTGAGGCAGTCTTGCATCATGCGCTGGTAGGTTGCGCCTGCGTTCTTGAGCCCGAAAGGCATTGTGGTGTAGCAGTAGACCCCGAGTGGGGTTATGAACGCCGTTTTCTCTTCATCCTCTTCCTTCATCCTTATCTGGTGGTAACCCGAGTAAGCATCCAGGAAGGACAAGCGAGCGCACCCGGCGGTGGAGTCGACGATCTGGTCGATTCGAGGTAGTGGAAAGTGATCCTTTGGACAACATTTATTGAGTGCTGTAAATCTACGCACATCCGAAGGATATCTGTGTGCTTCTTCTCTACGAGTACGGGGTTGGCCACCCATTGTGATTTCTTGATTCTCTGATGAAACCTGCTGCGAGTAGCCTGTCGACTTCGGCTTCGACTGCGGTTCTTTTTGGGCCGGATATGCGGCGCATTGTTTGCTTGACTGGTTTAGCATCTGGAAATAATTGGAGAGAGTGCTCGGCGAATTCCCTGGGAATACCTGGCATGTCGGCTGGACACCATGCAAATATATCCCAGTTCTCACGGAGGAATTCGACGAGCGCGCTTTCCTATGCGATAGGCAGACTCGACGAGACATTGACTGTCTTGGTCGGGTCAGTCGGGTGCACCTGATGCGATCTTGTGTCATTGGTGGCATTGAATGCTCTGTCGACTGCCACCTTTTTGTGCTGGCATAAGTGTTCGATCGTTGGAGACCGCTAGATCAGCGAGTGTTGCTTCCATGCCAAACATCTCAGAGATTTTGCTAAACTCTCGGTCGCAAGAGTCAGACTTTTGGAAGTTCCCTTGACTGTGATTACTCCTTTTGGTCCAGGCATCTTTAGCTGGAGGTATGCGTAGTGTGGCACCGCCATGAATCGAGCGAACGTCGGGCGTCCAAGTATAGCATGGTATTGTGACTTCCAGTCGACAACTTCGAACTCAATCGATTCTGTCCTGAAGTGGTTCTTGTCCCCGAACGTTACGTCGAGTTGTATGGTGCCTTCTGGGCTTATTGCTTTGCCTGGGACGATACCGTGAAAGGTATTTGAAGACTTGGCAGGTTTTCGACTGACCTGTTCATTTTGCGGAGCGTATCTGCGAAGATGATGTTTATGCCGCTGCCCCATCCATGAATACCTTGGACATGGCGTAGCCTCCAATTTGCGCGTCGAGTACCAGAGCAGAGTGCCCTGGACGAACAACCGATGGAGGGTGGTCCTCTCTGCTGAAGCTTATTGCGGTTTCAGAACCCTTCAAGAATTCAGTTACAGCGGAGGTGACATGACCGCCATGTTTACTTGTCGAGTGCGAAGTTTTTGCTCCCTGTTGGAAGGGCGACCTTTCTGTATCATGTACATCTGCCCTTGGGGCGGAGGGTACTGTGGTTCGTCCACCCGAGGTACGGCTGTATGGCACCCGCGAGATTTCCGCCTGCGGCAGGCTGTGGTGGTGGAGGTGGTGCCATCAGAACAGGCACATTGTTTGGCTGAGGCACGGGTGCAGGTGCTTGTGTGGCTGCTGCCTTTCTGAGATTTACGTAATCAGTCGCCATTTGGTCGAACTCCCTGCAGTTTCTCATCGAGTGATTGGAGCGCAGTTTTCCGTCGTCCCCCTTGTACAGGTGGAATCTGCAATCAGCATCCATCTTTTCTTCGAATGATCGCTCGGATTGTGCTCCGGATCGTGACTTGCGCCAGTCCTTCCTCTTGTAGCTATCACTGCGTTGGCCGCGGTCTCGACTGTCCGGCGATCATCTCGACTGTCCCGTCGATCATCTCGACTGTCCGCGATCTTCTGACCGTCGGTCGCTTCTGTCTTGGTCGTTGCGGGGTGTGGAGAACCCAGCCGCCATGAATTCGGGTCTGTCATCGTCGTAGTGACGTTTTGAACGTTTGCGCCTTCGGTCGTCTCTGTACGAGTCTCTGCGGCTTCGACTGCCGCTTTCATGATTGTCACGGGGTGAGGACCCGCGTGTGGTGCGCGCCATGTCTTCTCCGTCTGCCCACTCAGTCGCGGTCATCAAGAGGTTAGCCACAGAGGTTGGCTTTTTGCGACCAAGTGCTTCTTTGAGTCCCGCCTGGCGAGTCCCATTATGAAAGCATCCATGGCCATATCTTCTGAAATTACTCCGACTGAGTTGCGTATCTCAGTCCATCGTCTGATGTATGACCTCAACGTTTCGTCTGACGTTGAACGCAGGCTCGCAGCTCCTCGAACGTTTTTGGGCGCTCACATAGAGGCTCGAAGTTTTTGATGAAGTCAGTGCGGAAGTGATCCCACGAGTCGTATGTTGATGGAGGTAGCTTTGAGCCAGTCGCGGGCTGTGCCTTCGAGCATGAGTCGTATGTATTGCATGGCTGTGGTGTTTGTGCCTCGCTGGCACGCGACAGCCAGCCTGTAGTCTTCCAGCCACCCGAAGGTTCCTGTCGACCCGTGTACTTGGGCTGTTCAGATGTGAGTTTGAACCCTTTGGGCATCCGTGTCTCGCGGACGCGTCGAGTGAAGCACAGAGCTCCATGTGGCTCAGGCTCTCGATCAGAGTATGAGTCGCTACTGTAAGATCTGCGTGATCTGCTCCTGGACCTGCGCCTACGCGAGCCGCTTCTTTCCTTCGAGTGGTGGCGACGACCACTGTGATTGTGCTCTTCACGACGCGTGTCAATAGGGCACGGTCTCGACTCCCCCTGGAGTTTTGGAATTTGGCGTATGGCCTTCGCGCTAAGGCGAGTGATTTGATCTGTTGGCGATGTAGTTTTGCATTGGGGTCATCAGCTGGAGGCTTGATTGCCTCTAGGTATGCTGCAGCGGTAAAGAGAGCACCCGCAGCTGTTTTGGGTACTGGCACTCCCTCCTCGTCGTATGTCATGAAAGAGTTGCCTAAGTTGCGGGTGAGTGCCGCCCTTTCGTCTGGCGAGAGGTGTGACAGCCTTGATCTGGGTCTGCTCGCCCGGTGGAGCTCAGGGAGAGCTGTCTTCTTCGCGCACTCGACAAGCTAGCTTGCTTTTTGCGTTCTTCGAGTGTTGCTCTGACCTGCCGCAGTCGAAGTGATTCCTGCCAGTTGAAGTACTGGAAGGTCAACATCTCCTCTTGTGTTGCGTCTGCTGGCATCATTGTGCACTCCTTGATGACTTTATCTGCTTTTGCTGCCATCTCAGCAGTGATTGTGAGAGTTGTGACTCCGTCCGGCATAGTAACTGTGCACGGGAATTCTGTAGGCCTGCGGCTGGCCGCAGCATCTGATGATTCTGCGGCGATGGCGACGTAGACCTGCTGGGGTATCACCCGAGGGTATGTATATGTGTTTTCGAGTCCCACATGGACTCGACGTCGTCATCAAGGCTCATGTCGGAGTCGATATGCCCATCGAGTGGTCCGTCTGGACGGATCTCGCTGTCGATGCCTTCATCGCCTATGCTCATCTCGGCGTCGAAGTTGTTATGAATCTCGAAGTCGAGGTTGTTGTTGTTGGTGCAGATCTCGGAGTCGACGTGGTTGTCGATATGAGTTTCAGGTTCGTCGAAGTCGCTGAGGGAGATCCCGCAGTCGAAACTATCCTCGAGTGGGAGATCGAGCTCGGGATCGTTTGTGCGGTATGCTGATTCGGCCTCCTCGCCCTGGAGTTCTTCAATGAGCTCGCGCATCTCTCGTGTGGACATGGTTGTTGCAGACGAGCAAGCTTGGAGGATCGACGATGGTATGGACGCAGTTGAGGGATCCGCAGTCGAAGGAGCCGCAACCGATGGAGCCTCGGGTGCGGAAGTCGCGAGTTGGCGTGGATCCGTCAAGTCCTGCACACCAAGCTTGTTGACGAAAAAATTGAACGAACCAACGGTTAAACCCAAACCTGACTCGAGATCGGAGAAGGCCTCCTGGAATTCTGGCGAGTGTGGCTCGAAATCCATCAGAGGATCCGATGCGCTTTTTGCGGGTGAAGCTGGCGTGTTGCCGTTTGTCGAGTGAGCGGCGAGTTGCCGTGTGCCGCCTGAGTCGGCGAGTTCTGGTTTGTTGATGCAGCCGGCGAGTTGCCGTTTGTAGATCCGATCGGCGAGTCGCCGTTTTCCGATGGAACCGAAGAAACCGCGAGTCCAGCACTATTCTTTCCCACAGACGGCGCCAATTGACGAGGGGTACACTCATCAAATCCCATGGTTAAGGACCTAGGGTTGAGATTATGGGGAGAGAACGTGGTAGTACTGGTAGTTTCGTCGGCTGACAAGCAGAGGCAAAGATTTACCCAGGTTCAGGCCCCTCGGGTGGAGGTAAAGACCCTACTTCCTGCTTGTCTGTATTGATTGTGTGGATTATGCGATTACAGGGGAGCTCTGGCGAGATGTCGATCTCGCTAGAGCTTTTGGTGGTTCGAGTATGGCTTGTCCTAGATCGGCACCCCTCCCAGCCTTTAAATAGGCTGGGTCTCGGAGTTCGTAACCGACCTAGTTTACACGTAAGGAAAGTCTAAACCGACTATGCCTATGTCTAATCTTGGAGGGTACTCCATCTTCTTGGGCCTCTTGTCTTGGGCTTCGAGTAGGCTCTTCGCTATTGGGCCTTAGTCGTCACGTGCACCAGGTACCCTTACGGTAGGGTACCCGAGATGTATACCCTTGTCAGTCACCAAACCATCCCCTCATGCATAACGGAGTCATCTCCATCGATGAGGCATCCCATACTAATATGAGCAAATTATATGACTAAGACCTTTCCCATATGTGGGTAAATGTGGTCGCACAGGTTAAGATTGGTCGTCATAGTACTAGGACACACTGTGTATTTTTCATAAACATCTCCATACTCCATTTGTCCACTTCAGCACCGACATCTCGGCATTTCATCACCACACAAGTATTTCCAAAGGAGTTTTGAGTAAACAATAATTATTTTTCCCATCCTATAATTTGATATAAACTATCCTATACTTCCACATAGGGTGGCAAAATAATTTCCATATACATTTTGAAAAGGTTTTAGAAAATCTTTGCCTTAAGAGTAAATCATGTTATCAAAGTAGATGCATATATTTGGGTTGCAAGCTCAGAGGGTAGCTTGCCTTGCTCGACAAAGTGACCTTGGTCTTGATCTTCAAGTTCAACAAATTCCTCTTCCTCGATAATCCGACAGCGTTCTCGTCTAATTAACAAACAAGCAAATACAACAATCAATAATCAACTCAATCAGCATCACAACATTACAATCTTAAAATGCTATAAATAGCCACTGCACACATCAAACAACACACTTTGGTTTCAAATTAATTGAATTAAACATTATTTATTTATGTCTTAAATATGGCAAAAACTTGTGGAACATGTTTAATTACACAACTTGAGTTCTGTTGGTCACAAAAATACAAACTAAATTTCTACAGAAAGCTACTGATGTGTAGAAGACAACACAATTTAGTTTGGACTAATTGGAGTTACCAAACTTCCTGCATAATTGTTTAAATCCAGTAACTTAATAATCAAGTTTTAGCTATCAATTAAGTTCTGTTGATCCTAAAATTAAATCCTTTTAGGGGTAACTAAACATGACTAAATGTGATCTAACAAAATTTGTCCTAATTCATTTGGGTTAACCATTAAACATCTTTAATTGTTTTAGTGCAGAAAGGTGTTCTAACTTCAATTTTATACCAAACAATTATCAATGCATAATTAATTCTACCAAATTAGGGGAGCTAATAGATCACAGTACCAAGCTAACAAAATTGGTTTGAATTATTTGGCATAACAGAGTATTAGAAACAAACAAGTTTAGATTTTAAACCTTCTGTGGTATTTTTAATAATACATTTTTATTATTTATCTAAATGAAACGAAACCACTTGGGTTGGTTAAACAATTTCTTAAGCTTTCCAAAACATTTGGATTTGATTTATTTGGTTTGTAAATATCGAGATATTGAATTTTGAAGTTGATGCCAGTACTGAATTCTTCTAAGGATTTAAATTAGAAAAGCTAACTATTCTGGATAATGTTGAAGAACCTGACGAGTGGGGTCCACTCGTCAGTGACTCAACTGAAACGGTGCGCGCTAGAAATGTTTAAAAGTCTGACGAGCGGGGCCCGCTCGTCAGTGGCTATTCTAATCGAAGCGGTACGCTGCCGTTGATCAAAGATCTAACGGCTGACGTTTCATCGCATCGGCGACGACCTAAACTGGGCGGCGCCGTGGCTCTGGCGACGGCGAGGTTGGTGAATCGCTCACCTAAGGGCTCGGGGATGTGCTGGTGAGGCAGAACGACGGCGGAGGCTCGGGAAGCTTGCTGGAGGAGTCCTGCTTCCTGGGACGACTTGTATCGTCGACGGCGAGCAGCTGCACTTCCACGGACACGGCACGAACTCCGGCGAGCTCCTGATGGCGAGTCTGTGCACAAAACTGAGGGGAAAAGAGAGTGTGTGAGTGCGGTTTGTAATGGATATGAGAGTGCGGCCAGAGATGCAAGAAAGAGAGGGCAGCGCGGCGTGGCCGTGTTCACCTTCAACCTCGGCACTGCCAAGCTCGGAGATGGCACGGGCAGCAGCAGCATGCTACAGCAACGGCTCCGCCCTCCTGGCGGTGCACGAGAGAAGGTGGAGCAAGGGATAGGAGTGGTGTGGCATGGAGAAAACGAGAGGGCTCGGGTGGCTATTTAACCACCGAGCTCGGTCCACGGTGGCCTGGGTGTAGGGGAGGTCCAGGGGGCGGAGAGCTCGCCATAGGGGGCGGTGGGGTGTGGCTACGGTGTTGGGGTGCGGGGGAGCAAGCTTGGCTGTGTGGAGGCGAGTTGCGCTTGCTCGAGGTGGGGGACGGCCGTGTGCATGCTCGGGTGGCGCACGATGTGCACTGGCATGGCAAAATCCAGCGGGTGCGGGTTCCTGCTGGGCGTTGTGCTGCGTCGAGAGGGAGCAGAGAGGTGAGGGAGAGAGGGGGGCACGACCATGGGCTTCCACGGCGTCGACACCTCCGTCGCCACAGTGACGACCATGGCGCATGGCGCACGGGCGGCTGTCCCCTGGCGGTGACCACGGTGCACGTCTCCCTCCTTGATTTCTTCTGCTCCACGGCGCGGTGAGAAGAGAGCAATCGATTGGAGGCAGTGGCTTGCATCAATTTGATTGAAATCGATCAAATTGATCATGGATTGGATCGAATTCGGGAAGAACAAACCTCTGCCACCAGTGTTTCGACAGTGTCCTCACCCAAATCAAAATTTGAATTTTTGCAATTTGTTTCATAATTTGGTTTATCTCTTCTCTACTATCTAAAAAGCACGAAGTGTCCCTTCGTCAAGCCTCTCGCTTTGTTTTTTTCTCCACGCATGTTTCCTTCGTCAAGCCTCACAGTTTTTTTTTTCTCGCTCCGCAAAATCAAATCTCGCTAAGGAAACTCTTTACGGTAATGCATCAATCAACAATTATTACACGCGTCAGTCAAATCTTCCTAATCTAGCCAATCAACATTATAACGTATAGGTCAAGCAAAAGATTGCATGGAGCGAAACCTACCCAAACTGTCTAGAAAGAAAATTTTGTTCCTTCATCGAGCCTCCGACGCGTTTTCCTCCGTCTTTCGTCGCACTCCCTCCCGCACATGAAGAAAAAATACTGTCGACATGCGCGTTCACGCACGAAATTGTCGCCACAAAAACCCGTTCCCCACGTCCGTGAATCTCTCTTCCTCGTCTGATTCTTCTCTCCCGCCCCTTCAGATCGATCCCCTCACCCCATCGACGGCCTCCTTCTCTCCCAAACTCTTGTCGCAAGGATACAAAGATGGGGAGCGGAGACGCGCTGCCGTCGCATTAGGCCTACTTGCTCTTCACCGCCTCCCCATCACTCTTACGCCATCGGAGCAGCGATAGGACTGGATCCGGCCTCTTGAGATGGACGGGCATGGAGCAGAGGTGCATAAGATACCACTATCCACTACGTCGGTCGCTGGTACTCCCTGGTCTGTGCTCCTGCCTTATCACGACAGCGTCGCTCCTCGACTTACATCACAAGTGCTACTCGTCCAACTTTCGCCTCCACCGCCATAGGGCACGAGCCTTGCTTGCCTAACGCCGGTGCTATAGAGCCATCGAGCCCGTCTTCGCCGCATCCCCATCACGTCCCCTGCACCCGGCTGCCGGCCGTCCCCAGCTCGACGACAGGTCCCGTGCCCATGCCGTTCTCCTCTCCCTGCCAAAGTCACGTCATCCTCCGCTCCGCCGTCGTTACCGCAAGATCGACGTCCAGGACGGACGCACGCTCCTACGTCATCATCTCCATGTCTCTAAGCCGTCTCCCCTCCATCGTCGCACGCAGGTCAACCGTCGCCGCTACCGGTTTTCTCCATTACCGGCCTCTTCTCCTGGTAGCCTCTTGCGTCACGCTGCACGCCGTCTCCATGCGCGTCTGAACCATCCACATTGCTAACTGTCATCAGGTCCCTAACCTGCAATCAGTGAGGTATTGCTTTAGTATTTTATTTTCCATTCTGAGTTTTCTTTCATGGTTACGATGCAAATATAGTATTTCGTCTCAGCTAACTGAAACTTCTACTGGTTATATATGGTCATCCAAGTGTAGGTATTGTTTACTGAAACACTGGTAAGAGTGCTTGGCTGATAATAAGCACACATGGAACTATGGAAGCAGATTAAAGAACAAACACATGGTACTGAATTTGAAGGTGGCGAACATAGTTAGCATGCGTAGATTGCTACCGAGCGTTCAGAAAGGGGTGCTTTCACATCTTGTATTAGATCTCTTGAAGTTTTGGACAGAGATTTGTCAATTCATGAGCAATTTCTCTTCCATTAACTTTCCATAGGTAAATAATATATTCTTATATATTGTTCATGCTTGGTTTTAATGGGACATTTGCAGGTGACACCAAGCTATGTGGCACTCACTCCGACCACAGTGTCCACCTCCTCTGTTGCATTCTTCATTTATTGAAAAAACCTGTCCGAGTCTTCTTCATATATATGTTCTTTTTTAAGCATTATCGACACGGTAGCATATTGTATAGGTCCACTAGAGGGCTATAAATCATCCTATGAGGATTTAAGATTATTTCTTGAAATTAATAGAATTAGACAGTTAATCATGCTTCGAGGTGCATTAACAAATTATCGGTTAATGGTAACTTCTTTCATTCACAGGATGGAGATAGCGACTCAGTGCTAAAGGAAACTTTAGGGGTCCTAAACAAGGGCCATATTTTTGTTCTTCCCTTTTGAGAAAAGTTCATTTCTTTAGGTTATTTTCAAGCATGGCTTGCAGATCACCAAAGCTTGTTGCCATCTAAGTTTCTCCAGGTGCGTTGCTATTCATCAACTTTCAGAGTATGTAGCGCGATGAAAAAATAGCTTAATCCAAATCAAATACAGTCCTAAAAAATTACACGACTTTGTTTAGATAGGTAGTATGTTCTGAAGTATGTCCATGTTTGTACTGAATCTTTGATGAGTGTCCCGGCATGAATTTTGCTTGTAGTATGTTCTGAAGTATGTCCAAAGTCATGTTATGTCTGTTTGCAGGAATGAAGCTGATCTGAGTACTCAAAATATTCAAGGTTCTTGCTACAATATTGACCACTAGCTCCTTGTCAAATAACGAGCGAGTAAACGTCAAAATTTTCAGGTTTGCCTAACGTTTTCTTCCGCGTGATCATCATTGGGTTCTCACATGCTTCTTCTGCTCTCCTACGGTGAGGGATAAGAGGGCTAGGATGTTAGATAGCCAATTCTCAGACAAAAATATTACCATATTTTTTTCTTATCATAAAAATACATAGGGCATTGTTGTGTTAACGCCAGTCTAGAGGCGGCAGCTGCAAGAGTGTAAGATGCGAGCAGGTCACCACCCCCATGGCCCCATAGAGAAGAGCTTCAGGAAGCACAAACCGGGGCGCTTTCGTGAGGGTTTTGGATGTAAGTGCTCAACTGACATCATCGTCGAACCAGCCAGCGTGTTGGAGGCAGCAGTGAAAACGGGAGTGATGGAGGCACGAAGAGAGGTCAGAACGTCGTCACATTAGGACTCGCGCGAAGAGATTTCATTCACAAAGGGAAAGGAATAATCTTGTGTAAAGATTTGTGCATTTCTCTGAGTTGTATATGCTAAGGAAATATTACATTTGAACCAAATGCTGCTTATAAGATGTCCTCGCTAGAATGCATTTTGTAATATTCCCATTAGGAATATATGTTATGTGCATGGTGAAGGTTAAATAGCGGGTGAGCAAGTACATTCCATTTGTCTCCGGAAAAGATAAACTCTTAAATTATGGACTTGATTTAGTATCAACCATGATTGATGTTATCCAGGTTTCTGCATCTTGATGTGTGACCGATTTTGGAAGTTGCATGTCATATCTGTAATTTGATTACAAATTGTTTATGAACAATTTAGCGTCATTATGCCGGTGTTGGAGCAGATGATCGAACAAGTTTCGCGCGTACATCCTGGCCACTACCCAATTCGTCTTCCTCTACTCCCCATCCCGGAGGGAGGTGAATGCCTTCACGAAGTGTGGTGAGGTGGCGATGATGACATGTGTCCCGCTTTACATACCGCACAGCATGTTGTGGACACATGAAATTAACTGGTTTTCTGACACTTGTGGCCATATCACTAAGAGTTACTTTCTAAGCCATCACAACACAAATTTTTTCTTACCCGTTGCAACGCACGGGCATATTACTACACATTTAACATGATTTGTGGTGCTGTGTTGGATTTTATTTGACAAGTGCATCATAGCACATTTTGCAATTTGAATATGATAAAGAAAGGTTTGGAATTTAAATTTAGGTTTTGAAATTAATATTTGAGAGGGAAAAGTGGTGAGAATAAAATGAGAGTGACTACCATCACTCCACTGAATTTGTTTGGAATAAAAATAATTTCTCACTTGGAGAAAATTGGTGTGACACTTGTCACATGAGTTTCTAGTTTTTAACTTTTGTTTATTTCTTTTCTTTTTTTCAAGTTTTAATTATAGCTACCAACCAACAAAATCAACAAGAAATAATTATCACAAGCAACAATATACAATCAACACATATAAATTAACAAAAGTTTTGTTGGCCCTCATTTTTGGAATAAGAATACTTATAATAATTTTGGGATGTTACAGGACCCGTCCAAGATCCAGACCATCGGTGATTGGCCTACACCGTGTAACCTGAAGGAGCTGCGAGGGATACTTGGCATCACCGGCTACTATCGGAAATTCATCGAATTTTATGCCATCATCTGTCAGCCGCTTAGCATTGCTGAAGAAGGGCGCACAGTTCATAGGACGCCAACCGCGGAGACTGATTTCCAGGTCATGAAGAAAGCATTGATCACCGCACCGGTACTGGCACTACCGGACTTCACAGAATAGTTTGTCATCGACACTGATGCGTGTGATGTGGGTATCGGAGCGTGTGTTGTCACAGAAGGGGCACCTGTCGCTTATGTCAGCCGCGCGCTTGGACCCAAGAATCGTGGGCTCTCTGTGTACGAGAAGGAGTACCTGGCCATTCTCCTAGCGTGCAGCAATGGCGGCCATACCTACAGCTCCGGGAGTTTAAGATCCGCACTGACCACAAGAGCCTCACCAACCTGACAGATCAACGGCTCCACACGGACTGACAGCGCAAGGCATTGACGAAGCTCATGGGGTTGCATTACTCATCCAGTACAGAAGGGGGTGAATATGGTGTCGCGGACCCACTGTCACGCAAGCCGCCGAAGAGTTTCAGAGCTGTTCGCTATATCAACGGTGCAACCAGTGTGGCTCGCGTCCGTGGAGCGTAGCTACGAGAGGGACGCTCACGCACAGTCCCTGCTTTAGCAGCTGGCCGTGTCACCGGGTACTGTGCCGGAGTTCACGCTGGAGAATGGTATCCCGCGTCACCATCACAGGATTTGGGTCGGCGATGACTGCGAGCTCCGCAAGCAGAACGTGTCGGCGTTCCACGACAGCCCGCAAAGGGGGCACTATTGGTTCCCGGTGACGTACAGGCGCCTGGTCTCGCTTTTCAGCTGGCCAGGGATGAAGTCCATGACCCGCGAGCATGTGCGCTGCTGCCGCACTTGCCAGCAGGCGAATCCGGAATGGCTCCTGCCGGCCGGCCTGCTTCAGCCGCTTCCAGTGCCACCTGCGCCGTGGGAGGTGTCCATGATGGACTTCATCGAGGGTCTGCCGGTGTCGTAGCAGTACAGCTGCATCCTCGTCGTCGTCGACAAGCTCACGAAGTACGCGCATTTCATTCCCTACGCCACCCATACACGGCAAGCAAGGTGGCCGAGGTGTTCGTCGACAACATCTACAAGCGGCACGGCATGCCTGGCTCGCTGGTGTCAGATCGCAACCCCGTCTTCACCAGCGCGTTCTGGCAGTCGGTGTTTCGCGCCACGGGGACGCAGCTGAAGCTCAGCACGGCAAACCATCCCGAGAGGACGGGCAGACGGAGCGGGTGAATCAGTCTATCGAGTGCTACCTCCGCTGCTTCATCAGCGTGCACCCGCAGCAGTGGTCCAAGTGGTTGTCCCTGTGCGAGTTCTGGTACAACACTAACTTGCACACGTCCACGGGGAAGTCGTTGTTCGAGCTGCTCTATAGTCGCTGTCGCAGTAGTGGAACATGGGGTTCCCCTGATGCTGCCAAAGTGGGTCCTCCACTGGGGCCCACCAAGAAGATGGACAAGGCAAGGAGTCAAGTACAGCAGATGGGTTAGCCCATCTGCCTCAAGGACACCCGACAAGTTCGACAACAAGTCTCTGCGGCTAAGGACCAGGTGACCTTCCGGGTCACCCCCTCGCCCGGAGAACCAGGCAAGACACCCGCGGGTCCGTGCTCCCGGCAGGAGGCCAGGCGCGCCCCCGGGTATCCATCCGTACCATCGAGAGGATAAGATCGCCAGCTCGCCGGAAGCTGGTGGAAGACTTGGGCGCCAAGATGAAGGCCGCGCCCTGGTGACGTTGCCACGAGCGTAGTTGGTGGGGCGGACAGGCTTTGTCCGTCCCACCTTTTCCAAGGGCGGACGACCACGCCGCCCTCCTCAGAACACTTGGAGGAGAGAGTGCCACGTCTCCTCCAAGGACCGCCGAGGGGTTTTTCCCGCCAAGACCCCTCACACCTCTCGCGTGCCCATGTCGGATCCCCTTAGCCTATAAAAGGAGGACCATGGCACCGAAGAGGGAGGACGAAACAAGATAGAAGCAAGCTAGAGCTCAGGCAAGACTAGACTAGGGTTCGGAAGGTAGAGAGAGAGTGATCTCCCCAGGGCAGGATCTGCTCTTCGTCTACCTCCGGCCGAAACTCCCTTGTACACCCCACCATGATGAACCTCTCAATCCAGACATGCAGGAGTAGGGCTTTTAGCCTCCGGGCGGCCTGAACCTGGGTAACTCTGTGTGTCCTGCTGTGTTGTTTGATCTCTCCCTCTCGACGAAGAACTTGGCGTCCTTGCTCCCGGGTAAGGCGTCTTCCAGCCTCCTTCGCGCCCCGTGCCGAACCTAAAAAGGGGGTATCATCTACTCCCGGTGTCCGTCACCCGAGACACGACATCTGGCGCGCCAGGTAGGGGGTGCAAGCGCTGGATTCGTCTTCTTCTTCATCAACTTCAAGTTCTTCGTCAAGCATGCCGCCGAGGAAGAAGATCGATGCCGCTACCTCCAAGGCCGCGTCTCCTTCGCGCACTCAGGCTTCCGCCGAGCGCCGCGCTGCGGATGCGCGTCAGCCTGCTCCTCCGCAGGCGCCACCTACGGAGAAGGTGGCGTCGGAGAGGGCCAACACCAACAAGAACGTCGACCCTGACGAACCGGCGGCTCCTGGACTGTCCTCCGAGCCGCCCCCACGCTCTGGGGAGAAAAGCGTCGGGAACGGCGCGGGCAAGGGTCACGACGCCAAGGAGGGGCGAGATCACGTCCGCGCCAGTGGAGGTCCCCGAAGCTTCAAAAGCAAGTCCTCTACGCACTTGCCCTCGGACGCACAGCTCGCCACGACGCTCTTGTCGCTGCCAAGGCTCTCATGCAGTTCCCTCCGAGCTCTGGCGATCCCAAGGTTTACCAAGAATGGAGAGCCCGTGTGGAGGCACTCCTCGACTTCGCCGACGGCGGCCCGAGCCCGACGTAACTCGAGCTCCCACCGTCAACGGCCCGAGGCTGGAGGGCGCAAGGCGCATGAACCACAGGGTCACCCCATGGCGAGCGCCGAGGCGAGACGGAGCCTCCTCGCACCGCTCCACCGATGGCGAACCGGCTGAACCGCGATCGCGGCAAGGCCATCTCCGTCGGGTCATCTACCACGCGCAACCGGATCTTCGCCACGACCTCAACAACCGTCTAACCGAGGATATGCGCACCCGCATCGAACGTCGTCGCGAGCGTCATCGCCGGGAGGATCGGGACGACGACATCGCTGAAGGGTGCCTCGCCCTTGCCCCTGAGCTCCGACGGGTCACCTGGCCCAAGAAGTTCAAGATCGACGTCCTCCGCTACGACGGCACTACGAACCCCGGGACTTCCTGCAGCTTTACTCCCTAGCTGCGGCAGTCGCCGGGGCCGACGAGATGATGATGACCAGCTGGTTCCCGCTGGCCCTGAAGGGAGATGCCCAGACATGGCTTCTCAACCTTCCCAAGTGCTCCATTCGTTCCTGGAGGACCCTGAAGGAACAGTTCCTGGGGGCTTTCCAAGGCGGGTACGAGCGCCCGGGGGCTCCCAGCGACCTCCACGACTTCAAGCAACTTCCGGGTGAAACTCTTCGCAAGTTCATCCAGCGCTTCACCCAGAAGATGAACACAATCCCCTGCATCAAGCAAGAGCTGGTGATCGCTTCTTTTCACGCCAACGTCCGCAATACCCGGATGCGCGAGAAGTTGAGCAATCGCCGCGTCGAATCCACCTGCGAGCTCTGGGAGCTGGCGGATCGATGCGCCCGAGCTGAGGAGGGGGCTAAGTTCCCCGGGGAGGATGAACCCGAGGACAAAGCCCCCCCGCCAAGAACAAGAAGCGGGACTCTGGACCCGACAAGCGCATCTTCGTCACCGAACCCCTTCCCAAGAAGGCCAAGCCTGCGGCGGCCTCTGAGGGAGAAGACGACCCATGGTGCCACATTCATCCTGACGGCAACCACCTTCTCAAGGACTGCCGCCAACTCAAGAACCTCGCCATACGAGAGCAGCGTCGGGCCGACGGGGTAAGCTTGGACGGCTGCTACAACTGTGGCGTCATTGGGCACGTCGCTCGTGACTGTCCCACAGGTCGCCAAGGCGGAGGCGGCCGTGGATGGGGCCGCGGCGGTGGCCGCGGGGGACGAGGAGGACGCGGCGGCCAAGGCGGTCGTGAACAGAACAACCAGGAAGGCGCCTCCAACAAGGAAGCTCCGGCTCCTCAGGGAGGCGGCGGCGGAAGGTTCCAGGAAGTCACCGGAGTTGTCGGGTGCATTCACGGGGGAGCCTCTCTGCCTCCATCCAACGGCGCGTGTAAGAGGCTGGTCCGGGAGCTTAACGCGGTTGCTTCTGCTCCGCCCAAGCCCCTGGAGTGGTCTGGGCAGGTCATCTCCTTCGACCCGGAGGACCATCCTGCCAGTGTGGCCGGGGTGGGAACGCTTCCTCTGATCGTTTCGCCCGTCATCCACAACTACAAGGTCACCAAGATGCTGGTCGACGGAGGCTCCAGCCTCAACCTTCTGACGGCGAAGGTGCTGGCCATTCTGCAAATTCCTTTTTCTCGCCTGCAAGACACCGGCGTGTTCCAAGGCGTGAATGGAAGCGTCACTCGGCCGCTGGGGAAGATCACGCTCCCTGTCACCTTCGGTGACCAGGAGAACTTCCGCACCGAGGACATCGTCTTCGACATTGCGGACACGCCACTTCCGTACAACGGCATACTTGGCCGGCCGGCCCTAGCCAAGTTCATGGCCGTCTCGCACTTCGCCTACAACATGATGAAGATCCCCGCGGTCTGGGGAGTGATCACGATCAAGGCCGACGTCGACGACGCTATCTTTTGCGTTCAGAAGCTGAACCAGACGGTGGCGGCGACCTCGGACGTTCCGCAAGATGTACAGGAAGCTGATGTCGGTGCATTCTCTGGGGACGGAGGGTACCCCGGAGGCTCGACATCAACTTCCTCCAAGAAGGCGTCATTTCATGAAGACCCGCAAATGACCAAGAAGGTGGCGTTGACCAGTGACGGGAGTCGATCCATCACCATCGGCGCCCGCCTCACCGACAAATAGGAAAGCGCGCTCGTCGCCTTCCTTCGGGAAAACTCTGACGTCTTCGCATGGGAAGCGTCAGGGCTACCCGGCGTACCAAGGGAGGTGATCGAGCACAAACTGGCGGTCAGCAAAGACGCTCGCCCGATAAAACAAGTTCTACGCAGACAAAGCAAGGAAAAACTGGAGTTCATCGTGTCCGAGGTTGACAAACTGGAAGAAGCTGGCGTCATCAGGAAGGTGCCCACCCAACCTGGGTGGCCAACCCTGTGGTGGTGCCAAAGCCCATGACCTTCAAGTGGCGGCTCTGCATCGACTTCACCGACTTGAACAAGGCCTGCCCCAAGGATCCTTTCCCACTACCCCGGATTGATCTCATCGTGGATTCAACCGCCGGGTGCGAGCTCCTGTGCTTCCTGGATGCTTTCTCCGGGTACCACCAGATCATGATGGCAGTGGAGGATCAGGAGAAGACGGCCTTCATCACACCCAAGGGCTGCTACTGCTACACCCGGATGCCTTTTGGTCTCCGGAACGCCGGCGCAACCTTTCAGCGCGCCATGCAAGCATGTCTTGGGTCCCAGCTGGGCCGCAACGTGGAGGCATACATCGACGACATCGTGGTCAAGACTCGGTACAAGGACTCCCTCATTCAAGATCTGCACGAGACCTTCAACAACCTTCGTCGGGTCAACTTCAAGCTTAACCCCGACAAGTGCGTGTTTGGGGTCCCGTCCGGCAAGCTACTGGGGTTCTTAATCTCCCACCGGGGGATTGAGGCCAATCCCGACAAGATCAAGGCCATCGAGCGCATGGAGGCGCCACGGCGAGTCAAGGACGTACAACGCCTCAACGGGTGCATCACAGCACTCGGGCGTTTCATCTCAAGACTTGGAGAACGAGCCCTGCCCTTCTTCAAGTTACTCAAGAAGACGGGTCCCGTGAAATGGACCCCGGAGGCTGAAGAAGCTCTTCAGTCCCTCAAGTGCTACCTCGCCTCGCCTCCGTCCTCGTGGCACCAGCAGAAAAGGAGCCCCTACTACTGTACATCGCTGCCACCAATCAGGTGATCAGCGCGGTTCTTGTGGTAGAGCGTGACGCTCCTCCGGACAAGGTCGGCGGCAAGCGTCCCGGAAACATCCTCCCGGGGCAACCAAGCAAGAAGAAGCAGCCAGGTGGCACAGGGCCGGAAGGCCCTGAGCCTGGCATGCCCACCGACGCCGTCATCGACGTCGCAGAAGAAGCATCACTGGGGGCTGACGCGCTCCCTCTCGAAGCAGCTGAGCCCGTCAAGGACTCGGTGACCCGCAAGATACAGCACCCGGTCTACTTCATCAGTTCGGTGCTGCGCGATGCCCGGGAGCGGTACCCCATGATGCAGAAGCTGTTGCTGGCGATCCTCATCGCCTCTCGCAAGATGAGGCCCTACTTCGAAAGCCACCCTATCACCGTGGTTTCCAAGTACCCCTTGAGGAGTCCGCTGGAGAATCCCCTCGCCACCGGACGAGTCTCTTGGTGGGCCATGGAGCTTCAAGGTTTCGGCCTCAAGTTCGAGCACACGAACAACATCAAGAGTCAAGCGCTGGCTGATTTCACGGCGGAGTGGACTGAGACAGCGTTCGACGACCCGGTGGAGGAATCCAGCCTTCCCGGGAAAGAAGATCCCGACGCTTGGACCATGAACTTCGACGGCTCCTACACCAAGGGCCAAGGAGGCGCCGGAGTCGTTTTGATCTCCCCCACAGGAGATCGTCTGAAGTACGTCGTCCAGATGCAGTACAAGGAGAATATCTCGAACAACACGACGGAGTACGAGGGCCTGCTTGCGGGACTTCGTGCTGCCGTTGGCCTCGGCATCACCAAGCTCATCGTCAAGGGTGACTCTCAGCTAGTCATCAAACAAGTGAACAAGGAGTACGCTTGCCCTCAGATGGCACCGTACGTCGAGGAGGTGTGGAAGCTTCAGCGGCGCTTCAACAGCTTCCGGGCCGTGTACGTCCCTAGGGATGACAACACGACCGCGGACGAGCTGTCACAGATGGCTTCCAAGCGAGAACCAGTACCTCCCGGGATATACATTGAGGTGCTCCGGCAACCCTCTGTGTCTCCCGAGAGGCTCAAGACAAGGTCTACATCGACACTGGGGGCTGGTGACCCGTCTACTTCGACAACCCGGGAAGCCAGCCCAGAAGGCGCGCAAGACCCGGCAGGACCGAGACCAAGGGAAGCTATGCTCTCCTTGGTCAAATGGTGTTGCCGGTGGAGAGAACCCACCCACCCTGGGCCCTGGACATCGTCAAGTACATGACGGAGCATGCTCTGCCGGAGGATGATCACGAGGCCGAGCGGGTGGCTCGTCAAGCCAAGCTCTACGTCCTGATCGACGGCGAGCTCTACCGGCGACGCGACAACGGAGTCAGGCTCCGCTGCATACCGCAAGAACAAGGCCAAGTACTTCTACGAGACATCCACGAGGGCACATGTTCAAGTCATGTTGCATCAAGATCATTGGCGGGGAAGGTTTTCCGCCAGGGATTCTACTGGCCAACAGTCCTGCACGACGCCGAGCAAATGGTCAAGACCTGCGAAGCTTGCCAATACTACGCGAAGAACATCAATCAGCCAGCTCAAGCACTGCAACCAATCCCAATATCCTGGCCGTTTGCAGTCTGGGGGCTAGACATCGTCGGCAAGTTGCCAAAGTCAGTTGGCGGACATGAATACCTCTTTGTGGCTATTGACAAGTTCACGAAGTGGGTTGAAGTAATGCCAGTACCACGCCAGACGGCCCAGGCCGCCATCAAGTTCATCGAGGGGATTGTCTACCGCTTCGGAGTACCCAACAGAATCATCACGGATAATGGCACTCAGTTCACAAGTCGAGCCTTCCTCAGCTTCTGTGAAGAATTGGGCATCAAGGTGTGCTTTGCATCAGTGTCCTATCCAAGATGCAACGGTCAAGTGGAGCGAGCCAATGCGGAGGTCCTAAGAGGTCTGAAAACCAAAGCATTTGACAAGCTGGAGAACAAGGGGAAAATTGGATTGATCACCTACCCAGTGTTGTGGTCCATCAGAACAACTCCAAGCCGAGCCACCAAAGAAACACCTTTCTTCCTTGTCTATGGAGCTGAAGCTGTCCTGCCAACAGAGCTAAGGCACGGATCCCCCGGGTACTCGCATATGATGAAATGCCCAAGCTGAGCAAAGGATCGATGACATTAACATCCTGGAGGAAATGCGCTGTCGGGCGTCATTGCGGTCTGCTCGATACCAGCAAGGGCTGCGCCGGTATCACAGCCGTCATGTTCGATCCCGGGAATTACAGCAGGGAGACCTGGTTCTCCGCAAGATGCAAAATCTCGAGGGCTTGAACAAGATGTCAAGCAAGTGGGAAGGACCCTACCGGGTTACTCATACACTGAGACCCGGAGCAGTCTATCTGGAAGACGAGAACGGCAGGCCGGAAGGCAACGCCTGGAACATCGAGAATCTCCGCAAGTTCTACCCCTAATTACGAACATGAATCGCCAAACGTCGAATCCGCTAAGCACGCCCAAGGGGCTAGTGTTCTGTAATAGGGTGTAAGAAGTCATCGCCAAGAAATAAAAGATAAGTGTTTCAATTCCGTGAGCCTCAATTTATGTCGAGATGTGTGTTATCCGTAACAACCGGTGCCGGTGGTGACGGGTCGAGCGCGAGTGGCCTATCAGTAGGCACTGCCACCCGATCGTGCCGTACTGCCGCGGAAAGGAGTGAACGGGCAGTGCTGTGTTTTAACGAACCTAAGCACAGAAATGCACATTCAACTTTGCTTGCGGGTTGCTCCGGATGAAACACTATCTCGACATGAAAAGAGGGTCCATTCTTTCCTACTGAAAGTTTGTTGTGTGCAGCGCCTTCCCGGGACAGGAGCTGACGGTGGAAAGCGGTTAAGGAGTTGGATACCCGGGAGGGACAGGATGGATCGAGGACGCGGCAGAAAAACAGCTAAGTCCTTGCATCAGCATCCTGCACTTAGGCATAACATCTCGCTCGGAGTCAATATACCATCGACCTGCGCATGCTTGACAGTTGATGAGAGCCTTTGCGGGGGTAATGCTACCACCCCAGCGAACGGTCAGTTTCCCTCTGGCCAAGTACCTGTGGACAGTGGAGTCAACACCCGGAAGGTATAGCGCTCTTAGGGGTACCACTACTGTGTGCAGAACAGTCAGGGTATCTGGCACCTAAGGGACCTCCTCTGAAACTTGACAGCGCGTTAGTGCAAAGGAAGATTTGGGACATTACCCCGGGAGATGAGGCTAGGTTGCATTCATCTGAATTTAAATTCTGAATTACAATTCCGAATTACATTCAGCTGTGCAACTTCTTGATTACTGTCACATCCCAAATTTATAAACTAAGAAAACTTAGTTTCACAAGACCCAAATTTCAGAACCAACAAAAACTTTTTGAAATGTTTCACTGATGATTGTGTTTTACTTCCCATTGTTGTGTTGACTTTGTGTGATCTTGGTTGTGATGCTGATTTGATTATGTTTGTTGCTTGTGAGAACAATTCCTCAGCTGTGCCTAACACTAAAAATAAAACACACTTGGCAACAATTTGGAATGTGACTTGAAAATAGAACCAGACCTCTATGTTTCATCACACCCTCAAAATAACATCTTGATTAAAAGAAATGATCTTATTTAATTTCCCTCTCTACCTATTTCTCTATTTTTGTTATAACAATTATTTTATCTTATAAAATCCAAGAATGAGATGATAACCATCTCATCATCATTACTCTCTCCTCAAAATATCTAGTCTCCAAATTACAAAGGTATTTCAATTTGTCAAATTGGTTTTTACCAAAAATAAATAAATAAATATATTTAAAGCCCTATGAACAAATATAGTTCAAAACATTTTATTTGAACACCCCAATTTTTGTGGAGCCTCCACATGTTGTGGGGAGCCTACCCAAATAATTTCATATTTTTCTAAAATATTTTGATGCCTCAATTAAATCCCTAAAATACTTCTAGTTTTAAAGGAAAATGAAACAGAGGAATTTTAGGAAAGCCCGAGGGGTTTTCTGCAAATGTTACATCATCTCCTGTAGCAGCAGTGGCGCAGCATCGCCGTGTCGTCCGTCCGTCGCCAAGCTCGCCTAGGCCCCCCCCTCCCGCGCGTCTCCTGCCCATCGAAGAAGATAAGAAGCACCCCACACCGCTCCTCTGCCTCCCCGTCCTCACTTGCCCCCTCTCGCTATCTCCCCACTTCTCTCTGCTCCTCACCGCGGCCAAACCCTAGCCATAACGCCGTGGCGCATCGCCGGCGCTTGAAGCCTCCCCGGCCAAATCGAAGATCACCAGAAGGTTCGCCGCGTCGTCCTCTCCGTTCCCGCCCGCGGAATCGAGCTGGGAAGCCCTGGATCGCCATAGCCATCCGCATCCCCTTCTTCTCCGGCTGCCGCCCTGCCAGGAAGTTTTTGGGTGACACAGACCGCCATTTGTCGCCATTTTTGTGCCTCTTGTCTCCCTCGTCGCGCTCTATCTCATGGACCTCCCCTTTTCCCTTTTAGGAGCCCGGGGTCGTAGATGCCGTCCTCGCCGTGCTCCTGCCGTGCCTCGCCGCTGTTCGTGTCGAGAGGAAGAAGGAGACAGCCCTGTAATGCTTCGCCCGCGCTCATGGGTCGCAGGCCGGGCCGCTCTCAGCGCTGCTCAGTTGGATCTGGGCCAGATCCAGCCCAGTGACGTTTTTTTTTAGATCTAATATCTATTTTAGTTTCCTATTTAAATTGCAGTGTAGATTTAAATCTGTTGTGGTAGATCTATGTGTGCAAATATTATGATGTAAATTTTGTAGTGTTCCTGTGAGTATTCCTAAACATACAGCACTGGCTGTTTGCAAAATAATTATTTTATGTGCCTTCTATATTTAAACCTATAAAAAGTATGTTTTTCATTGAAAATTAGATATCTAGAATTTTATAGATCCAAATATTTCAAACTAAATTCCCTGGAAAGCCTGAAGTGTTACCTTTCCAGATCTGTTAGCCTTGTATGCAAATGAAGTCTAAAACAAAAGTTCTATTCATTCTTGAAAACACACCAGTGGCACTTTGGAGATTTTTGTAAATTTTTGTGAGATGAATTTTGGAGTAAATCCAATTGGATTGTCTTCTATATGTATAGAAGAACATATCCCTAGCTTGGTTTGAATTTAGGAGTCACTGATTGACTGTGATGCTAATTATAAGGTTTAGGCCTTTTTCTGCCTATTTTATTAGGGCTTTATAAATTGTGTGTTATAACTTTATTGTTATAGATGTGTTTCCTAGCATGTGTAGGGTGGTAATCCACTGTTATGATGTGTTTTCTTAATCTTGCTAGCCTGTTAGAAGAGGTAATTGTGAGTCATGTGTTTCTTAGGGTTTTATTCCCTATATAACTTTTCCCCTAGTAATTAAGAATTGCTATGCTTATTTATGTTAATGTGGGAATATTGTGTGTGATTAAAATGTATGCCTTGCTTGTTAATGATTGTTGTGGTACTATGCTTACATGTTATTGTTGTTTATCATGCTATATTAGGTTAGTACTGTTAGTGGCATGTGTTAGGCTTAATTGAGTTAAACATGTGTTGCTTAGTGGTGATTGAAGCAACCAACAAGTAGTTAATTATGCTTGTGTTGCTTGATATTTTGAATTAGCGAGATAATATTTTTAACTAAGTTTGGGCTACTGGTTGCTTAGGTTTGCTAATAGTGCATAGCCTTGCTTGTTAGTAGAAACTATTTGGTGACTTAACTTTTGTCTGAAGTATTTCCTGTTTAGGGGAAATGATTGTTAAGCACCTTTAGTAGAAGATGTCTTTGTGCCCTCTTGTTTTGGCTTGTGTATGGTGTTATACTCCTGATTAGTATAATGCCCTCATAAATGTAGATCTTAGTTTGTTGCTTGATTAAAATAGTGTTATGTTGTGGTTTGTTCCTTGTTTGTATACCACTGGTGGTTTGGTTTGCTCATTGAGTGTTGTTTTATTTTCATGTTTGCGACGCTAGAGATAAACGCTACCGGAGTGGTATTTGGAGAGGATTTATTGAAGAGGAATCAGAGTTTATTTCTTGATCGATGAAGAGAAGTCCAGGAGCATTATGCTGAAATCAGGCAAGCTATTCTCTCAGCTTGCATCTACATACATATATTTTGGTTCACATGTTTTACTTATAAAGAGCATAAGTGATTTATGTGGTGTTTGCCACAAAAGATATGATTTTGAAAACCCTTTTCCAAAATATAAGTATATTATTTTGACACCCTATATGGAGACATTAGCTGGAATTTCTTTTTCAAACTATAGGATGGGGAAAATATTGTTTACTCAAAACTCTTTTGGAAATACTTGTGTGGTTGTGGAATACCGAGATGTCGGTGTGGAAATGGAGAAATGGTGAATGGTGATGTTTATGAAAAATGCACATTGTGTCCTTGTACTTACAGAACAACCAATACCCTGTGCGACCACATTTACCCACCTATGGGAAAGGGCGTAGTCATATAGTTTGCTCATATTAGTACTGGATGCCTCAACAACGGGGATGACCCCGTTCCATGAGGGGATGGTCTGAGGACCTACCCCCTGACCCGGGTCCTCTAAAGAGAAGAACGCCTGAGGGCTGATATGAATTGGAGATAGAGGATTGAAGGTTCCACCATAAATCGTCGGACAGAACTACGAGTCCTCACACTTAGATTCCGACGGGCTGGGTTAAGTGTTGATGGAAAGTTTCGTAGCGGCAGGGTCCTATACTAGCATGAGCAAAGGACAGGCTATGGTCGGTGACTCAACTTCGCATACACCTTGTATGGCGGGACGTGGCTGACACGATGAGTTACCAGATGGGTGTGGGAAAAGCGTGCTACCTCTTCAGAGGGTAAAACTATTCGAATAGCCGAGTCCTCGGATATGGACAGTTGGGAGGCTGTCCTCTGACCGTGTGCAAGTTTTGGAAATGCTTTAAAGGTTTGAAAGGAAAAATGGAGATGTTGTATATGTGCACTATACCGATGAGTCGGTATGAGGTTGCTGGAAAAGAGGAGGACCCTGAGGGGTTATGATCGAGAAGTGCAAAGTTTTGTGTCCTGAACGTGGGAAGTGTTTTAGGCAACTATACCAAGGGGTTGGTATAAGGTTGTTGGAAAAATGATTTGACCAGGAATGGTTTTGGTCGGAAAAGGAGGAATTTTGGAGAAATAAACAAATGGTGATTTTCCGGGAAAATGTTTATTAGAGAGACTTCTTACCTTTTTCAACAAAGATGTATTTTCGGGAAAAAGTTTTAAAGAAAATTCTTACAAAAAAATAGATTTATGGGAAAAGTTCTAAAAGTCTTCTTTCCTCAAAATAAAGGTTTTTAGTATAATAAAAATGATGCTATTGCACGCTCATGTCGGGGGTAGTTTGCGAGTACATTCAAATGTACTCATATTGGTTTCGTCCCTGGCTATTGTCTTAGCCAGATTCTGAAGAGGAGCAGTTCGAAAAGGAAGTGGTTAATGACGCCAATGCGAACTAGGGCACTTCCCTATCAGCTGCCTATAGGGTTAAGGTAAATGGCTTGGGCTCCACGTTGTTTGGTGATTTCCGCTGCAAGTACCTGTTGAAGTTATGACTTCAATCAAGTAAGTATTTATTCGGTATTTATGGGTGTTCTGTGATGCCAATTCGAGTTATGTGCAACAACAGACTGATCATGGGATTGTTGCAGGAAACATAACGAGTATCTCGGATAGCTAATCCGGGGTATCTCACAATTACATAACAAGCCTATGCTACTAAGGCCAGTCCAGGGTCACTGGCTATGCAGACTTGTCTTCTGTTTCTTTTTCTTTGCCGGGTGAGCTCTTGATTCCCGGGGACGCCTGGGGAAAGAGAGTGCACCCGCGGAGGACTTTTTCAGGCGTCTCGTGAGTCGAGAGCCCGGCAGCCCACCCGGGCACTCCCCGACCTAAGACCCGGAAGATCCCGTCCGCCAGCTCACCCATGGACTGACTTTCAGCCTGAAGCATGAAGACAAGCCAAGTCAAGCTCAAGGTTGATTAACAGAAGGAATTAAAAGTTAGAGTGGTCACCTGCTCTATGGCTTCGAGTTCAGCAACGAGTTGGGACAGCGCCGGAATCCCATCTGTCCTCTCTCTCAGAATGGATCACAGGTACGCCCTGCGGATCGCCCTAACCCTAGCTTCCTCTTGAGCAGCAGGACCGGAGATGGCCGCTAGGCAGGCGAGATTTTGAGCAACGGTAGGACAAGGCGCAGCTTCGCCTCCCTCGGCGGCTCGGGCCTCAGCTCCATTGGGAGCCTCTGCCGTGCTACGGAAGACCGATTCCACCGTCGACACGTCGGACAGGGACATCTCCTCCCCTCCAGACATTGTTCTGCGATATGTGGGAGGGGAAGAGAAAGGAGCAAGGCGAGAAGATGTGTCAGGGAAGTTGGAGTCTGGAGGGCCTTTTATAGGCCTCCCATGCTCCACCTACCCCTTGGCGCTACGGCTGCCGCGTTAATGGGGCGCGTTAGGAGAAAAACCGCTCCCATTCACATCAAGGACGACACGAAGGCCAAGAGACAAAAAGGAGAACAAGTTCTTCTTCATTTCAAGATCTACAGTGGGGGCTAATTTTTACAAACAAAAAGATTGGCTCCCGGCGCACGAGGAGCACCACCGTACAATGGAAGACGCTACTTCCAGAAGTACGTCGACGAGGCGGCCAAGAAGGAGGTCAATGACATCTTCAGGACCGCCGGCTTGAAGCTCCTCGCCCTCAGGGAAGCTAGCTCTCCTCGGCCTTGACGCTAGATGAGTTTTCCTCATCTTCATCCTCGTTGAAGGAGCCGAAGCTGCTGCTACTCTCACTCTCGGCGCAGCATTCCACGCGCCCTCCTGCAGCACGGAAGATCTTCACGGCAAGTGTGGCGTCTCCGTCATACTTGCAGGCGAGGTATTGCCCCCGGGTCAGGCAGCGGGAGCAAGCGAATGACTTCCACCCCTGACCAAGGAGCATGGAGTCATCGACGGTGTACTCCACCGAGATCCAGGAGGGGCCGTTTGGACAGCCTTCCACCTGCAGCCACAAGCCCGGAGGCCGGTTGTTCTCCATCTCCATCGCAAAGGAGTCCGGAAGGACAATCCGGCTGCGGATCTTGCGGCGCAAATCCTGGATGAACTCGTAGGGCGCGAAGCTCGTGTGGATTGCCGCCTGTGGGGACGGAGGAGTTCTTCCGCATCTCACGGCTCCTCTGCCTCCACCGCCTCGCTTCGCTCGCCCTCTTGAGGCGGCGCTTCCGCGGCCACCGGAGCTGCTCTCCGTCGGGGCCGAAGCTCGAGGACGTCCAACTCCTCTCTTTACTCTCGCCATTGGAGCTGTTGGCCTGGGAAGGGAGAGATGGGTCAAGGAAGAAGAAGATGGGGACTTGCGAGGCGTTTGTCTGCTTATATAGCGCGCGGGGCTTCTCTCCCCAACCGTCTTCACAGCTTCCCCGCAGCGGGAATCGAGGAGGCAAACTCAGTTATTCCCCCGAGCGGAATAACTCCAAGACCATCACGACGATTGACGGACCGAAGCAAGGCGCAGGGAACCCACTTTGGCCAACTCTTTGGCCATAGCCCCGGCAGCAACTGAAGCAAGAGCCGCCGGGACCATGCCCGGGGGCTACTGTCGCAGCAGTGGAACATGGGGTTCCCCTGATGCTGCCAAAGTGGGTCCTCCACTGGGGCCCAACAAGAAGATGGACAAGGCAAGGAGTCAAGTACAGCAGATGGGTTAGCCCATCTGCCTCAAGGACACCCGACAAGTTCGACAACAAGTCTCTGCGGCTAAGGACCAGGTGTCCTTCCGAGTCACCCCCTCGCCCGGAGAACCAGGCAAGACACCCGCAGGTCCGTGCTCCCGGCAGGAGGCCAGGCGCGCCCCCGGGTATCCATCCATACCATCGAGAGGATAAGAACGCCAGCTCGCCGGAAGCTGGTGGAAGACTTGGGCGCCAAGATGAAGGCCGCGCCCTGGTGCCGTTGCCACTAGCGTAGTTGGTGGGGCGGACAGGCTTTCTCCGTCCCACCTTTTCCAAGGGTGGACGACCACGCGCCCTCCTCAGAACACTTGGAGGAGAGAGTGCCACGTCTCCTCCAAGGACCGCCGAGGGGTTTTTCCCACCAAGACCCCTCACACCTCTCGCGTGCCCATGTCGGATCCCTTAGCCTATAAAAGGAGGACCGTGGCACCGAAGAGGGGAGGATGAAAACAAGATAGAAGCAAGCAAGAGCTCAGGCAAGACTAGACTAGGGTTCAGAAGGTATAGAGAGAGGTGATCTCCCGAGGGCAGGATCTGCTCTTCGTCTACCTCCGGCCGAAACTCTGCCGGGTTCACCCCAGAACACCCTAGTACACCCCACCATGTTGAACCTCTCAATCCAGAGATGCAGGAGTAGGGCTTTTAGCCTCCGGGCGGCCTGAACCTGGGTGACTCTATGTGTCCTGCTGCATTGTTCGATCTCTCCCTCTCGACGAAGAACTTGGCGTCCTTGCTCCCGGGTAAGGCGTCTTCCAGCCTCCTTCGCGCCCGTGCCGAACCAAAAAAGGGGGTATCATCTACTCCCGGTGTCCGTCATCCGAGACACGACAGTCGCCAACCCAGTTACTTTGGCATCACAGCATCTGACCAAATTGTTGGAGATATGCCCTAGAGGCAAATAAATAATAAGTATTTATTGCATTATCTCATTAAGTTTATAATTAGTTTTTCCCATGTTATAACTGTATTAATCGGAATTGTTGATACACGTGTGGTATGTAAACAAACCAGAGTCCCTAGTTAAGCCTCTATATAAACTAGTCCATCAGTAAATGGATGATCGTGATTTCCCGATCATATTGATTCATAAAAGTTGATGATGGAGTCATTTTATTAGTAGAATAATTTGATGGACATTACCCACCAAAGTATTGCAAAAGGATTGTATCACTAAGTTCAACACTGCAATAGGAGAGTAACGTGGTAGCTTATTCCTTAGACCGTGAGATTATATCAAGTCGCTGCTTCTGGAAGATACTTTGATCGCATCAAACGTCATGTCTTATATAGTGTGACAATAAAGGTGACACTTTCGGGTATTGGAAAGAAGTAGTCGGGGCGAGTGATCAAGAGCGGGATTTGTTCATCTGTGTGATGGAAAGATACTCTGGGCCCACTCGGTGAGATTATATCTGTAAAGCTGCGCAGCGTATGACTAGGTCATTGGAGATATAATATCACGGAACGAGTTAAGTAACCCTTGTCGGTAACGAGATAAAACACAACATAGGATGTTGACGATCATATCTCGGACAAAGGTAGTATCTATGGAACAAAGGGAATGAACATATCATGTTAACGGTTCAACGACGATTTATTCTGGAATGCACAGGGGCCATCATAGTCATCCAGGGTTCCCTGACGGTCATTGGCGAGCGAAGGGTCTCGACCATGTTTGGATTATTCCCGAACCGTAGGGTAACACATTTAAGGTCTTGACAACGCTTGGAGAACGTTTTGGAAACATCGGAATTATTTAGGTATAGAGAAAAGAGGTTCCGGAAAGGTTCCGGCAAGAACGGAAGGGTTCCGGGGAAGACTGAAGTGAGTTCGGAGTGATCCAAAAATTGTTTCGGAGTCACGGGAGATTAAATAGTATGTAAATATATTAATTATGGAATTATATATTTATATTAATTTAATATTAAATAAAAAGGAGAAAAAAGGGGCAGCCCACCTAGATGGACCAAACCCGGAGGGAAAGGCCCAAGTGTGGGCCGACCCCCACAGGAGGTGGTGCGGCTGGGCCTAGGGGCCCATGCGGATGCACATGGGGTGTGGCTTGGCCCCTTTGGCCGACGCACCCCACCCCTCCCTCTCCCTTATGTTTAGTCCCACATGGACAACTTGAGCAGAGGTGCAACCCTCTCCTCTAATAAATAGGAGGCCGGATTAATTGAGAAAATACACAATAAATCCAGGAATTAATTCCGGTTGGCCTAGGCTTCTCCCTTTGTCCACTTCCATCCTCTCCGTCTCTTGGCGTATGCGGTCCCACGTTTGGACTGCGTATACGTAAGCCTATATACCGCAGTACGCCGTTGTGCTGCGGGATTCCACCCAAAGTTCTCGCTCCCGCTATCTCGGCTGGATCGGGGAGCCCGGAGGTCATCGTCAAGGTTCGTACGTGTGCGAGTACTCGGAGGTGCCGTACACTCAGGCTCGGCACCGGAGCATCTTCGTCGTGCCGCCTCCTTCTTCGTTGCGCCAAGTTCTTCGTGACCTTGAGGTCGGCTACGTACGTCTTCATCGGCAACGCTTGTGCGGGAGCGTATTTCCCGCTTATCGGTCTACGAGGGTACATGTCCGATAACTTCTCCGTTACAACATTACTAGATAGATAGATCCTGGCTAGTTTTCGGTGTTGTGTTAGTTAGAAAAATTATTGTTTTCTGCTATGAAGCCCTTCAGTGGTATCAGAGCCGATCTGTGCGTAGTATTGCTGGTACGGTTAGAACACATGTTGAATGTGGGCATCGATTCCATAATTGTTACCCTCTCGCGTGCACTTGCTAATGTTGTCGGCATCGAGTTGATGAAGCGGCCCGGACCGACCTTACGCGTACGCTTATGCGAGACTGGTTCCGCAACTGACATATGGCTTGTACCATATATGCGGCTAGCGGGTGTCTGTTTCTCTCTCTTTAGACGGCTTATCATTTTCAATGGAGGGGCCTGAAAAGTGTGTAATAGAGACAATTATTTAATCGCTATTGTGGTTTTATTTCGTAGGCAAGAAACGGTTCTCCACGAAAGTCTTAGCAGCCACGTAAAACATGCAAAAGTTAAAGTAGAGAGCGTCTAACTTTGTTTTGCAGTGGGACATTTTAATATGACATGGTTACGGTAAGTTTTATGTTATCGGAGGCAAAAGGTGGCACCGTAGACTCGGAGCACCGCCGGGGCGCGCCATGGAGACCAAGGCGCGAGGCCATGTCATATCACACTTCATTACATTATTTTGATATTGTTTGTTGTGTGTGCGTCCTATTTGATTGCTTATATTAAGATATACAACGGTAGCAATAATAGGATGATCCCTAATTAAATACCAAAATTGTGTTCTCCCTTAGTGTGCACCACCAATAAAGTTCTACGTTACAGACCAATTTAGATGTTTATTGGTTAACCCAAATAAATTAGGACCAATTTGTTTGGATCAAATTTAGTCATTGTTAGTTACCCCTAAAAGGATTTAATTTTAGGATCAACAAAACTTGATTGGTATCTAAAACTTGATTATTAAGTTACTGGATTAAAACAATTATGTAGGGAGTTTGGTAACTCCAATTAATCCAAATCAATTTGTGTTGTCTTCTACACATCAGTAGCTTTCTGTAGAAATTTAGTTTGTATTTTTGTGACCAATAGAACTTGAGTTGTGTAATTAAACATGTTCAACTAGTTTCTACCATATTTAAGACATAAATAAATAATGGTTCATTCAATTAAATTGAAACCAAATTGTGTTGTTTGATGTGTGCAGTGGCTATTTATAGCATTTAAGATTGTAATGTTGTGATGTTGATTGAGTAGGTTAGTGATTGTTTGTATTTGTTTGTTTATTAATTAGACGAGAGTGTTGTCGGATTTATCGAGGAAGGGGAATTTGTTGAACCTGAAGATCAAGACCAAGGTCACTTTGTCGAGCAAGGCAAGCTACTCTCTGAGCTTGCACCCCAAATATATGCATCTACTTTGATAACATGATTTACTCTTAAGGCAAAGATTTTTAAAACCTTTTCAAAAGTATGTGGAAATTATTTTGCCACCCTATGTAGAAGTATAAGATAGTTTATATCAAATTATAGGATGGGAAAAATAAATATTGTTTATTCAACACTCCTTTGAAAATACTTGTGTGGTTATGGAATGCCGAGATGTCGGTGTTGAAGTGGGGAAATAGAGAATGGAGATGTTTATGAAAAATGCACAGTGTGTCCTTGTACTTCCGTCAACCAGCCGATACTCTGTGCGACCACATTTACCCACATATGGGATGGGATGCCTCATCGATGGAGATGAATCCGTTATGCATGAGGGGACGGTTTGGTGACCTACCCCTGACCTGGGTCCTCGCTCAAAATCTATGGAAAGATAAGGAGGAGGATTGAAGACTTCACCATGTGGTCACCGGGGAAAACTATGAGTCCTCCCACTTAGATTCCGACGGGCTGGGTTAAGTGTGGATGGAAAGTGTCATATGGGCAGGGTCCTATACTAGCATGAGCAAAGGACAGGCTAGGTCGGTGACTCAACTTCGCATACACCTTGTATGGCGAGACGTGGCTGACACGATGAGTTACCGGATGGGTGTGGGAAAAGCGTGCTACCTCTGCAGAGGGTTAAAACTATTCGAATAGCCGAGTCCTCGGATATGGACAGTTGGAAGGCCCTACTTGACCATGTGCAAGTTTTGAAAAGAGTTGAGTTTTAAAAGAAAATGAAGTGGAGAATGTTTCATACACCTATACCAACGGATCGGTATGAGGTTGTTGGAGGAAAGTGGACCATGACGGGCTATGGTCGGAAAAAGGAGGAGTTTTGGAGAAACAGATAAAATGGTGATTTTATTCAAAGATAGTTATAAAATTCTTCTTACCTTTTTCAATAAAGATATAGAGATGTTTTAAATAAATAAAAGTTGAAATTAAAATAAAACTAGTGCATACTCATGTTGGGGTAGTTTGCGAGTACAATCAAATGTACTCATATTGGTTTCGTCCCTGGCTATTGTCTTAGCCAGACTTCGAGGAGCACTACGCCGAGGAGGAGTATGGCGACTTCTATGCGAACTAGGGATCTCCATAAGTCAGCTGCCTGTCGGGTCGTCGTTAGGATATGATGTCTACTACGCCGTAGCTTCCGCTGATTATTTTGGTTTGGCCCATGAAGGCACCTATGTAAGACTTGGTCTAAATGACCATTTATGTAAGACTTTAATTCGGTATTGTAATGGATGTAAACTTCGGTATTCAGTTCGGATTATGTGCAACGACAGACTGATCACGGGATCGTTGTGTTAAGCATAATCGGGTATTTCGGACGGCTAGTCCGGGGTCCCCACAGAGCTGGTATCAGAGCCATCCTGACTTTAAGAGACCTTAGATTAGCATGGTCGCTAGATAGGAGTTACAAAAGTTAATTTCTAAAAATAAAGGAGTGAAGTATTTTCGAAAATTGCTTATCTCCAATCCTCTTACTTATGCAAAATTTACTCTCATTAAATATTACATTTTCCTTGTATCCTTAAAATTTTGCACACTTGTCATCTATTAAGCTTAAAATTTTGCTCACTTGTTGCCTCACTACATTTAAAATTTTGATACACTTGTCATCTCACTAACTTAAAATTTTGCTAAAAATTGTAGATGGCGATCCATTTCACCGAGTTCGTTCAGCTTGAGAGGGACGGCAAGTTGATGTTCGAGAAGGACTTGTTCGAGCTGAGCAAGCTGTTAGGTCGCCCCGCTCCAGAGTTTAAGGGAGCCCAGGTGGACACTCTCGGCAACGGGAACCTGTGTTGGTTGGTCGAGTCGTCTGTTCGGGGGAACATCAAGTCTCCCGGATCCAGGACGCTGATCTTCACCACCATGGACGTCCACTGGGACGACGGACTGTGTCGTGCCATGCAGAGGATGCTGGCCCGACTTTGTGAGGAGCACAAGGCGGAGTTGGTGAACTCCCGTTTCCGGTTCTACGGGAGGCGCACTGATGATGGACACCCTATCCGATCCCCTCTACACCCGACGTTCGGAGAGTACATCCTGGACATGGAGATTATGCTCTTCCGCACCCAGGAGGATCTGATGTGCACTAGACTCCGGTCTCGCTTTGAGCGCATCTCGCTCAGTGAGAGTCGCGAGAGTGAGGCGCAGCTGAAGGAGGAGAAGGTCGCTCTTCTCAAGAAGAGGACCCAGCTGAGGAGGACCATCGCCAAGCTCCGCAAGAGGGTGGCGGAGCAGGACGAGATGATCGAGGACTGGAGCATCAGGCCAACGAGATGGAGGAGGAGGGCGAGGATCTCCGCAAGGAGAACAACGCTTTCCTCAGTGACGATGACGACTTCCTGGAGGAGATGGACTATGAGCAGGAGGATGACGAGGAGGAGTTAGTTGACGAGGAGGAGGAGCCACTCGAGGCAGTTCTCGAGGACGAGGAGGAGGACCCGGAGGAGCCACCTACCAGTCCGACGCTGACGCAGCAGAGCCTGAGGTTCCACCTCAGTAGGCGAGTGACTTGAGTACTACCGCAGGATTAGGTTGACCCCCTATCGCTAGTCGAGTCGAAGTAGTGGTTCTTTTGGAAACCATGTATTATGTACTTAGATGTAGGGATGTTGTAAGCTTGATGTTGTAAGCTTGATGTTGTGAACTCCTTGATGTGATGTTTGTGTTATATAAGTGTGTTGTCTTGTTTGATCTGTGTAAAATATTTTCATATCATCCTTAATTAATCAACCACTTCGCGAAATCGTCTTTTCCCTTAGTCGAACCTTTTTGCCTTGCCTCTTATACCCGGTGTGCTTCAGGATGGCGAACACTCGTCGCACCAACACGGAGGAGGACCACCACCACCACCAACCCAACCCCCGCCCAACTTCTCGCGCTTATCATGGAGGAACGCCAAAATGCCCGAGAGGAGCGCCAAGCTCATCTCATCGCCTGCAGCAAATTGCCGCCATTCAACAACAACAACAACAACAATGGTGGCAATGGCAATGGCGATGGAAACCAGCGATCCACTTTGAGCGATTTCCAGAAGACCAACCCACCTACCTATTCCAAGGGACTTCACCCACTGGAAGCCGATGATTGGCTTCGCACCATTGAGAACAATCTGGAAGTTGCTGCTGGGAGAACCTGAGAAGGTGCTGTATGCAACCCACTATCTTGCTGGACCTGCACGAGCTTGGTGGGAAGCTACCAAGGCTCTCCAGCAAGCTGGCCATGTTATCAACTGGGCTGAGTTCCAGGAGAAGTTCCGCAAGAAGCACATTCCCGGTGGACTCATTGAGAGGAAGAAGGATGAATTCCGCAAGCTGAGGCAGGGAAGTAGAGATGTGGTCGGTTATCTTGATGAGTTTACCGACTTATCTCGGTATGCTCCTGATGACACCGACACAGAGAAGAAGAAGATGGAGCGTTTCCTGAATGGACTTCATGATGAACTGCAGTGTGCTTTGGTTATCCATGACTTCTATGATTGGAGTCACTTGTGGACAAAGCCATCCAGCTGGAGACCAAGCGCAAGTCTATGTTTGAAGGTCGTAAGAGGAGGATGAATGCTCAGGAAGGTTCGAGCAACCAGAAGCCTCGTATCTTTCAGCAAAACCCCAAGCCTGCCTATCGACCACCACAAGCTCCACGCCCCAATTTCCCTAACCGCCCAAACAACTTCAACCGCCCCAATGACAATAACCGTCCCGGAGGAAACTTCAACAACTTCAACCGCAATGCCAATGTTGTCTGCTTTGAATGCGGCAACAAGGGTCACTACTCCAGAGAATGCCCCAATCCTAAGAGGAATGTTCAGCGCCCCAATGCCGGCACCGAACAATGGTCAAGGCCGCAATGGAAATGGCAAGAATGCCGCACCCCGCGGAAATGTTGCTGTTGCCAAGGGCCGTCTGCACCACATCAATGCTGAAGAAGCCCAGGATGCGCCAGATGTTGTGCTGGGTACGTTCCTTGTCAACTCAGTACCTGCAACTGTTCTGTTTGATTCTGGTGCTACCCATTCCTTTGTTACCGAGGAGTTTGTCACTAAGGGAGGTTTAGTAGAAGCTTCCTAACTAAACCCATGAGTATACAAATCCCTGGCTCCACCATAGAAACCAAGAGTTTTGCCCAATACTCCATTGAGATCAAAGGCGAAAAATTTGCAGCCGACCTAATTATTCTAGGAACCCAGGGCATAGATGTCATACTTGGTATGAATTGGTTAGCCAAGTTTCAAGGTCGTATTGACTGTGCCAGAAGAGCTGTATCCATCACCACCGACAAAGAGTAGAAGTGGAGTATGTGTCTGAAACCAATCATTCCCAACCAGGCTGCCATGAGAGCATAGCTCGACCCACCCTAGATGAGATCCGTGTTGTTCACCTATTCCGAGATGTTTTCCCTGAAGAATTGCCTGGTATGCCGCCAGACCGGGATATTGAGTTCATAATTGAACTTATCCCAGGAACAGCCCCATATCCCAAAGACCTTATCGGATGAATCCGGAAGAACTGGTTGAGTTGAAGAAGCAGTTGGCTGATATGCTCAGCAAAGGTCTTGTTCGCCCAAGCGCTTCACCTTGGGGATCACCCATTTTTTGTGGACAAGAGAGACGGTACCACACGCCTGTGTGTGGATTATCGCAAGCTAAATGACGTGACCATTAAAAACAAGTACCCTCTTCCCAAGATCGAGGATCTGTTCGATCAGATGAACGGAGCCCGAGTCTTTTCCAAGATCGATCTTCGGACAGGATATCATCAGTTGAAATCCGAGAGTCAGACATTCCCAAGACCGCCTTCACCACCCGTTACGGTTTGTTTGAATACACCGTGATGTCCTTTGGTCTGACCAATGCCCCAGCCTATTTCATGAATCTCATGAACAAGATTTTCATGGAGTACCTCGACAAGTTCGTGGTAGTTTTCCTCGATGACATCCTTATTTATTCCAAGACCGAAGAAGAGCATGCTGAACACCTGCGTCTAGTTTTGGAGACCCTCCGAGAGCACCAGCTGTATGCCAAGCTTAGCAAGTGTGAGTTTTGGCTCAGTGAAGTGGCATTTCTCGGACATGTTGTATCTGCTGGAGGAATTTCTGTTGACCCCGAGAAGATCCAAGCCATTGTTGACTGGAAAGCCCCAACCAGTGTGACTGAAATCCGAAGCTTTCTCGGACTAGCGGGTTATTACCGCAAGTTCGTTGAAGGATTCTCCAGTATAGCCAAACCCATGACCCAACTGTTGAAGAAGGACAAGAAATTTGAATGGACTCAGAAGTGTGAAGATAGTTTCCAAGAATTGAAGAAGAGACTGACCTCAACCCCAATCTTGATTATGCCAGACGTCACCAAGAGTTTCGACGTGTATTGCGATGCATCACGCCTCGGACTTGGTTGCGTTCTGATGCAAGAAGGCAAAGTTGTGTCGTATCTGTCCCGCAGTTGCGACCGCATGAAGAGAATTATCCAACCCATGACCTGGAGTTAGCTGCTGTTGTTCTTGCTCTTAAGACGTGGCGTCCCTATCTTGCGGGACATCGCTGCGAGATCTATACGGATCATAAGAGCTTGAAGTATATTTTCACCCAGAAGGAGTTGAACCTGCGACAGAGGAGATGGATGGAATTAATCAAGGATTATGATATTGGAATCCATTATCACCCCGGAAAGGCTAATGTAGTTGCCGATGCCCTTAGTCGCAAACCTTGCACCCTGAATGCCTTGATCCAAGCCGAACAGCCAGCCTTGTTCAAAGAGTTCAAAGATTTTGGACTAGAACTTGTTAGCCATGGATATCTCGCCAATTTAGAGTTAGCCCCAACCCTGATGGATCAAATCAAGAAGCCCAAAAAGATCATGAAAGCATTGAAGGAATTAAAAGAAGATTTCTCTCGGCAAAGCACCCGGTTTTACCGAAGATGCTGAAGGAGTGCTGAAATTCAATGGCCGTATCTGTGTGCCCAATGTCACGGAACTTAAGGAGTTAATCCTGAAGGAAGCCCATGAGACCCCTTATTCAATCCACCCCGGCGGAACCAAAATGTACCAAGACCTTCGAGAAAGATTTTGGTGGCATGGAATGAAGCGAGAGATTGGTTCTTTTGTAGCCAAGTGTGATATCTGTCAGCGAGTCAAGGCTGAACATCAGCGACCCGCTGGATTGCTTCAACCTTTGAAAATTCCCGAGTGGAAGTGGGATGAATTGGAATGGATTTTATTACCGGACTTCCAAGATCCAACCGAGGCCATGATTCAATCTGGGTCATCGTTGATCGACTGACCAAGGTTGCCCATTTCATTCCCGTCAATACCACTTATCGGGAAATCAGTTAGCAGACTTGTATATTTCCAGAATAGTAAGCCTGCATGGTGTGCCTAAGAAGATTGTATCTGATAGAGGCACGCAATTCACCTCAAGATTCTGGAAATCCCTTCACGAAGCCCTCGGAACCAAGTTAGTTTAGCACAGCTTATCATCCCCAGACCGAGGCCAAACTGAGCGAGTGAACCAGATATTGGAGGACATGCTTCGCGCATGTGTTCTATCCTATGGTTCCAAGTGGGAAGATTGTCTTCCGTTTGCAGAGTTCTCCTACAACAATAGTTATCAGTCTAGTCTGCAAATGGCCCCTTTTGAAGCCCTTTACGGCAAGAAGTGTCGTACGCCCCTGAATTGGTCCGACACCGGAGAAGGCAAATTGTTTGGACCAGATACCCTCGTGAAGCTGAAGAACAAGTTCAACTTATCGCGAGCGTCTCAAAATTGCCCAATCCCGTCAGAAGAGTTACGCTGATCCCAAGCGTCGCGATGTCACTTCAGTGTCGGAGATTATGTCTATCTCGAGTGACACCCCTTAAAGGAATGCAGCGTTTCCATGTCAAAGGAAAATTAGCGCCAAGGTATATTGGACCATTCAAGATCACTTCTTGTCGAGGAGAAGTATCCTATCAACTGGAGTTGCCCCCGGAGTTAGCAGATTATCACGATGTCTTCCACATTTCCTTGCTCCAGAAATGTCTTGAAGTTCCCGACCAGCCCGACATTTTCAAGAACATCGACCATCTCTCCATCGACCTGAACCAAGACCTGACTTATCGTGAGAGACCCGTCAAGATTCTTGACGAAGATGTTTGTCTTACCCGAAGGCGCGCGATCAAGTTCTACAAAGTCCAGTGGACTAACCACTCTGAAGAAGAAGCAACTTGGGAACGCGAAGACTATCTTAGAAGCGAATTCCCAAACCTCTTTAGTACCTAAGCCTAGCAAATCTCGGGACGAGATTTATTTTAAGGGGGGAAGGATCTGTAACATCCCAAAATTATAACAAGTATTATAATTCCAAAAATGTGGGCCAACAAAAACTTTTGCTATTTTATGTGTGATGGTTACGCATTGTTGCTTGTGATATTTATTTGTTGCTTGTGATGTTGTTTGCTCTAATTAAAAACTTGAAGAAAAGAAAACAAATAAAACAAAAGTTAAAAACTAGAAAATCATGTGACAAGTGTCACACCATTTCTCCAAGTGAGAAATTATTTTTCCTTCAAACAAAATTCAGTGGAGTGGAAATATAATCACTCTCAATTTAATTCTATAACTTTCCCTCTCAAATAAATATTTCCAAAAATCTCAAATTAAAATCAAAACCTTTCTTTATCTTATTCAAATTACAAAATGTGCTATGATGCACTTGGCAAATAAATTCCAACACTGCACAACAAATCTTGATAAACATATGTGAAGCAAATTATGAAAATAAATTTCAGAAATTGGAAATAAAAATTGGTTCAAGCATTTCGTCGAACACCTAGTGGCAGAACTGAGTTCATCCCCAAATTCGATTTCAATCCGATGGAATTCGGTGAATTCGAGCTCAATCGAGCTAGCCACTGCCTCCATTCGATTTCTCTCATCTCTCTCACCTCACCGCACTCGCCGGAGCAGAAGGAAGTGGGTCGGGGAACTGGGAGGAGCAGCGCCAGGGGATAGGAGCCCGCGCACCGTGCGCCATGGTCGCCACTGTGGCGACGGAGGTGTCGACGCCGGGGAGTCCCAGCGCCGTGTCCCCCCTCTCTCCCTCACCTCTCTGCTCCCTCTCGACGCAGAAAACCCCAGCAGGAGCCCGCACCCGGAGGCCTCGCGCCACGCCGTGCACGCCGAGCACCGCCCAAGCGCGCCCATGGCCATCCCCCACTCCGAGCAAGTGCAGCTCGCCTCCACGCATCCAACCTTGCTCCCCTGCACCCCAGCATCATTGCCGCACCGCACCGCCCCCTATGGCGAGCTCTCCCCCCTCTGGACCTCTCCTGCACCCACGCAACCGTGGACCGCGCTCGGAGGTTAAATAGAGCACCCGAGCTCTCACTTCCTCCACACTCCACCACTGCCTCTCCCTCGCACTCCCCTCTCTCAGTGCACCGCTAGGAGAGCGGGCACGCCATTGCAGCGAAGCTCAGCCGTGGCAGCACGGCCAAGTGCTGCCGGAGCTGAGGTAGGAGACGACCACGGCCGTGCCGTGCTGCTCTCTCTTTCTCTTCTCTCTGGCCCGCACTCCCCTCTCCATTAACACCGCACTCACCCGCCGCGTTTTCCCCTTGATTTGTGCCCAGGAGCGACAAGGAGCTCGCCCGAGTCAGCACACGGCCGCGGAGGAGGAGCTGCTCGTCGCCGACGCCAGGAGCCTCCCCAGCAAGCACCAGTCCGCCCTCGAGCCTTCTCCGAGCCTCCGCCATCGATCTGCATCGTCCACGCACCATCCCGAGCCCCTAGGTGAGCCTCCGACCACCGTAGCAGTCGCCAGCATGGCGGCGCCGCCCAAGTGTGGTCGTCGTCGATGCTTTTGATCCTCAGCCGTTGGATCTTCTTGTAATGCCCCGGGGGTTTTCCCCAAATTAGTTTTGCTTGTTTTTTCCTTTTTGCATCATCATGGCATCATGCATTTTAACACCTTGCATGTTTTGCTAAATAAATAAATAAATAATTATTTTGGCAAACCCTATTTTAGTTTTTGCAAATAATAAATCTTTCTCCCTCTCTTTCTATTTTAATAAAACCAAAATAGTATTTTGGAAATAATTGCAAAACTATTTCAAATCAAAATTAAAGTTTTGTAAATTATTTTGTAAAAGTCTTGCCTCTCTTTTTTTCCTCTCTTATCTAATTTCTTTTCCCTCTTTTCTATCACATCCTTATCTCTCTTTTCCTGGAATTGGAGAAATTTCCGAAATTCCTACGTGGGCCAAAGATGCACCAATCTGGTCCATCTCCTTTTTCCAGCCCAAGCCCACCTCCCCTGTCGCTTTCTTCCTACCGAACCAGAAGAGGAGAGGAGCACGCTGCACGCACATGGCGTGCCGGCCACCACCACCAGCGCCTCCTCCACCTTTTTCCCCTCTTTAAGTCCTCCACCCCAGCGCCTCCTTGCAAACCCTAGCCGCCCTCCTTTTTCCCCTCCGCGCCGCCACCTTCCTCCCTTCCTTTCTTCTTCTCCACCTTGAACCCGAGAGCCCTCCATGGCTGGAACTTGAAGATCACCGAGCCGGCGCCGTGGTCACCAAGAAGGACGTCCGATGCTGGGAATGGAATCAGGGCTTCGTCCGCGTCAAGATCGCTGAAGGAGCCGGAGGCCAGAGCTGCCAGGGTCACCGCCAAGATGGGCTTCCTCATCGTCCTTTACTTCCATCCGTGCGCATGTCCACTTCTTCTTCCTCGACTAGGTCCTTCACTGAGCCGTCCGCTTCGCCATCAACCTCCCCAAGGTGAGCCGCACCTCTGGGATGCCTTCCCCCTTCTCTCCCTTTGCTCTGGGTGCTCGCCGTCGAGCGGCACCACGTTCTTCACTTCAGGTCATAGCCGTCTCCTCCATCTATGAAGCCTGAAGCTTTTCTCTGTGAAGATTCAGTTAATCTTCGCATGATAATCAACATTTAACTTTGATGGTTAGATAAATAACTTGAACCTATAATTAATTGTCGGAACCCCGGTTCCGCTTATTTTGGCTTAAGTTGCATCTTGCCCTGTCATGCATCATATCCTGAACATGCTGGATCTTTTGCCGTAGTTGTAAGATGCATCTTTTGCCCTTTCCAGTGTTTATTGCTTCTTCGCGGATAAGACGTTGAGATGATGTGAGCAACGACAAGTTCTTCTCCCTGCAGGTTTCCAGGCAAGCTTTGCTCACTTGCTACCATTACATTGTCTTCCATTCCTGCCGTTGATCTATTGCTATCCTTATGTTACGATGCTTGTGTCTTGATCCCATTAATGTTTACCATGCAGCCTCATATAGCCTTATCCCCACATCCTATTACCTTGTTGCTTGTTTACCTGTTGGCCTTGCGAGTCATAGCTGCATGCTTAGGTTTGTTGTTGCGAGTCGGTCTTTCTTTTGTATCACCTACTTAGTATGATAGTTTGGCTCACTTTACTCAAAATAATGATAATGTTTCTGGGAGATGAACTAAATGATAAGGCACCCGGTGGAAGGCCAATGCGTTGGTGTTTTGTTCTGCTGAGTGTCGCACTAGGAACTCAGTTCTTGTCCTCTTATCCAAGTACGAGCGCACTATCCACATGTGGGGTCCATGGCAACCCCCTTGACTTAGTACCGGATCGATCAGCTCGTCCAGGAGCCACAACTAGTTCGGGCTTTCCATTTGCTCATATGCATGTGCATGTTACTGATGATGAGAGGTTCGATGATATGGGGGTGCATATAGGTGCGGTACGACACGAAGTGGACCTTTCCTACTGTGGTCTGTTCCACCTAGTGCGTAGTCGCAAACGATTGAGTCCGCTATGGAGGTATCGGCCGGACTCTAGACACGGGTAACAACTCAGATGGGTGGCTCCCTGGACTTGTTGGTAGAGAAGGGAAAACGTCTTGTCGCGACATCCTGCTGACACACCGACGGAAGTGTGTTACTCATGGGCATTTAGGGTTGAACGTGCGTGTGGCCTAACAGTAGTGCATCCCTGCAGGGTTAAATCTTTTCGAGAAGCCGAGTCTGCGGTTATGGACAACTTGAATCGGATGCTGGCTAACAAGATCATAGACAACTTACACCTAATGATTCTAATTAACTTGACTAGTAAGTTAGACTTACTTCCACAATAAGATGTAACTAAAATTTGACAACTGCGTGAGTTTCCCTCGATTGCTTCCTCATACTTGGTTGAGGGGGTGAATCTGGGAAGTGTTATGTTTGGTGTTAGAAGCTAGTTGGTTCCGATGCGCTCTCTTATCCCTCTCCAATAGACGGAAGTTGTAGAGTGTCTCTATAGGTTGTTTAGTGCTGCTGCTGCTCAGTCCACCTTCCCTTACTTTTGGTAGTCTTTGTGTTGGTATCTTGTGAGCATTGCTTGCCAGGCGGTTGTGCCTAACCCATCTTTGAGCTGTACTTTTATGTGCAGTCAACAGGTTTGAAGTCTGACGATGTTAGCTTGGGTATCCCTCCGGCTCGGCCTGGGCAGGGATATGGACGCCATGGTTATCTTCAGGACTCTTAGTCCAATTTGTATCTTGTCCGTAGTCGGACGCAATTGTGGGGACCCCGGACTAGCTGTCCGAAATACCCTTGTGCCTACAACATCAGCGATCCCATGATCAGTCTGTCGCTGAGCACAATCAAACTGGTATCAAAAGAACATCCAAAAATACCGAAGGAATTACTTACTTGATTGAAGCCATAAGCTTCAACAGGTACTTGCAGCGGAAATCACCAAACAACGTGGAGCCCAAGTCATATGCCACAACCCCACAGGCAACTGACTGGGAAGCGCCCGAGTTCGCACTGACGTCATTTAAAACTTCTCCTTCGAACTGCTCCTCTTCATAATCTGGCTAAGACAATAGCCAGGGACGAAACCAATATGAGTACATTTGATTGTACTCGCAAACTACCCCGACATGAGCATGCACTACTCTTTTAACTGTTTAAACAAAACTTCGTTTGCTTTGAAAACTCTATATCCTTGTTGAAAAAGGAAAGAAGGCTTTTAGAACTTCTCCCATGAATCTACCTTTGTAGGAAATCTCTTTAAAACTTTTTCCCAAAATATATCTTTGTCGGAAAATGATAAGAAGTCTCTTTTTAAAACGTTTTCCCGGAAAATCGCCATTTTATCTGTTTCTCCAAAACTCCTCCTTTTTCTGACCATAGTCCGTCATGGTCCACTTTCCTCCATCAACATCATACCAACTCATTGGTATAGTAGTGGAGCACTTTCTCCACTTCATTTCCCTTTTAAACTCAAATATTTCAAAACTTGCACATAGTCTTAGGACAGCCTCCCAATTGTCCATATCCGAGGACTCGGCTATTCGAATAGTTTTAACCCTCTGCAGAGGTAGCACGCTTTTTGCCCACACCCATCCGGTAACTCATCGTGTCAGCCACGTCCCGCCATACAAGGTGTATGCGAAGTTGAGCCACCGACCATAGCCTCTCCTTTGCTCATGCTAGTATAGGACCCTGCCCATATGACACTTTCCATCGACACCCAGTCTAGCTTCCCGTCGGAAACCCTAAGTGTGAGGACTCATATGTTTTGTCTGGCGGTGTATAGGGGACATCCTTCTATCCTCCTCCTTATCTTTCCATAGAGTTTGAGCGAGGACCCAGGTCAGGGTAGGTCCTCAGACCATCCCCTCATGCATAACGGAGTCATCTCCGTCGATGAGGCATCCCATACTAATAAGAGCAAATTATATGACTAAGCCCGTTCCCATATATGGGTAAATGTGGTCGCACATGGTAAGATTGGTCGTCATAGTACTAGGACACTGTGCATTTTTCATAAACATCACCATTCTCCAATTTTCCACTTCAACACCGACACCTCGGCATTCCATAACCACACAAGTATTTTCAAAGGAGTTTTGAGTAAACAATATTTTTCCCATCCTATAGTTTGAAAAAGAATTTCCATCTACTATCTCCATATAGGGTGTCAAAATAATATACTTATATTTTGGAAAAGGGGTGTTCAAAATCATAGCTTTAGTGGCAAACACCACATAAATCACTAATGCTCTTTATAAGTAAAACATGTGAATCAAAATAGAGGTATATAGATGCAAGCTCGGAGAATAGCTTGCCTGATTCCAGTATAAGGTTCCTGGGCTTCTTCTCACTGATCAAGAAAGAAACTCCCAATTCTCCTTCAGTAAATCCTTTCCAAATAAAACTCCGGTAGCGTTTATCTCTAGCGTCGCAACATGAAAATAAAACAACACTCAATAAGCAACCAAACCACAAGTGGTATACAAACAGGGAACAAACCACAACATAGCACTATTTTAATCAAGCAACAAACTAAGATCTACATTTACAAGGGCATTATACTAATCAGGAGTATAACACCATACACATGCCAAAACAAGAGGGCACAAAGACATCCTCAACTAGAGGTACCTAACAAACATTTTTCCCTAAACAGGAAATACTTCAGACAAAAGTTAATTACATTGTTTTCCTTCCAAACAGGAAATATTTCAGACAAAGTTAAGTCATCAAATAGTTTCTACTAACAAGCAAGGCTATGCACAATTAGCAAACCTAAGCAACCACTAGCCCAAACTTAGTTAAAAAGATTATCTCGCTAATTCAAAATATCAAGCAACACAAGCATAATTAACTACTTGTTGGTTGCTTCAAACACCACTAAACAACACATGTTTAACTCAATTAAGCCTAACCCATGCCACTAACAGTACTAACATATACTAACATACTAAATATCAGTAACACTCATGTAACAGTACCAAAATAATCATCAACAAGCATAAAACACATTTTTATTAACAAGACAATTTAATTCCCTTCTTTTGGTTTGAGACAGAACTACACTTTTACTAAATATTACTCCTAGGGAGTTCTGTAAATCAAACAATCATGCAAATTTGGGTTTGTGTTCTATGTTACTATTAGAAACCATCCCAATTGGATTTGCTCCAAAAATCATCTCACAAAAATCACCAAAGTGCCACTGGTGTGTTTACAAGAATGAATAGAACTTTTGTTTTAGGCTTCATTTGCAAGCAAGGCCAACAGATCTGGAAAGGTAGCATCGCAACCTATCCAGAGAATTTTAGTTTGCAATATTTGGATATATAAAACTCTAGATATTTAATATTTAGTGAAATAGATACTTTTTACAAGATTAAATCTAGACAGCACTTAAAAACATATTTTTGCAAACAGCCAGTGTGGCATGTTTAAGAAAACACACAGGAATACTACAAAATTTAAAGCACTCAAATATCCACCACAGATTTACCACAAATGAATTAATCTATACCACAAATTTAACAGGAAATAAAATCATATACTAGATCTCCTGGAAAAAACATTACTGGGCTCAATCTGGACCAGATCCGGTCGAGCGGCACAGATCCTGGCCCAGCCAGAGGCCCAAGCGCGAGGCGAAGGGGTACGGGCCTCTTCTTTTCCTCGACACGCACCGCGGCGCGAGGAGGTGAGCTGGAGCTCCGGCGAGGATGGCTACGGCGTCTCCGGCGAACCTGGGAAGAACGGCGATGTCCAAGAGTTAGACCGCGAGGAGGGGATCTCAGGGAGACGAAAATGGAAGGAAATGGTGGACGAGGTGGCTCACGAGCTTCCTGGAAAGCTGGCGGCCGGAGCGAGAGGAAATGCAGACGGCCCGCTGGACTCACTGCTTCCCAGCTCGATTCCCTGGACGAGGATGCAGAGGACGTCGAGGCGGAGCTCGTGGTGCTCTTCAATCTGCCCGGGGATGCTCCAATCGCTGGCGATGCGCGACGGCAGCCATGGACATTGTTCGGGCAAGGCAGAGGAAAGGAGAGGGAGAGCAGGCGAGGTGGGTGAGTGAGGGAAGAGGGCAGAGCGTCGTGGGGAGGGGGGGCCTCCTTATCTCCTCACCGAGCGGCAGGAGAGCGAGAGGGGGGGGGCCTGGGCGGCGAGCGACGCGCGACGACGACACGGCGGCCTAGCGCCATGTGCTGCTGCTATAGGGAGGGGGATGAAGATTTTTGCAGAAAGCCCCCTGCAAGTTTCTAAAATCCTCAGTTGCTTTTCTTTGTTTAAAACCAGAAGCATTTTGGGGAATTAATTGAGGTACTAAAACATTTTATAAAAATCTGAAAATATTTGGGTAGGCTTCCCAATATATGTAGAAGCTCCACAAAAATTGGGGTTGCAAAATAAAATGTTTGGACCACTTTTGTTCATAGAGTTTTAAATATGTTATTTTTGGCAATTTCAATTTGATACTCTCTTAGTAATTCAAAAGCAAGTCAGAAAATATTGTTTTGAACTTTTGGAAATTCCTTGACAAATGTATTAACTTTTGTATTTGTGTTTGTCAGAAACAAACACATTTGAATTGAATCAAAAGAATAAAATAGGATTTCATAGTTTAAATAAAATTAAGTGGTAACTATATAATTTTGGGAAGGGAGGGGTATGAGAAGGAGATGGTCATTTTTTTTTACCTCCTCCATGGAATTAATTTCATAAAGAAAGTATTTGCTTGAGAGAAATAGAGAGTGAGGTAGATAGATTAAGATCATTTCTTTAACTCATGATCTTAATTTCTATTTGTTGAATAATTGGAGGAGTTTGTTTTAAATTTAAGTCACATTCCAATTTTGTTGCCAAGTGTGTTTTTAATTTACTACCCTAGCACACTTGGTTAATTATACCCACAAGCAACAACACAACAAGAGCACAACAATCACAAGGATGATGCATTCAAGACAAACAAGTCCCATACACAAAAAGGAGCAACCACACAAGGTCAAACATAGCAATGGGAAGGAAAACACAATCCTCAGTGAAACATTTCAAAAAGTTTTTGTTGGTTCTGAATTTTGGTCTGGTAAAACTAAGTATTTCCTAGTTTCAAAATTTGGGATGTGACAGCTCTTCCCCCCTTAAAAATAAATCTCGTCCTCGAGATTTGCCAGGTGGTAACAGGGGAGTACAAAGGCACGGGTTTTGGGTTGACTATATTTCCGAGGTCGTTGTTTCTTCAGCGGGATCGCCACGTGAGAACTTGATAAATTGATGTTGCAAGGCTTTCTCTGTCGATAAACTTCTGTGCTGAGTTTAGATCCTTGACGATAGGGTTGACTTAACGATCGAATCCGATGGATAGTCTTGGTCGGCTGCTTCCAGATTCTACAGGGCTAAAGCGCACGGATCTAATTATTACCACGTTCTGGTATACCTATTGCAGGTCTTCCCCCCTTAAAAAGGGATTTTTGAAGGTTCATCCTGAAGGTTCCAGCTGGAGTTGAATTGGAGGCGTTGTTCTTCTTGGGTAGCTAGAAAATCTTCGTCTTGGGTGTCATTCCTTAGTGCCTGGGGTTGGTGCAGACATCACTTCCTAATATTGTCTCCTTACGAGGGTCGCAGGTGGGGGACGCATTGTTCTCAGGATGCGTCAAGTCTGAGCACTCGACTCTCTCTGGTTTCTAGTTAGTAGAGGGATGTTATAAACTTCTAAGGGCGTCTGGACTTGCTTGGTGGTTGATGTTGCCAATAGCAGGTGTTTTGGTTGTTGGATTCTTCTTAGTGACTTCCGGTAGATCTCCTTCACGCTTTTCTTCCTTCGGCTTGGCGGACAAAGGCTGGTCCTGAAAGACTTATTTGGTTCTGGGTCTTCACAAGTAAGTTAGAGTGCACCAGAATAGTTAGGGTTTCCGGGAAAACTTTCTGGTTGAGGGGCTTAAGTTGGTTTTCAAGGGATTTGGGTGTTATACTCTGAACACCAAACTTTTTATACCTAAGATCCAAAACAACTAATTTTACATAGGCCTCTAATTCTCGAGTCTTCAAAATACCATTCCAGCATCTCTGGTAAGGCCACTACTATCAACTAGTTAACTGAAAACATGGCCTTTGCCCAAGCTAAAGTTATTAATCCACCATCATCTCCCTCGGCACAAACTCCTTATCATAGCATAGTTCTATCTATCAGATACCCATCAAACCTTTTAGGCATAGTCTCCATTACATTCTATCACAAAAATCGTAGTGGTCCACCAATTATTTCTTGATTGATTTTTCTCCCCAGATAGGCATATCTCAAATTATCTGACTCCTTCAGGTTGCCCCTTTTCCCACGATCATATCATCAAAGCTAATTAAAGCATCCAACAATCATGTGATCATACCATCAAGAATTGCCCTACTTTCGAAGATAAAAGATCTTTCTAAGGATAATCCAAACAGAGCGTGACAAGCTCTGAAAACTACTGTCACCTAGAATGTCTTGCTACTAGACCAAGTCATAATGATTCCTAGAATCCGATAAACATTCACTTATCCTCCACCAATTATTTCTTGCATACAACGATCTACTCATTTGCTAACTCATCTTTGACCACTTCCTATAATTCCATAAGAATTTAGTACAAGGTCACTTGCGCTAGGAATCACCCTAAACATTCCAACACTGGAGTATTCTTCTTAATTTACTTGCTTCCAACCAATCCAACATCATTTTATCAGCAAGTGCTGCCTAAAAATCCATCAACTTTCACCTTTATTTCTAAACCTTATATCAAGGGTCACGTCTCCTAGTTCCAGATAACCACCAATGGTTGGGTACCACAACTGTTTAGCCCCAGAGTATTAATCAAATATATCATCAGTCCAATCCCTATTAACTTATCGATCCACTCCAAGTTTTCACTTCTATTCTGAACCCCAAATTTTTGATATTACCAACATCATCCACCAAATTTTGATCTCGTCAAGATACTTTTGGCTAACAACTTTCAATTCAACACCCTTATATCTTCCTAAAGCCTCCTTTCTAACAACTAGCTTTGAGTCGGTCTCTGGCACCTCTTAATGGTCCCTAGAAAAAGTTAGTGAGGAACCTTCGCACCAGTTGTTTTTCAAAAGGGGTACCTTTTTTTTGATTCGGAAATCACATCCTTGGAGAAACACTATAAATCTCCATGTGATTTTCTTACTTACAACTTGAGTATTTCCTAAGTTATACACTGGGTTTAAGAAAATTATTATTGTCCTTGATTTGAGTTCTAACATCATTTGCTTCACCCCTGTGGTGAAGGCATCCACTTAGTCCGAGCAAGCTTTCTATTAGTTAGTTGTATAAAATTGGGGAGGTCTTTTATAACATCAATTGCCTTAGTCATACAAGAAGAATTTGCTAACAAGGTAGCTAGTCTTGTCATCAAACTACTTTTCATATTCCAGAGGCTGAGGTGTGCTGGATCATCTGACGTTCCATTTATTTGTATATGACACTCAATTGTTTGAGCATACCGAAGCGATTTGTTAACAAGTTCATGAGGCTTGTTACCAGACTACTTCTATATAACACGAACATTGGAATATCACACCCTTTCTAGAGAGATTAATAAAAAATGGATTTCTAATAAAAGAGTTTCCAAATACTCAATGATAGTGTGGTATATTTCTTCTTTGCCAACTTAAGAAATCTCTCTTCGAAGTCTTCTTGTCGCAGTTCCTCCTTCTTACGGTCTCTGAGCTCGAATCTTCATAGCAACTCTTATACACTCCTTGAGTTCCCTAGTTACCGATTCTAAATGGGTCTCCTTATGTCCTCGTCTCTTGTCAAGGCTTGCAGTCCTAGAAGATTAGTTAGTACTATCGTGGACTTGATTCAGATGTTCAACCTAAGTTAGATATGATAAAAGTTAGTGTGGTATTCTTGTAATTTCACAAGTTAATTTTGTGAAGTAAGGCTCGTGTCTTCACGAGGTTGGCGTAAAATTGCAGTTTCCTTCGAGATCTTGACGCACTTGCTCCAGATGGTGCATGAAGGCCATTATCTGATTTGCCGGCTAGGTTGCAAAAATCTCAGGCTATTGGTTAAAGATCGGGGGTCATTTGTACCTTGCGAAACTGTCAGTTCTTATCGGGAGACGGTTTAGATAAGAGGAAAATATCTTGAAAAGATTTTCCTAAGCGGGTTTACATCTGCAACAAAGTGCAACTATGGCGAAGAGGTCAAAATTAGTGTTGGGTGACCAAAGGAGTTTTATTAAAAAGAGAATTTTGGGTTACTTTGTGTTGCCATCAAGGCGTGATTGTGAACGCACAAGAAAAACAACACACAAACAGGGGACTCACCAACAACAACAACACACAACCAGAGTAGAGCACACCAACAAACAACACACAAGGTACCTTTAGTACCAATGGACGTCTAATACTCGTGGTAGCCGGGTAGTACAACCGAGGTTCCTATCATATGTTTTTCCTATGGGCCTTGGTTAAATATGGTTGGTGAAGTCTTCACTTTGTCGCCTTAGTCTTCAGCTGGAGAAATTGAGATTGTCGAGGTAGTAACTGAGTGGAATTGTTGATACTGAGTTGAGGTCTTCGGAGGTCTCTTGCTTTGTTGTTATCGATAATATTGGTATTTGCAGATCAATCACCTCGATGTGGAATGTTGAGTACTTGTGATGGAAGCTTCTTCTTGTAAGTGCTAGCTAATTAGGTCTCACTTGGGTTCATCGTCAAGCATTTTAAACGGGTAAGAGGGAGTAGAGAAATCCTTAGAAAATCTTAAAATAGAGGGATGAGTCTCGGAAATATTGGAGAAGGTGAGAAGAGTGGAAGTTATTTTTGGACTTCCTTAGATAAAAATATGTTTTTGGTAACAATATATTTTTTTAACAAAATATTTCTTTCCTAACTAACGTCCATGCTAACTAAGTTCTGTTACAGTCAGGATGGCTCTGATACCAAGTCTTGTGGGGACCCCGGACTAGCTGTCCGAAATACCCTTGTGCCTACAACATCAGCGATCCCATGATCAGTCTGTCGCTGAGCACAATCAAACTGGTATCAAAAGAACATCCAAAAATACCGAAGGAATTACTTACTTGATTGAAGCCATAAGCTTCAACAGGTACTTGCAGCGGAAATCACCAAACAACGTGGAGCCCAAGTCATATGCCACAACCCCACAGGCAACTGACTGGGAAGCGCCCTAGTTCGCACTGACGTCATTTAAAACTTCTCCTTCGAACTGCTCCTCTTCAGAATCTGGCTAAGACAATAGCCAGGGACGAAACCAATATGAGTACATTTGATTGTACTCGCAAACTACCCCGACATGAGCATGCACTACTCTTTTTACTGTTTAAACAATACTTCGTTTGCTTTGAAAACTCTATATCCTTGTTGAAAAAGGAAAGAAGGCTTTTAGAACTTTTCCCATGAATCTACCTTTGTAGGAAATCTCTTTAAAACTTTTTGCCGAAATATATCTTTGTCGGAAAATGATAAGAAGTCTCTTTTTAAAACGTTTTCCCGGAAAATCACCATTTTATCTGTTTCTCCAAAACTCCTCCTTTTTCTGACCATAGTCCGTCATGGTCCACTTTCCTCCATCAACATCATACCAACTCATTGGTATAGTAGTGGAGCACTTTCTCCACTTCATTTCCTTTTAAACTCAAATCTTTCAAAACTTGCACATAGTCTTAGGACAGCCTCCCAATTGTCCATATCCGAAGACTCGGCTATTCGAATAGTTTTAACCCTCTGCAGAGGTAGCACGCTTTTTGCCCACACCCATCCGGTAACTCATCGTGTCAGCCACGTCCCGCCATACAAGTTGTATGCGAAGTTGACCCGCCGACCATAGCCTCTCCTTTGCTCATGCTAGTATAGGACCCTGCCCATATGACACTTTCCATCGACACCCAGTCCAGTTTCCCGTCGGAAACCCTAAGTGTGAGGACTCATATGTTTTGTCTGGCGGTGTATAGGGGACATCCTTCTATCCTCCTCCTTATCTTTCCATAGAGTTTGAGCGAGGACCCAGGTCAGGGTAGGTCCTCAGACCATCCCCTCATGCATAACGGAGTCATCTCCGTCGATGAGGTATCCCATACTAATAAGAGCAAATTATATGACTAAGCCCGTTCCCATATGTGGGTAAATGTGGTCGCACAGGGTAAGATTGATCGTCATAGTACTAGGACACTGTGCATTTTTCATAAACATCACCATTCTCCAATTTTCCACTTCAACACCGACACCTCGGCATTCCATAACCACATAAGTATTTTCAAAGGAGTTTTGAGTAAACAATATTTTTCCCATCCTATAGTTTGAAAAAGAATTTCCATCTACTATCTCCATATAGGGTGTCAAAATAATATACTTATATTTTGGAAAAAGGGTGTTCAAAATCATAGCTTTAGTGGCAAACACCACATAAATCACTGATGCTCTTTATAAGTAAAACATGTGAATCAAAATAGAGGTATATAGATGCAAGCTCGGAGAATAGCTTGCCTGATTCCAGTATAAGGTTCCTGGGCTTCTTCTCACTGATCAAGAAAGAAACTCCCAATTCTCCTTCAGTAAATCCTTTCCAAATACCACTCCGGTAGCGTTTATCTCTAGCGTCGCAACATGAAAATAAAACAACACTCAATAAGCAACCAAACCACAAGTGGTATACAAACAGGGAACAAACCACAACATAGCACTATTTTAATCAAGCAACAAACTAAGATCTACATTTACAAGGGCATTATACTAATCAGGAGTATAACACCATACACATGCCAAAATAAGAGGGCACAAAGACATCCTCAACTAGAGGTACCTAACAAACATTTTTCCCTAAACAGGAAATACTTCAGACAAAAGTTAATTACATTGTTTTCCTTCCAAACAGGAAATATTTTAGACAAAGTTAAGTCATCAAATAGTTTCTACTAGCAAGCAAGGCTATGCACTATTAGCAAACCTAAGCAACCAGTAGCCCAAACTTAGTTAAAAGATTATCTCGCTAATTCAAAATATCAAGCAACACAAGCATAATTAACTACTTGTTGGTTGCTTCAAACACCACTAAACAACACATGTTTAACTCAATTAAGCCTAACCCATGCCACTAACAGTACTAACATATACTAACATACTAAATATCAGTAACACTCATGTAACAGTACCAAAATAATCATCAACAAGCATAAAACACATTTTTATTAACAAGACAATTTAATTCCCTTCTTTTGGTTTGAGACAGAACTACACTTTTACTAAATATTACTCCTAGGGAGTTCTTTAAATCAAACAATCATGCAAATTTGGGTTTGTGTTCTATGTTACTATTAGAAACTATCCCAATTGGATTTGCTCCAAAAATCATCTCACAAAAATCACCAAAGTGCCACTGGTGTGTTTACAAGAATGAATAGAACTTTTGTTTTAGGCTTCATTTGCAAGCAAGGCCAACAGATCTGGAAAGGTAGCATCTCAACCTATCCAGAGAATTTTAGTTTGCAATATTTGGATATATAAAACTCTAGATATTGAATATTTAGTGAAATAGATACTTTTTACGAGATTAAATCTAGACAGCCCTTAAAAACATATTTTTGCAAACAGCCAGTGTGGCATGTTTAAGAAAACACACAGGAATACTACAAAATTTGAAGCACTCAAATATCCACCACAGATTTACCACAAATGAATTAATCTATACCACAAATTTAACAGGAAATAAAATCATATACTAGATCTCCTGGAAAAAACATTACTGGGCTCAATCTGGCCCAGATCCGGCCGAGCGGCACAGATCCTGGCCCAGCCAGAGGCCCAAGCGTGAGGCGAAGGGGGTACGGGCCTCTTCTTCTTCCTCGACACGCACCGCGGCGCGAGGAGGCGAGCTAGAGCTCCGGCGAGGATGGCTACGACGTCTTCGGCGAACCTGGGAAGAACGGCGATGTCCAAGAGTTAGACCGTGAGGAGGGGATCTCAGGGAGACGAAAATGGAAGGAAATGGTGGACGAGGTGGCTTGCGAGCTTCCTGGAAAGCTGGCGGCCAGAGCGAGAGGAAATGCAGACGGCCCGCTGGACTCACTGCTTCCCAGCGCGATTCCCTGGACGAGGATGCAGAGGACGTCGAGGCGGAGCTCGTGCTGCTCGTCAATCTGCCCGGGGATGCTCCAATCACTGGCGATGCGCGACGGCAGCCATGGACATTGTTCGGGCGAGGCAGAGGAAAGGAGAGGGAGAGCAGGCGAGGTGGGTGAGTGAGGGAAGAGGGCAGAGCGTCGTGGGGAGGGGGGCTTCCTTATCTCCTCACCGAGCGGCAGGAGAGCGAGAGGGGGGGGGGGCCTGGGCGGCGAGCGACGCGCGACGACGACACGGCGGCCTAGCGCCATGTGCTGCTGCTATAGGGAGGGGGATGAAGATTTTTGCAGAAAGCCCCCTGCAAGTTTCTAAAATCCTCAGTTGCTTTTCTTTGTTTAAAACCAGAAGCAATTTGGGGAATTAATTGAGGTACTAAAACATTTTATAAAAATCTGAAAATATTTGGGTAGGCTTCCCAATACATGTAGAAGCTCCACAAAAATTGGGGTTGCAAAATAAAATGTTGGACCACTTTTGTTCATAGAGTTTTAAATATGTTATTTTTGGCAATTTCAATTTGATACTCTCTTGGTAATTCAAAAGCAAGTCAGAAAATATTGTTTTGAACTTTTGGGACTTCCTTGACAAATGTATTAACTTTTGTATTTGTGTTTGTCAGAAACAAACACATTTGAATTGAATCAAAAGAATAAAATAGGATTTCATAGTTTAAATAAAATTAAGTGGTAACTATATAATTTTGGGAAGGGAGGGGTATGAGAAGGAGATGGTCATCTTTTTTTTACCTCCTCCATGGAATTAATTTCATAAAGAAAGTATTTTCTTGAGAAAAATAGAGAGTGAGGTAGATAGATTAAGATCATTTCTTTAACTCGTGATCTTAATTTCTATTTGTTGAATAATTGGAGGAGTTTGTTTTAAATTTAAGTCACATTCCAATTTTGTTGCCAAGTGTGTTTTTAATTTACTACCCTAGCACACTTGGTTAATTATACCCACAAGCAACAACACAACAAGAGCACAACAATCACAAGGATGATGCATTCAAGACAAACAAGTCCCATACACAAAAAGGAGCAGCCACACAAGGTCAAACATAGCAATGGGAAGGAAAACACAATCCTCAGTGAAACATTTCAAAAAGTTTTTGTTGGTTCTGAATTTTGGGTCTGGTAAAACTAAGTTTTTCCTAGTTTCAAAATTTGGGATGTGACAGCCATTTTGCTTTTGGTGTGCTTTGGATCTTTATAATGTATCAGTTCTATCCTGACTCGTTTGAGTTGTTCTTGTATATATATCTCCTTCTGTTGTTGTTACGGATTCTTTCGTGAACTGTTGTAATGTTATCACAATTCGACCCACATAACGTGCATGTTTCGGCGTGCACGTTATGTCTGGTGGGCAACCTAAGATCGTTATTATGCGGATTTTGGCGGGATCGCTTTAATCTGCGTAGTACGATTTTGGGGCGTCACAAAGTGGTATCAGAGCTTTGGTTCCGAAACCCTAGGTTGTTTCGATACAAATGGTTATCGAAGCAACGGGTCCGCAAAGCCTGTAGGATAACCTTGCTAACGGTCGTTGTCTTTAGAGTGTCAAAAACTATTTTGCCTAAAACTATTTTGGAAAGATCTCAATAGGACTCTTGTTTACTCCTTACCTCTATTCTACTCCTCCTCTTATCTTATTTGTTTTGGAGTCTCCTCTCTTATCTATCTTTCAAAGTTTTAGGATCCAACGTGGGTGAACGATCTCTTGCCTTTTAACCTATTAGGTTCGATCTTTGGAAGCCGCCTTCGAGATGAGCAACAACCTCTTGTTAGTGGTGTTGACAAGTTGAAGCTGGAGCAACAATCTCTTGTTAGTGGTGTCGAGAAGATCATGGAGCACGAAGACCCGATAGTTTATCCCTCTCTTCCTGTTGTCTTGGGGTGGATCGCGGGGGCGCGATCCCTTGTTAGTGGTGTCGTTTGTAATGCCCCGGGGGTTTTCCCCAAATTAGTTTTGCTTGTTTTTTCCTTTTTGCATCATCATGGCATCATGCATTTTAACACCTTGCATGTTTTGCTAAATAAATTAAAAAAATATTATTTTGGCAAACCCTATTTTAGTTTTTACAAATAATAAATCTTTCTCCCTCTCTTTCTATTTTAATAAAACCAAAATAGTATTTTGGAAATAATTGCAAAACTATTTCAAATCAAAATTAAAGTTTTGTAAATTATTTTGTAAAAGTCTTGCCTCTCTTTTTTTCCTCTCTTATCTAATTTCTTTTCCCTCTTTTCTATCACATCCTTATCTCTCTTTTCCTGGAATTGGAGAAATTCCCGAAATTCCTACGTGGGCCAAAGATGCACCAATCTAGTCCATCTCCTTTTTCCAGCCCAAGCCCACCTCCCCTATCGCTTTCTTCCTACCGAACTAGAAGAGGAGAGGAGCACGCTGCACGCACATGGCGTGCCGGCCACCACCACCAGCGCCTCCTCCACCTTTTTCCCCTCTTTAAATCCTCCACCCCAGCGCCTCCTTGCCAACCCTAGCCGCCCTCCTTTTTCCCCTCCGCGCCGCCACCTTCCTCCCTTCCATTCTTCTTCTCCACCTTGAACCCGAGAGCCCTCCATGGCCAGAACTTGAAGATCACCGAGCCGGCGCCGTGGTCACCAAGAAGGACGTCCGATGCTAGGAATGGAATCAGGGCTTCGTCCGCGTCAAGATCGCTGAAGGAGCCGGAGGCCGGAGCTGCCAGGGTCACCGCCAAGATCGGCTTCCTCATCGTCCTTTACTTCCGTCCGTGCGCACGTCCACTTCTTCTTCCTCGACTAGGTCCTTCACTGAGCCGTCTGCTTCGCCATCAACCTCCCCAAGGTGAGCCGCACCTCTGGGATGCCTTCCCCCTTCTCTCCCTTTGCTCTGGATGCTCGCCGTCGAGCGGCACCACGTTCTTCACTGCAGTTCATCGCCGTCTCCTCCATCTCTGAAGCCTGAAGCTTTTCTCTGTGAAGATTCAGTTAGCGTCGCTCTGTTGCCTCATCCAGGAGACCCAAGTTCGAATCCCATCTCTGCAGGGATTAAATCCACTCTTTTTTGCCTCCTTCAGCCGCAGTTGGGCCGCAGCCCAACAGCACGTCTTCAGGCCTCGCCCCGAGCGGCTCGTTGCTATCTGCCGCCGTCGCAGCCAGATCCGGCCCATCTCCATCTCTGCTATCTTTCTTTTAATTCTATTTTTGCAAATCTTGTTTATTCCATATCTTTTCCTGTATAACTCCAATAAATGCATGTTATATGTCTATTTTGATCAGAAAAATGCAATAAATATTAATATGTCATCCATAATCATGTTTGCATCATCTAGCTTGTTACTTAGTGGTCTTTTACATTATCACCTAAAATAATTTATATGGAATGTGTTGGGTAATTAATTAATTTTTGCTCTATTCCATTTCATTTGTGTAGCTCACCCATGCCATGTCTCGCATGATAATCAACATTTAACTTTGATGGTTAGATAAATAACTTGAACCTATAATTAATTGTCGAAACCCCGGTTCCGCTTAATTTGGCTTAAGTTGCATCTTGCCCTGTCATGCATCATATCTTGAACATGCTGGATCTTTTGCCGTAGTTGTAAGATGCATCTTTTGCCCTTTCCAGTGTTTATTGCTTCTTCACGGATAAGAGGTTGAGATGATGTGAGCAACGACAAGTTCTTCTCCCTGCAGGTTTCCAGGCAAGCTTTGCTCACTTGCTACCATTACATTGTCTTCCATTCCTGACGTTGATCTATTGCTATCCTTATGTTACGATGCTTGTGTGTCGATCCCATTAATGTTTACCATGCAGCCTCATACAGCCTTATCCCCACATCCTATTACCTTGTTGCTTGTTTACCTGTTGGCCTTGCGAGTCGTAGCTGCTTGCTTAGGTTTGTTGTTGCGAGTCGGTCTTTCTTTTGTATCACCTACTTAGTATGATAGTTTGGCTCACTTTACTTAAAATAATGATAATGTTTCTGGGAGATGAACTAAATGATAAGGCACCCGGTGGAAGGCCAATGCGTTGGTGTTTTGTTCTGCTGAGTGTCGCACTAGGAACTCAGTTCTTGTCCTCTTATCCAAGTACGAGCGCACTATCCACATGTGGGGTCCATGGGAACCCCCTTGACTTAGTACCGGATCTATCAGCTCGTCCAGGAGCCACAACTAGTTCGGGCTTTCCATTTGCTCATATGCATGTGCAAGTTACTGATGATGAGAGATTCGATGATATGGGGGTGCATATAGGTGCGGTACGACACGAAGTGGACCTTTCCTACTGTGGTCTGTTCCACCTAGTGCGTAGTCGCAAACGATTGAGTCCGCTATGGAGGTATCGGCCGGACTCTGGACGCGGGTAACAACTCAGATGGGTGGCTCCCTGGACTTGTTGGTAGAGAAGGGAAAACGTCTTGTCGCGACATCCTGCCGACACACCGACGGAAGTGTGTTACTCATGGGCATTAAGGGTTGAACGTGCGTGTGGCTTAACAGTAGTGCATCCCTGCAGGGTTAAATCTTTTCGAGAAGTCGAGTCCGCGGTTATGGACAACTTGGATCGGATGCTGGCTAACAAGATCATAGACAACTTACACCTAATGATTCTAATTAACTTGACTAGTAAGTTAGACTTACTTCCACAATAAGATGTAAATAAAATTTGACAACTGCGTGAGTTTCTCTCGATTGCTTCCTCATACTTGGTTGAGGGGGAGAATCTGGGAAGTGTTATGTTTGGTGTTAGAAGCTAGTTGGTTCCGATGCGCTCTCTTATCCCTCTCCAATAGACGGAAGTTGTAGAGTGTCTCTATAGGTTGTTTAGTGCTGCTGCTGCCGCTCAGTCCACCTTCCCTTACTTTTGGTAGTCTTTGTGTTGGTATCTTGTGAGCATTGCTTGCCAGGCGGTTGTGCCTGACCCATCTTTGGGCTGTACTTTTATGTGCAGTCAACAGGTTTGAAGTCTGACGACATTAGCTTGGGTATCCCTCCGGCTCGGCCTGGGCAGGGATATGGACGCCATGGTTATCTTCAGGACTCTTAGTCCAATTTGTATCTTGTCCGTAGTCGGACGCTATTTCGCTTTCGGTGTGCTTTGGATCTTTGTAATGTATCAGTTCTATCCTGACTCGTTTGAGTTGTTCTTGTATATATATTTCTCCTTCTGTTGTTGTTGCGGATTCTTTCGTGAACTGTTGTAATGTTATCACAATTCCACCCACATAACGCGCATGTTTTGGGGCGTCACACTTCTATCAACGGTAGCATACCCCTTCGTTTAGATGTGTCACTGACTAGTGGACCCCACCGTCAGACTTTTAAACATTATCCAGCGCGCGCAGCGTTTCATTTGAGTCACTGACGAGTGGACCCCACCCGTCAGAAATCTCAACATTATCCAGAACAGCTAGTTTTTCTAATTTAATTTCTCTAGGAATTTCAGTACTGGCATCAACTTAGAAATTCAATATCTCGAGATTTATAAATCCAAATAAATCAAATCCAAATGTTCTGGAAATCTTATGAAATTTGTTAACCAACCCAAGTGGTTTCATTTCATTTACATAAATAATAAAAATGTATTATTAAAAATACGACAGAAGGTTTAAAATCTAAACTTGTTTATTTCTGATACTCTGTTAAGCCAAATAATTCCAAACCAATTTTGTTAGCTTGCTACTATGATCTATTAGCTCCTCTAATTTTGGTAGAATTAATTATGCAATAATAATTGTTTAGTATAAAGTTGAAGTTATAAAACACTTCTGCACCAAAACAATTATAAATGTTTATTGTTAACCCAAATAAATTAGGACCAATTTTGTTGGATCACATTTAGTCATAGTTCGGTACCCCTAAAAGGATTTAATTTTAGGATCAACATAACTTGATTGGTTGCTAAAACTTGATTATTAAGTTACTGGATTAAAATAATTATGTAGGGAGTTTGGTAACTCCAATTAATCCAAATCAAATTGTGTTGTCTTCTACACATCAGTAGCTTTCTGTAGAAATTTAGTTTGTATTTTTGTGACCAACAGAACTTGAGTTGTGTAATTAAACATGTTCAACTAGTTCTGCCATATTTAAGACATAAATAAATAATGGTTCATTCAATTAAATTGAAACCAAATTGTGTTGTTTGATGTGTGCAGTGGCTATTTATAGCATTTAAGATTGTAATGTTGTGATGTTGATTGAGTAGGTTAGTGATTGTTTGTATTTGTTTGTTTATTAATTAGATGAGAGCGTTGTCGGATTTATCGAGGAAGGGGAATTTGTTGAACCTGAAGATCAAGACCAAGGTCACTTTGTCGAGCAAGGCAAGCTACTCTCTGAGCTTGCACCCCAAATATATGCATCTACTTTGATAACATGATTTACTCTTAAGGCAAAGATTTTTAAAACCTTTTCAAAAGTATGTGGAAATTATTTTGCCACCCTATGTAGAAGTATAAGATAGTTTATATCAAATTATAGGATGGGAAAAATAAATATTGTTTATTCAAAACTCCTTTGAAAATACTTGTGTCGTTATGGAATGCCGAGATGTCGGTGTTGAAGTGGGGAAATGGAGAATGGAGATGCTTATGAAAAATGCACAGTGTGTCCTTGTACTTACATCAACCAGCCGATACTCTGTGCGACCACATTTACCCACATATGGGAAAAGGGCGTAGTCATATAATTTGCTCATATTAGTATGGGATGCCTCATCGACGGAGATGACTCCGTTATGCACGAGGGGATGGTTTGGTGACCTACCCCTGACCTGGGTCCTCGCTCAAACTCTATGGAAAGATAAGGAGGAGGATTGAAGACTTCACCATGTGGTCGCCGGGGAAAACTATGAGTCCTCCCACTTAAATTCCGACGGGCTAGGTTAAGTGTGGATGGAAAGTGTCATATGGGCAGGGTCCTATACTAGCATGAGCAAAGGACAGGCTATGGTCGGTGACTCAACTTCGCATACACCTTGTGTGGCGAGACGTGGCTGACACGATGAGTTACCGGATGGGTGTGGGAAAAGCGTGCTACCTCTGCAGAGGGTTAAAACTATTCGAATAGCCGAGTCCTCGGATATGGACAGTTGGAAGGCCCTACTTAGATGGATCGGTATGTGCAAGTTTTGAAAAGAGTTGAGTTTTAAAAGAAAAATGAAGTGGAGAATGTTTCATACACCTATACCAACGGATCGGTATGAGGTTGTTGGAGGAAAGTGGACCATGACGGGCTATGGTCGGAAAAAGGAGGAGTTTTGGAGAAACAGATAAAATGGTGATTTTATTCAAAGATAGTTATAAAATTCTTCTTACCTTTTTCAATAAAGATATAGAGATGTTTTAAAGAAAATAAAAGTTTGAAATTAAAATAAAACTAGTGCATACTCATGTTGGGGTAGTTTGCGAGTACAATCAAATGTACTCATATTGGTTTCGTCCCTGGCTATTGTCTTAGCCAGACTTCGAGGAGCACTACGCCGAGTAGGAGTATGGTGACTTCTATGCGAACTAGGGATCTCCATAAGTCAGCTGCCTGTCGGGTCGTCGTTAGGATATGATGTCTAGTACGCCGTAGCTTCCGCTAATTATTTTGGTTTGGCCCATGAAGGCACCTATGTAAGACTTGGTCTAAATGACCATTTATGTAAGACTTTAATTCGGTATTGTAATGGATGTAAACTTCGGTATTCAGTTCGGATTATGTGCAACGACAGACTGATCACGAGATCGTTGTGTTAAGCATAATCGAGTATTTCGGACGGCTAGTCCGGGGTCCCCACAGGCGCTTTAATGGGACACTTTGGACGTGACAAGAGCTTCGCAATGCTCTCCACAAACTACTATTGGCCAAGGTTGTACCGGAATGTGGATCGCTTGGTTCGACGATGTTCCACATGTCTCAAAGCTAAGTCTACTCTAAACTCTCATGGCTTGTACAAACCTTTGTCTATTCCACATCACCCATGGTCCGACATAGCTATGGATATTGTCTTAGGACTTCCACGCTCTAAAACAAACAAGGATTCTATCTTTGTCGTCATTGATCGATTCTCTAAGATGGCAAACTTTATACCATGCAACAAGACCGACGATGCTTCACATATTGCTACTTTATTTTTTAGGGAAATCGTTCGTCTTCATGGAGTGCCCAAGACCATTGTGTCAGATCGTTACTTCAAGTTCGTGAGTTACTTTTGGAAGACTTCGATGGCCAAGATGGGAATCAAGCAACTATTCTCCACCGCATACCACCCTCAAAACGATTGTCAAACCGAAGTAGTGAACCGAAGCCTATCCACACTCCTACGTGTGTTGATCAAGCCCAACTTGAAGAATTGGGAAGAGTGCATCCCACACGCCGAGTTCGCCTACCATCGAGCACTACACGGCGCAACAAAGAGAACACCCTTCGAGGTCGTCTATGGCTCCAACCTCTACACCACGCTAGACATGCTACCACTTCCACTCCGAAAGCAAGTCAACATGGACTTCAACAAGCGCGCCGCTTACATGAAGAAACTACATGAAGACACAAGGGCCACGCTAGAGAAGCACAATGAAGACCATGCTACGAAGATGAACAAGCACAAGCGCGCCATGATATTTGAAGAAGGAGACCTTGTTTGGCTACATCTACGCAAAGACCGCTTCCCCGACGAGAGAAAGTCTAAGCTAGCACCAAGAGGAGATGGCCCTTTCAAGGTTCTCAAGCGCATCAACGACAATGCATACAAGATCGACATACCAAAGTCCAAGTACGGCGTACATGACACCTTCAACGTTGCCGACATCTCGCCTTACCATGGGAACCCAAGTGATGATGAGTGCGAAGAGTCGAGGACGACTCTTTCCCAAGGGGGGAGATGATGTAGTGCAACCTTGGCACACAACACCAACTCCACCAAATGGTCCAATGACAAGATCAAGATTCAAGAAACTTCATGAAAAGGTGACCTCGCTCCTCTCGATGTGTGATTTCGACACCCCTTTGAATGGTTTGCTACTTCATTCGGATACCTTGTGTGTGCTAAGGTACAAGCCTCATGAAGATACGCCACCAAGTGATGAAGATGGCAAAGAGGAAGAAGAGGAAGATCCTGAAGAAACGCTGGCCGGTACTACCGGAGCTCAACCACCGGTACTACCGCCGAATCTGTCGTGGGTTTGTCACGTCAGATGTCATGGATGACTTCGTAGGTGTGGGATTTGCGCGAATCAATCGTCTCTGAGCTTGGGATCGCAGGAACAAGGACGAACACAGATTTACCCAGGTTCGGCCCCTCAATGTGAGGTAAAGACCTACTTCCTGCCTACCCTAGATTGGTATTGATATGATATATGTGGTGTTACAATGGAGGCGATCCGATCTGGTTACTCGCCGTAAGAACTAGGGTTTTAGGGCTTGATAGCTTGACCCCGTCTAAGTCCTGCGAGTCCTCTTTATATACACAGAGGCTCGCTAGGTTACAAGAGTTCTACACGAAGCCGATTGTCTTCTTGTCTTCCAAGGCAAGTTTTACCACCGACCTTCTGGAGCCTTCCTTCGGCAGGCCGCGATCCTTGATCGGCCCATCTTTACATGGCCCAATAATAGCGTGATCATGAAGATGAAGTCGCCGTTTTGGCTTTGAATAAGTCGCGGGTTAATTATTCCCCCGACATTAGCCCCCAAGTGTAGCCTGAACTTCATGGAATATCTTGATATGTTTTCTTGATCTTGAAAGGTTCCTTGGACGTTTAGGCTGCACTTTTTTCTTTCTGGCTTGCACTTCCTTGCTCTGCGACTCATGATCACGTTGGATTGGCTTTTACTCGCACTTTTGGGGCGGCCTTGAAGATGCATCTGACTTCGTGAGCTTCTTACTCTGTCAAGGTTTGCCTGATAGCTTCAACACTTGATGATGACCAATCTTCAAATTTTTGATGACAATATGTTGTAGCCCCAAGGATTGAGCTGATGTGATTTGACAATCATCTCAATTCTTCTCAGAAGGTTTTGAAGATCGTCACCTGTAGCTTGATATCATAGATAAGAAACAATTGTTAAGATATAAGCAATTGCAATTGGTGTTGCCGTACTATAAGCAGTACATTGACCTCTAGTTAGGCCTTTCTGAATCCATTAAGTGGGCACTCGCGCGACTCAGTATTTCCTAGGAACATGTGTGTTCAGGGTCGAGAGCGGCCATGATAGGCAATCAAGCTCGATTGACGCCACACCCCAGTACTTTGGACGCATAATGCAAGTTGCAATCCGACTTAAGGTAAGTTTGATAGTTGCCAGTAGGTTGGCTGTTTCAGGGTACAAAGCCCCCAAGAAACAAATGATATATAGCTATAAGCTTTGTTTATGATGACACATAAGGTCGCCCTTGGTGGCAACCGAGTGTTATACATAGGGTTGGGTCGCACGTAGGCGGCGATCCCAGTTTGAGACATACGGCCGCGCCTAGGTGGCGGCCGATTTCTGATACATAAGGTACGGCCGCGCCTAGGTGGCGGCCGATTTCTGATACAGGTGTTGCAGGTCGCGCCTAGGTGGCGACCAATTTTGAAGCAGAGCCCTTAGTGGCTAGGATGATACTCAGCTATAGGCAGCTGGAAAAGATGAAACTTAGCTCTGATTAGCTTTTTTATGTGTAGTAAGGTCGCAGTTGCGCGACGTTCCAAGGGCGAGGCGCTTCTAGACGATCCTCGAAATCATGGCGATCACTGCTTTCTTCCTCACATCCAGCAGATAGTACGATCCATTGTTTAGTTTTTTGCTGATGATGTAGGGTCCTTCCCATGGAGAGATAGCTTGTGCATTCCCTTGTGGTCTTGCTTGAGTCGCAGCACTAGGTCTCCTTCTTGAAAGGTGCGGGTTCTGATGCGTCTGGCATGATAGCGTCGCAAGTCTTGCTGATACACCGCTGACCTTGATGCTGCCAAATCTCTGACCTCTTCTAATGTGTCCACAGAATCCTGCCGAGCTGCTTCATTATCTGCTTCGACATAGGCCGCAACTCTTGGTGAATCATGTATGATATCGCTGGGCATAACCGCTTCTGCTCCATAGACCATAAAATATGGTGTAAATCCTGTGGATCTGTTAGGGGTTGTTCTTAAGCTCCATAGCACGGCTGGCAGTTCCTCCACCCAACATCCTGGAGATGCTTCAACCTTTTCAATAAGGCGCGGCTTAATTCCATGGAGAATTTCCTGGTTAGCTCGCTCAGCTTGTCCATTGCTCTGGATGTGATACTGACGTGAGGTCCAGCCTTATCCCATTGTTCGCACAAAATATTTGTGTAGCTCCTTCAGAGGTGTTGCTCCGTTGTCTGTAATGATACTATGGGGATATCCAAAGCGGAATATGACCTTCTTCAAGAACTTGACTGCTGTTTCAGCTTCACAATCTCCCACGGGTTCTGCTTCTATCCACTTTGTGAATTTGTCCACCACGACCAGGAGGTGAGTTTTTCCCGTTGGGGACCGTCTGAAGGGCCCTACCATGTCAAAACCCCATACGGCGAAAGGCCATGTGATGGGTATTGTACGAAGTGCTTGAGCTGGCATATGATCTTGCCTGGCGTATCTTTGCATCCATCGCACACTCTGACAATCTGCTCAGCGTCTGCTAGCGCCGTTAACCAGAAGAAACCATGTCTGAACGCCTTTGCCACCAAAGATCTTGACGAAGCATGATGGCCACAATCGCCTGCGTGAATTTCGTGCAAGATTTTTCGTCCTTCTTCTGGTGATACGCATCTTTGGAATGTCCCCGCAACGCTGCGCTTGTATAGCTCATTGTTTATTATTGTGTAGGCCTTGGATCGCCGTGTTATTTTGCGCGCCTCTACTTCATCCTCTGGTAGCACTCCGCGACTTAAATATGCCATGTATGGCTCTGTCCATGCTGGCTGTTCATGCAGGGCTGCGACTAAAGTTGAATCGTCATCTGGCTCTGCGATGTCAATCTCTGCTGGAGGCTTAACTGATGGGTTATGCAACTCATCCAAGAAAACATTGGGCGGGACTGATTGTCTATTGGATCCAAGCCGAGACAAGGCATCTGCTGCTTCATTTTGTCTTCGATCAATATGTTCAACTTGGAAGCCAGTGAAGTGTCCAGCAATTCTGTCCACCTCTCTTCTGTATGCAGCCATGTTTGCATCCTTACTGTCCCATGTTCCAGAAACTTGTTGAGCTACCAAATCTGAGTCTCCAAAGCAACGTATGCGACTGACATTCATCTCCTTTGCTATACGGAGTCCGTGAAGCAATGCCTCATATTCTGCCACATTGTTTGTGCAATTGAAGTGTATTTGGAGCACGTATCTTAGCTTGTCTCCCTTGGGGGAAGTTAGTACAACTCCAGCCCCCGAGCCTTGTAGCTGTCTCGACCCATCGAAGTGCATGGTCCAGTATTTTGTTTCTGCCATGTGGGAGCGACTTGAATTTCTGTCCAATCATTGATGAAATCTGCGAGAGCTTGCGACTTAATTGATGTGCGCGCTCGTAACTTATATGGTGTGGACCCAACTCGATCGCCCACTTGGCTACTCTTCCTGTTGCTTCTCGATTGCGGATGATGTCTGCCAGCGGTGCCGAGCTGACCACAGTTATTGGGTGTTCCTGGAAGTAGTGCTTCAGCTTGCGACTCGCCATGAACACTCCAAACACTAGCTTCTGCCACTGAGGGTAACGCTGCTTTGAAGCCGTGAGCACTTCACTTACGTAGTATACTGGCCTTTGGACTGGGTACTCCTTTCCTGGCTCTTGTCTCTCTACAACCATCACGGCGCTTAGGCACGAGAGTTTGCAGCTATGTATAACAGCATGGGCTCTTTATCCTTTGGAGCCGCCAGAACTGGAGCATTTGTCAACTGACTCTTCAGGGCTGTTAAAGCTTCGTCGGCTTCTGAGTCCCAAACGAAGGTATCTGACTTTTTCAGCAATCTGTATAAAGGCAGGGCTTTTTCTCCCAGTCTTGATATAAAGCGACTTAACGCCGCGACGCAACCGGTGAGTCGCTGTACATCCTTGATCTTTTCTGGTTTTTGGAGGTCCATTACAGCCTTTATCTTGTCAGGGTTGGCTTCAATGCCTCTTTCTGACACTATGAACCCCAATAGCTTCCCCGCTGGTACTCCAAAGACGCACTTCGTCGGGTTGAGCTTCATGTTGTATCTTCTGAGATTTGTGAAAGTCTCTTCCAAGTCACTGATGAGATCCTGCCTTACTTGCGATTTAATGACAATGTCGTCCACATAGGTGTGAACGTTGCGACCTATCTGCTCATGCAAGCAACTTTGCACCTCTGGTAAGTCGCACCTGCGTTCTTCAATCCAAAGGGCATGCTTACATAGCAAAATGCCCCAAAGGGTGTGATGAAGGATGTCTTATCCTGGTTGTCGTCGTATCGGCATCTGAGATAGGAGACGGGGTCCTGCTAGCCGAGGGTGAACGTAGGGCAATAAGGTGGACGTCGTCGAGGTCGGGATTGTACACGGCGGTTTACCCAGCTTCAGGCTCCACGGCGGTGGCGGAGCCCTACGTGCTGCTATAACTCACTATAAGGCAATAGCCGTGTTACAGGTTACAATGAGTTGGTTGTATGTTGATTGGTTGCCCTAAAGGCATCGAGGTCCAGCTTATATAGGTGGCTAGACCTAGGGTTACAAGGAGATTACGTATCCGACAAGCATACAGAGTCCTAAACCTAGCCGGCAAGTCTGCCGCCTTCCGTTTTGGTCCTGGTTGCTTCATGGGCTTCGGTCTTGGGCCTCCTCCTTGCCGGCATCCGCCTTCCTTGGTCGTCAGCTATCTGGGCCGCCCGTAGGCAAAGCCTTCACCACCACTGCGGGCCACCTGGACTAGCCGGATTGATCCATGCTGGTGATACCCCTAGTAGGTATATCCCCAACATTAGCCCCTGGAAGGGTTCGAGTTCTTCAGGCGCCGTCTTCTTTTGTCAACAACGTCTGTCTTGTCTTGTAAGCGGCTGAAGAGCTTGAAGCATTCCAAAGTTGAAAGTAAGCGGCGATCCGCCTAACGTAGTCGGATGATTTGCCGCCATCATGGGAAAGACGGCCTGACCGCTGTCAGGAATCTTCCCGCACCAGTCTTGTCATTTGACTAGTCCTGTCAAATGTTGACGGATGACGTCATGCAGTCCACGACAGTTTGGACTTGGGCATGTGTCATGATTATTTCTCCACTACGCACAAGAATCGGGGAGAAGGCCGCAGACACCGTTGCCACGACGTGCAAATCGTGGGCACGTGGCGGAGATCGTGCGTCCCCCAATCTCGCGCACGGATCTTGACGTGTGGAGATAAATACCCGAAGGGCACCTCGGGGTCGAGCTTCTTCCCCATTCGCATCCACCGCGGCCTCCTCAGCTTCTCGAGCTCTCCACCCCGCACTCAACTCTGGCGAGCACAAGCAGAACCTCCACGGCAAATGGCGAGCACTTCTCAGCAAGATTTGGCAGCGGCGGCGCTGGCTGCGACCTCGGCGACCACGGCTGGATCTGGATCTGCGCCAGCAGCAGCGGCGGTTCCCGCGAGCGCGCGCCGGACCCTTCCTGTCCCACCGTGGCCGCGGGTGAGGTTTCCTCTTCTTCCCCTACTCCGGTGGCACCTGCTGCGTCCACTCCCACCTTCCCGCTCCCATCCCTAGCGGCGACCAGCATTGAGGCTACGGCGGAAGCAGAAGCTGCCGCCGATGACGACGCCGAGGATGAAGAGGAGACGGCGGACCTTGGCTCCAGGTATTGGCTGCCGTCAGTTATGATGTCAGCTTACCTGAAGGAGCTGGAGGAAGGCGGCTACATACCGCCCAAGACGGAATGCTCCTGGAGGGTTCCAGGTGACGAGGCAGTCCCTGACCCGCAGGACGGCGAGCGCGTCATGTTGGCGTCACATTGCCTCCGCGGTATGTCTTTGCCGCTTTCTGCCTTCTTTCTGGCGGTGCTTAGTTTCTATAGGCTGCAGCCGCACAACATAGCGCCCAACAGTATTCTAGTGCTAGCCGGCTTTCAGGCTTTGTGTGAAGGGTACTTAGGTATAGCTGCGTCCATAGAGCTATTCAAGTACTGCTTCCTATGCCGCCGGCAAACCATACCAGGCGGCCATCTGGCAACTTGCGGTAGCGTAAAATTCAACTGCCGCCAACCCGACTGGTACCCAAAGATCCCATACATCGAGTCGGTGAAGCACTGGACCAGCACCTTTTTCTACTGCAAGGACATCCCAACACCCGGCACAACACAGGGATGCCTGTTTTTGTCAACGGTCCGCCAACCCACAAGGCCTGTTGGACGGCAAAGGTGCCGCTTAGCAGCTTGTCGGCTGAGCTTCGAATTGCCGTCAGGCGGATCAAGTTCTTGACGAAGACGATGAAGCCTCCGCAACTTGACGGAGTTGACACCGTGATCTGCTGGGTGACAAGGAAGATAATGCCACTCCGCCATTGCCCACTGAAGATGTGTGAGTACAAGGCGGATAACGCCGGCAACATCACCCTTGACCAAGATGCACTAGAGTACCGGCTCAGAGAGCTTGTGAAGCCTCTGTCGGTGAAGGCGGCGGAAGGCGTCGCCATGTTCACCCATGATAACCCAGCCCCAGTGGTAAGCCAGAGCTACTTTGTCATTTCCTTGACATCTTTGTCCACTGGGTACTGAACTAACGTTCTGTCTTTTCTCCTTTTCAGCTGCAAACCTTGGGGGATGAAGACTTGGCTCCTAACTGGTACGACACCGGTGCCAGCAAGTCGAAGAAGCGCAAAATAAGCGGCTCCACCAAGGATTTGGAGAAGAGGAAGAAAGCGGCCACCTCCGCTGATGCAGAGGATGAGACCTTGGGGAGAACATCCCACTCAAGCGGTAGGCAATCTTTTGCTTTCCCTGACTTGGCCATTTTGATATGTTTGTACTGACAAACTTGCATTTTTCTGCCTACAGGGGCAAGCCTGCCATGCCCAAGCTCCGCGCCAACCTGAAGATTTCTGCCGGTAGGGGCAAGCCACCACGTTCTTCTCCAGCCACTGCGCCGACAACGCCCACAGTTGGCGTTCCCGTGGTTGTATGCCAGGGAACGTACACGGCTGCTGGTACCTCAGAGGCGGCTACGGAGAAGATGGCGGGCAAAAAGTCAGTTGCCGGACCTACCTTTTCCAAGACGGCTGAAGCTTCGGCTAGTGATGCCGCTCGATTTATTGCCATGAAGCAAGAGATGGATGACAGATGGCGGCTGACCATGGCGGATCATACTCCCATCCGAGCTCCAATCTGGCAAAGGGTTACAAGACCCTCGGCAAACGCTAAGGACCATGCGCGAAGGTACCCGTAAATGGTACGCGCACATGGATGATCTCCACGAGACCCTGCACGGTCAACTTGAGGTAATGCAAACTATAGTCCAGCCCCCGAGCACTTTGGCGGCTGAAAAAATTTAGCCGGCAAAGTGGTCTCGTTGACTATAGTGCTAACCGCAACGTTGTTTTCGTGCATGCAGGCCGTTCTTGCTTCCAATCTTGAGCTGTTCCGTGCTCAAGAGAAGAAAAACAAAGAATGCCAGCAACTGCAGCAGGACGTGGAGATGAAGGACGCCCAGATTGCGAGCTTGGAAGAGGCTCGCAAAAAGGATGAAGGTGACAATTTTCTTTGCCTTCTTTTCGTCCGACTTCTTTTTCTTTTCCGACAAGTATTTTAGTCGTCTTTTTTCTTTTTTTTGTAGAATTACTAAACACTGCGCAAGATATTCTCAAGAACTCCACTGACATGCAAGCTTTGATGAACGAAGCTGCAGATCTTGCTGAGTTGGTGGCAAAGCTGAAGGCGGATCATGCCAAGGAGCTGGATGAGCGGGAGCTGGCCCATGCCGCCGAGGTTAGCAAGTTGACGGGACAACTTGAAGCTATGAGCAACAACCTCGACCAGGTGAACAAGAATGCCAAAGCGCAGCAGGAACAACTATCACAGGCAGTCCAGCTGGCTCAGGAAACACTTGAAACCATCTGGACGAGGTCAACGCCATCCACGAGCATGTCTTGGGTACGTCTCTAACCCTTCATCCTTCTTTGATACTTTGCACTCTTGAAATTTCAAGCTGCAGTGTGTAACTGTTTGTATTTGTGCAGTGCCGGCTAATCTGGGTGATGACATGGCTACGACGCCGCGCCTTGCCCGTATCTTGAAGGTTGGCGAAATCGTCAACCAGATTGTCGGTGCGGGCAAAGCGTTTGCCGCCAAGTTCTACCCTGGCGAGGACGGCGATCCCATCAACTTCGATGCCTTGCCGGACCTGCTGGAGAAGGCGGCAACCGAACATGACGGCACGCTACGCTCAGCAGCACGAGGCGGCGCCAAGTTGGCATTGGCGATGACGGCGGCGTGGTACCCGGAGGCTGATATTCATCAAGTCACCGAGTACTTCCCCACCGAAGACGAAAACAACCAAGCCATCGTGATGCAGGATGTGCTGCGGTATGTTCGAGGCTATGCGACCCGGGTTGCCAACATGGTTGACATCCGCAAGTTCTACTAGGAACACCCGGATCCACATGTTGCCATAGCCGATCCCTCCTTGGCGGATCCTGAAGCTGACGTAGGGGGAGAAGGCGAAGCCACAGCTGACGAGCGCAGCCCCCAGCATGGCGGAGCCAGCCCCAAGGATGCCGGCGTCAGCCCCCAGGATCTCTCAACCACCTCCACCAAGGCGGCAACTCCTTGACTGTCCTCACCTGTAATGGTAGCACAAACACTGCGTTAATCTGTTAACGCAAAAAACTTGTTTATATTTTGGGTTTGTAAATATTCTGGGCCAACTTTTATGCTACACTTGGCGGTAGGCTTATTTAAGTGGCCTGCCTTAATATGTATCTCGTTTGCATGTTTAGCTTTTTCATATGTTGGCGGAACCTCATCTTAGTTATTTTAGCTGAGCCAACTGTAGGAGTTTGCGCGATAGAAAACAAAAAATTTCTCTCACATGCGGAAGCAACACTCAAGATCCTATCTAGAAGATTCTAGTAACGGGGAGAGTAGTTCATCATACCCTCGAAGAACACGCGCGTTGAACGTTTAATTCAACGCAGCTCGGTGAAGTTGTTGACGATGTTCGATCCGATCAGCACCGCAAACGAGCAGCACCTCCGGAGGCTTGCACACGTACAGCTCGATGACGTCTCCCTCTTCTTGATCCAGCAAGCTAGAGGGAGAAGTAGGTGGGATCGATTCCAGCAGCACGACGGCGTGGTGGTGGATATGGTGGAGAGTTCCCGCGGGCAGGGCTTCGCCAAGCGGTGCGCGGGAGGTAGAGGAGCAGCAAGCCAGTGATGCGGCCAAGCCTCTGTCTCTTGGTGCACCTCTCCCTCTTCTTTATATAGGCAAGGGGCTGCAGCCACTTTATTTCCAAAGTAGAAACTCCCTCTTTCAATAGTGGTAACCCCTTCTCATTTAAAAGGTGGTAACCCCCTCTTTCAAGAGTGGTAACATCCCTTTTAAAGGGCTACCCATTGAATGGCTGCATGGACCAAGTAGGACTGGTCAAATGGACCAGTGGGCCACCCTTGGTCGTTGGGGACAGGTGGGCCCCACTATGGGACCCTCCGGAACCTTCTAGAACATTCCGACACTCTGCCGAAAAATCCCGAACTTTTCCGGAACCCTGAAATCAACTTGCCATATATAAATCTTTACCTCCGGACTCTTCCGGAGCTCCTCGTGATGTCTAGGATCTCATCCGAGACTCCGAACAATATTCGGACACCATTAACAAAATTATCCCAGAGCTACTCTAGCGTTACCGAACGTTAAGTGTGTGACCCTACGGGTTCGAGAACGTGCAGACATGATGGAGACACCTCTCCGATCAATAACCATTAGAGGGACCAGGATATCCATAATGACTCCCACACATTCAACGAAGATCTTTATCGGTTGAACCACTATGTCGTGGACTACTATAATCCGTATACAATTTCCTTTGTCACGCGATATTTTACTTACCCAAGATTTGATCGTCGGTATCACTATACCTAGTTAAATCTTGTTACTGGTAAGTACTCTTTACTCGTTCCGTAATACAACATTCTCTGTGACTAACTCATTAGTCACGTGCTTGCAAGCTTTACCGAATGTGCACTACCGAGTGGGCCCAGAGTATATCTCTCCGAAACACGGAGGGACAAATCCCAGTCTTGATTCATGTAATTCAACAAGCACTTTCTGAGATACCCGTAAGACACCTTTATGATCACCCTGTCACGAAGCGATGGTTGATGTCCCCAAAGTATTCTTCCAGTACCCGGGAATAACATGATCTCATGGTCTAAGAAATAGGATACTTGACAATAAAAGGCATGACAATAAAAACTTAATGAAACGATCAATATTGTTATGCTTAGTTGGGTCTGTCCATCACGTCATTCTTCTAATGACATGATCCCGTTAATTAATTAACAACTCATGTTCATGGTTGGGAAACCATAACCATCATTAATTAACGAGCTAGTCTAGTAGAGGCTTACTAGGGACGCAATGTTGTTTACGCAACCACACATGTATTATGTTTCCGGTTAATACAATTATAGCATGGAAATAAACATATATCATGAACACGGAAATATGATAATAACATTTATTTATTATTGCCTCTAGGGCATATTTCCAACAGTCTCCCACTTGCACTAGAGTCAATAATCTAGTTTACATTGGTAAAAATCTAACACCCATGGCCTTCTGGTGTTGATCATGTTTTGTCTGTGGAAGAACTTTAGTCAACGGATCAGCGATATTTTGATTCGTATGTACTTTGCTAATGGTAATATCTCCTTCATTGACATGCTCACGAATTTGATGAAACCGGCGTTTGATATGCTTGGAACTCTTGTGACATCTTGGTTCCTTGGCTAGAGCAATGGCACCAGTGTTGTCACAAAAAATCTCCATGGGATCCAGTGCGCTCGGAACAACGCCGAGTTCAGTGACGAACTCCTTCAGCCATATCCCTTCTTTCGCTGCTTCAGAAGCGGCCATATACTCCGCCTCTAATGTAGATGCCGCAATGACGGTTTGCTTGGAACTCCTCCAGCTAACCGCAGCTCCATTCAAGATAAAGACATACCCTGTTTGAGATTTCGAGTCATCTGGATCAGTATCGAAGCTAGCATCAACGTAACCTTTTACGGAGAGCTCTTCATCACCACCATAGACAAGAAACATGTCCTTAGTCCTTTTTAGGTACTTAAGGATATTTTTAACTGCTGTCCAGTGAGCCTCTCCAGGATCACTCTGGTACCTGCTCGTCAAACTAAGAGCATGGGACACATCCGGTCTAGTACACAACATGGCATACATAATAGAACCTATGGCCGAGGCATAGGGGATTTTCTTCATCCTTTCTATTTCTGTTGCCGTAGTTGGACACTGAGTCATACTCAATGGCTTACCTTGTAACATGGGCAAAGAACCTTTCTTTGCATCCTGCATATTGAATTTCTTCACTATCTTCTCAAGGTATTTACTTTGACTAAGTGCTATTAAGCGTCTTGATCTATCTCTATAGATCTTTATGCCCAATATGTATGCAGCTTCACCAAGATCTTTCATTGAAAAACTATTATTCAAATAATCTTTCACACTGTTAAGCAGCTCCACATCATTCCCAATAAGTAATATGTCATCTACATATAAAACCAGGAATGCAACCGAGCTCCCACTCACTTTCTTGTAAACACAAGCTTCTTTATAATTTTGGACAAATCCAAAACCTTTGATCACCTCATCAAATCGAAGATTCCAACTCCGGGATGCTTGCTTCAGTCCATAGATGGATCGCTGAAGTTTGCACACTTTATCAGCATCCTTAGGATCGACAAAACCTTCAGGTTGTACCATGTACAACTCTTCTTCAACGTTTCCGTTGAGGAACGCAGTTTTGACATCCATCTGCCAAATTTCATAATCGAAATAAGCAGCAATTGCTAGTAGAACCCTAACAGACTTTAGCATCGCTACGGGTGAGAAGGTCTCATCGTAGTCAACTCCTTGAATTTGTCGAAAACCTTTTGCGACAAGTCGAGCTTTATATACGGTGACATTACCGTCAGCGTCTGTTTTCTTCTTGAAAATCCATTTACATTCAACAGCCTTACGGCTATCAGGAAGGTCAACCAAAGTCCACACTTGGTTTTCCTTCATGGATTCCATTTCAGAGTTCATGGCGTCTTGCCATTTTCCAGAGTCTGGGCTCATCATCGCTTCCTCATAGTTCATAGGTTCATCATTGTCTAACAATAAAATGTTCAAGACAGGATTACCGTACCATTCAGGAGCAGTACGTAACCTTGTCGACCTGCGAACGGGAACTTTGACCGAAGCTGCATGATCACTATCATCAGCTTCTTTCTCTCTAGCTGGTGAAGGCGGTGCCTGAAGATCCAAATCTTCCTGCGCTGCGCTGCTCTCCAATTCGGGAGAAGGTTCAATAACCTCGTCTAGTTCTATTTTCCTCCCACTCACTCCTTTCGAAAGAAACTCCTTCTCAAGAAAGGATCCATTCTTAGCAACAAAAACTTTGCCTTCGGATCTGTGATAGAAGGTATACCCAATGGTTTCCTTTGGATATCCTATGAAGACGCATTTTTCCGCTTTGGGTTCGAGCTTATCAGGTTGTAATCTTTTGACATAAGCCTCGCATCCCCAAATTTTAAGAAACGATAATTTTGGCTTCTTACCAAACCACAACTCATATGGTGTCGTCTCAACGGATTTAGATGGTGCCCTATTTAAAGTGAATGCGGCTGTCTCTAATGCATACCCCCAAAATGACATTGGCAGATCGGATACAGACATCATAGAACGCACCATATCTAATAAAGTACGATTACGACGTTCAGACACACCATTACGCTGTGGTGTTCCAGGTGGCGTGAGTTGGGAAACAATTCCACAATTTTTCAAGTGCATGCCAAACTCGTAACTCAGATATTCCCCTCCACGATCAGATCGTAGAAATTTGATCTTCCTGTTACGATGATTTTCTACTTCACTCTGAAATTCTTTGAACTTTTCAAATGTTTCAGACTTGTGTTTCATTAAGTAAATATACCCATATCTACTCAAATCATCAGTGAAAGTTAGGAAGTAACGATATCCACCACGTGTTGGAATGCTCATTGGTCCACACACATCAGTATGTATGATTTCCAACAAATCACTCGCCCGTTCCATCGTACCGGAAAACGGTGTCTTAGTCATCTTACCCATGAGGCATGGTTCGCACGTATCAAATGATTCAAAGTCAAGTGATTGAAAAAGTCCATCAGAATGGAGTTTCTTCATGCGCTTTACACCAATATGACCTAAACGGCAGTGCCACAAGTATGTGGTACTATCATTATTCGCTTTGCATCTTTTAGCATCAATGTTATGGATGTGTGAAGTACTACTATCGAGATCCAACAAGAATAAACCATTTACGTTGGGTGCATGACCATAAAAGATATTACTCATAGAAATAGAACAACCTTTATTCTCTGATTTAAATGAGTAACCGTCTCGCAATAAACAAGATCCAGATATAATGTTCATGCTTAACGCAGGCACCAAATAACAATTATTCAGGTTTAAAACTAATCCCGAAGGTAGATGAAGAGGTAGTGTCCCGACGGCGATGACATCGACCTTCGATCCATTCCCGACGCGCATCGTCACCTCATCCCTCGCCAGTCTCCGTTTATTCTGCAGCTCCTGTTTCGAGTTGCAAATATGAGCAACCGAACCAGTATCAAATACCCAGGCACTACTACGAGAACTAGTAAGGTACACATCAATAACATGTATATCAAATATACCTTTGACGTTGCCAGCCTTCTTATCCGCCAAGTATTTGGCGCAGTTACGCTTCCAGTGACCGTCTCCCTTGCAGTAGAAACACACAGTGTCCGGCTTAGGACCAGCCTTGGGTTTCACAGGTGTGGCAACAGGTTTGCCGCCCTGAGCAGCAACAGATTTGCCACTCTTCTTGAAGTGACCCTTTTTGGCCTTAACCTTCTTGAAACTGGTGGTCTTATTGACCATCAACACTTGATGTTCTTTCTTGATGTCCACTTCTGCAGATTTCAGCATCGCAAAGAGCTCATTAAGAGTCTTATTCATGCCTTGCATGTTATAGTTCAGCACAAAGCCTTTGTAGCTCGGAGGGAGCGACTGCAGCACCCTGTCAGTGATTAACTCATCCGGGATCACACATCCCAGCTGAATTAGGCGTTGGATATAGCCTCCCATGGTGACAACATGTTCACTGACAGAGCTGTGCTCCTCCATCTTACATGTATAGAACTTATCAGAGATCTCATATCTCTCAGCGCGGGTCTGAGTCTGAAACATGGTTTTCAGCTCTTCAACCATCTCATAGGCGCCGTGATGTTCAAAACGTTTCTGGAGATCAGTGTCCAGAGATGTAAGGATGGCACAGGCAACTATAATGTGGTCATCTCTGCGCGTCTCAAAGACATTTTGTTCTGCTTCAGGCGCATTGTCTGCAGGTGGGTCACCTAGCGCAGCATCGAGCACATAATGCTTCTTACACCCAGTGAGGATAATCCTCAGGTTGCGGTGCCAGTCAGTGAAGTTTGAACCAGATGATTTCAGTTTTTCTTTCTCAAGGAATGCGCTGAAGTTGAACTGAGCTACGTTGCGGGCCATGATCTACAACATTTTAGCAAAGACATCTTTAGACTATGTTCATGATAAAGAGTTCATTTTAATCAAATTACTAACGAACTCCCACTTAAAACAACATCCCTCATAGTTGTCTAGTGGTACACGATCCAAATCCACTACACCAAGTCCGATCTTCACGAGAGAAGATGTAGTTTCAATGGTGAACATCGAAATGTTGATCATATCATTCATATGACTCGTGTTTAACCTTTCGGTTCGTCGTGTTCCGAGTCCATGTCTGTACATGCTAGGCTCGTCAAGTTAACCAAAGTATTTCCGCATGTGTAAAACTGGCTTACACCCGTCGTATGTGAACGTAGAGTTTACCACATCCGATCATCACGAGATGCTTCAAAACGACGAACTTTCGCGACGGTGCATACTAAGGGAGAACACTTTATCTTGATATTGTGTGAGGGATCATCTTATAATGCTACCGTCGAGCACACGCAAAATAAGATGCATAAAAGGATAAACATCACATGCATAAAAATATGTGACATGGTATAGCCCTTTTATTGCGTCTTGATCTCCATCTTAAACGCACCGGCATGATCTCCATCATGGCGCCATGTTCATGTGGCGCCTTGGTTGTCTCCACCACGTTGCATCCCATATATTGCTAACTCATAGCGATAAATAATGCAATTACATGGCGTTTGAAGTTGACACGCAGGTCATACAATTGATAATTAAGACAACCATATGGCTCCTGCCGGTTGCCGTACTCATCGACATGCAAGTCGTGAAACATTACAAAACATGATCATCTCATACATCACAAATATATCATATGAAACAGTTTGGGCTATACCATATCACAAGCACCCCTGCAAAAACAAGTTAGACGCCTCTCCCTTATTCTTTGCAAATTTTACGTGGCTTAGGGCTTTCGAAGAAAGAACCGTTCTTACCTACGAACATGAAACCACAACGGTGATAAACAAATTATTAACAACCCGTTGTAGATTAAATCTTAACTATAGTGGGAGAGACAGACACCCGCAAAGCCACTTATGCAATACAAGTTGCATGTCAGTCGTGGAACAAGTCTCATGTACGTGGACATGTAAAGTTAGTCCGGGCCGCTTCATCCCACTATGCCACTAAGATTCAAAATACACAAAGGAAGTAATAAAAAGATTATCAACGCCCACATACACATATGTGTTCTACCCGTACCAAAACATCTACGCATAGATCCGGCTCTGATACCACTGTAGGAGTTTGCGCGATAGAAAACAAAAAATTTCTCTCACATGCGGAAGCAACACTCAAGATCCTATCTAGAAGATTCTAGTAACGGGGAGAGTAGTTCATCATACCCTCGAAGAACACGCGCGTTGAACGTTTAATTCAACGCAGCTCGGTGAAGTTGTTGACGATGTTCGATCCGATCAGCACCGCAAACGAGCAGCACCTCCGGAGGCTTGCACACGTACAGCTCGATGACGTCTCCCTCTTCTTGATCCAGCAAGCTAGAGGGAGAAGTAGGTGGGATCGATTCCAGCAGCACGACGGCGTGGTGGTGGATATGGTGGAGAGTTCCCGCGGGCAGGGCTTCGCCAAGCGGTGCGCGGGAGGTAGAGGAGCAGCAAGCCAGTGATGCGGCCAAGCCTCTGTCTCTTGGTGCACCTCTCCCTCTTCTTTATATAGGCAAGGGGCTGCAGCCACTTTATTTCCAAAGTAGAAACTCCCTCTTTCAATAGTGGTAACCCCTTCTCATTTAAAAGGTGGTAACCCCCTCTTTCAAGAGTGGTAACATCCCTTTTAAAGGGCTACCCATTGAATGGCTGCATGGACCAAGTAGGACTGGTCAAATGGACCAGTGGGCCACCCTTGGTCGTTGGGGACAGGTGGGCCCCACTATGGGACCCTCCGGAACCTTCTAGAACATTCCGACACTCTGCCGAAAAATCCCGAACTTTTCCGGAACCCTGAAATCAACTTGCCATATATAAATCTTTACCTCCGGACTCTTCCGGAGCTCCTCGTGATGTCTAGGATCTCATCCGAGACTCCGAACAATATTCGGACACCATTAACAAAATTATCCCAGAGCTACTCTAGCGTTACCGAACGTTAAGTGTGTGACCCTACGGGTTCGAGAACGTGCAGACATGATGGAGACACCTCTCCGATCAATAACCATTAGAGGGACCAGGATATCCATAATGACTCCCACACATTCAACGAAGATCTTTATCGGTTGAACCACTATGTCGTGGACTACTATAATCCGTATACAATTTCCTTTGTCACGCGATATTTTACTTACCCAAGATTTGATCGTCGGTATCACTATACCTAGTTAAATCTTGTTACTGGTAAGTACTCTTTACTCGTTCCGTAATACAACATTCTCTGTGACTAACTCATTAGTCACGTGCTTGCAAGCTTTACCGAATGTGCACTACCGAGTGGGCCCAGAGTATATCTCTCCGAAACACGGAGGGACAAATCCCAGTCTTGATTCATGTAATTCAACAAGCACTTTCTGAGATACCCGTAAGACACCTTTATGATCACCCTGTCACGAAGCGATGGTTGATGTCCCCAAAGTATTCTTCCAGTACCCGGGAATAACATGATCTCATGGTCTAAGAAATAGGATACTTGACAATAAAAGGCATGACAATAAAAACTTAATGAAACGATCAATATTGTTATGCTTAGTTGGGTCTGTCCATCACGTCATTCTTCTAATGACATGATCCCGTTAATTAATTAACAACTCATGTTCATGGTTGGGAAACCATAACCATCATTAATTAACGAGCTAGTCTAGTAGAGGCTTACTAGGGACGCAATGTTGTTTACGCAACCACACATGTATTATGTTTCCGGTTAATACAATTATAGCATGGAAATAAACATATATCATGAACACGGAAATATGATAATAACATTTATTTATTATTGCCTCTAGGGCATATTTCCAACACCAACCAGGTGCAATACCAACTAATTTAGACTCAGAGACCAAAGCCAGCATGTTGGTGCCAACGACATACTACTAGGCGACCCACACACAAACAGACAGATAAGCATATTAGGCGGTGCAAAGATTGTTTGCTTTTTTAGCCGGTAGACGGCAAATGTCAAAAAAGTTTGAACCTTAGCACGGAGCAAAAACTATTTTGTTCGGTAACTTTATGACAACAGATATATGATTGTGAGAAAAGACAAACGATGGCATGATCCCAAAACTAAATGAGCGAACCACAGACTTTTATTTCATAATCATATAGTACTTATTACAATGTGTAAATAGCTAAGTGTAAAAAGGACGTAGCTGCTCAATGTTCCAGGGTCGCTTGGTTTCTTCATACTTGTCATCAACCTTCCTTTTGCGCTTGCGACCTCGCTTCTTCTTGTATCCGTCTCGCGCGTCTACCAAGTAATAAGAACCATTGAGCAACACCTTACTGAACACAAAAGATCCTTCCAAGGCGGGGATAATTTATGCAAGCCTTTCCTGTCTTGGATTAGGCGGAGGACCAGATCACCAACTCTAAAACTTCGTTGCCGCACTCTTCTGCTGTGATAACGCCTCAAACTTTGCTGATAGATGGCGGATCGTGTGAGAGCAACGTCTCGTTCTTCATCAAGTAGGTCAAGGCCATCCTGTCTTGCATCTTCTGCGTCTTCCTAGACGTAGGCTTGAATTCTGGGAGAATCATACATCATGTCGGTCGGCAACATTGCTTCTGCGCCATAGACTAAGGAAGAAAGGAGTGAACTTGGTTGATCTGTTTGGAGTTGTGCGTAAACTCCAAAGGACAGATTGCAACTCATTCACCCAAGCCCCAGCCGCTCTGTGCAATGGTACTTCGAGACGTGGTTTGATACCTTGTAGGACTAAACCATTTGTATGCTCTACTTGACCGTTCGCCTGCGGATGTGCTACTGAGGCAAGATCTAGGCGGATGCCATGCTTATAACAATATTCCTCAACTTCGCCTTGCGACAAGTTAGTGCCGTTATCGGTGATAATGCTATGAGGCACCCCGAACCGAGAGATTATTCCCCACAAAAAATTTGCGGCTGTGGCACCGTCTAGCTTTTTAATCGGCTTAGCTTCAACCCACTTGGTGAACTTGTCTACAACCACAAATAAATGTGTGTAGCCACCAGGTGCCGTCTTAAACGGACCAACCATGTCTAAGCCCCAGACTGCGAAAGGCCATGTGATGGGTATTGTTTTAAGCTCCTGAGCTGGCATGTGCGATTGTCTGGCATAAAGTTGGCAGCCCCTGCATCGTTTGACAATGTCTTCTGCATCTTGCTTGGCTGTCAACCAGTAGAAACCTTGTCGGAAGGCTTTTGAAACAAGGGCGCGTGAGGAAGCATGATGTCCACACACGCCAGCATGTATCTCATCCAATAGTTCTCAGCCTTCTTCGGGCGAAATGCAACATTGGTAAACACCGGTGGTGCTACGCTTATATAATTCGCCTTTGATTATTCTGAATGCCTTGGCTCTTCTTATGATTTGCCTTTTCAAAACCTCATCTTCCGGTAACTCCTGATTAATCAGGAAGTCCAAATATGGCGTCGTCCAATCCGGCTTTACCAGGTAGACGGCATAGCTAGCATCGTCAACCGGTTCTGCCGATTCTGGGTCAAGGAGGTCTGCTCCTTATATTGATGGCTTGTGTAGGTGTTCCAGGAAACATCTTTTGGTACCTTTTTGCGTTCAGACCCCATTCTGGCAAGTGTATCTGCCGCCTCATTTTGAGCTCTTGGGATGTGTCAGACCTCATAGCCTAGGAAACATTTGGCGAATTCGTCAACGGTAGCTCGATATGCCGCCATTGTCTCGCTCTTTGTATCCCAAGTACCACGTATCTGTTGCGCCACCAAGTATGAATCTCCGTAGCAGAGGACACGCTGGACGCCAAGTTCCTTGGCAATGTGTAGACCATGAAGGAGAGCTTCGTATTCAGCAACATTATTAGTTGCCTTGAAGTTAATTTGTAACACATAACTAAGCTTGTCTCCTTGAGGGTTTCTTAAAACAATGCCAGCCCCCGAGCCCTGAAGCATTTTTGATCCATCAAAGTGCATGATCCAATATGCATCTTCAGGGAGAGGTACTTCGTCCATGGCCTCCGTCCAATCTGCTACAAAGTCTGCTAAGGCTTGAGATTTAATGGCCGTTCTGGGTTTATATACATGATGTCGAAGGCGGCAAGTTCGATGCCCCATTTGGCAACGTGGACTGTGTAACATCCCAAAATTATTAACCAGTATTATTAATTCCAAAAATGGGAGCCAACAAAAACTTTTGTTAAATTATGTGTGATGATCTCATGTTCTTGCTTGTGTTGCTAATTCCTCTTGTTTGTGTGTTGTTTGCTCTATTTAAAAACAAGAAGAAAAGAAGAGAATTAAAATAAAAAGAAAAGCAAGAAAATAAAGTGACAAGTGTCACATAAAATTCTCCAAGTGAGGATCTCATTTTGTTTCCAACAAAATTTAGTAGAGTGGTATTGCAAACCCTCCCATTTTATCCTTACTACTTGTCTCTCTCAAATAATATTTTCAAACTAGTTTTAAAAATTCAAAAGAAAACAAAGTAAAAATAAAGTAAAAATGCCTTAATTAAAACACTATAAAAGAAAATGTTCCAAAACATTTTATTATTTTATGCCAATTTTTGTGGAGCTTCTGTACATTATGGGAAGGCCCCACAAATTTTGCCAAATTTTTATAAATGGATTTAGTGCCTCAAATTAAATCAAGAAGTGCTTCTGGTTTTAAAACAGAAGGACTAAACTGTAATTAAGAGAAAGAAGAAGGAAAAGAAGCAGAGCACAGGAGCCAGGGGGTTTTTGCAAAACCGTCGTCGTCTACCTCCCCCTAGCTCACTGTCGCCGTGCGTGTCGCCATGGCCGCAGCTCGCTCTTCGCCGTTCCCCGGCCCCCCAGGGCCCCCTTGCTCGCGTCCACCCTCGCCCCCGAGCCTCTGCACCCTCTGCGGGCAGAGGAGACCCTCTCCCCTCGCCTTAACGCCGCTGTCCCCCGCTTCTCCGCCGAGGATGAACGGATGGCGCCGGCCAAAATTGGCCCAGCCCGCGGCACCTCGACACGCGATCCGCGACACCGCGCACCCTAGACAATGCCCGGACCCCCCAGACACCGCGCGGTGACCTCTCCCGCCCTCTGGACGCCGCTGGACCACGACCACCGTGCACCGCCACCGCGCCTATTTAAACTTGAGCCCGCACCTCGCTTTTCCCCACGCCCCACTGTCTCTCCCTTGCTCCACCACATCCTCCACTCGCCCGTGCACCGCCAGGAAGGCGGAGCCTCGGCCACGAGCTTGCTGCTGCTCGTGCCCGTGCTCGACAGCCCGAGGTAGGCAACGACCATGGCCTCGCCGTGCTGGCCTCCCATTCCTTTCCCTTTGGCCTGTACTCTGTCCCCCTTGGCACACCGCGCTCACCAACCTCTTTTTCCCTCTGGATCATGCACAGAATCGACGACAGACGCTCGCCGGAGTTCGGGAAGTCGCCGTGGAAGCCGAGCACCTCGCCGTCGACGAACCCGCCCGTCCCAGCAAGTAGGACTCAGCCAGGACGTTCGCCCGAGCCTCCGCCGTCGTCTCGCATCATCACCAAGTCCTCCCGAGCCCTCTAGGTGAGGAACCATCCACCACCGTGTCGCCGGCGCGGCGGCGCCGCCATTTTATGGTCGCCGCCGTGGCCTTTGAACGTGCGCCGTTGGATCTAGATCCAACGGTCGTGTAACGCTTCATCTAGATGAGCGGCTAACGGGCTGGCCCCACCCGTCAGCATTTTATTAATTTCCCTGCGTGCCCTGAGTCACTGACAGAAGGGCCCCACTAGTCAGATTTTTCAACATTATCCACAACAGTAGATTTTCTTAATTCAATTTCTCTGCAAATTTCAATACTGGTATCAACTTTAAAAATCAATAACTTGAGATTTAGGAATCCAAATAAATCAAACTCAATTGTTCTGGAAAGCTTATGAAATTGTTTAACCAACCCCATTGGTCTCATGTCATTTAATGAAATAATTAAAAAGTATTATTGAAAATACCAGAGAAGGTTTAAAACCTAACTTGTTTGTTTCTGATACTCTGTTAATCCAATTAATTCCAAACAAATTTTGCTAGCTTAGTACTGCCTTGTATTAGCTTCCCTAATTTTGGTAGAATTAATTAAGCAATATTTATTGTTGACTTTAAGATAAACCCTTCTAGACTAAAACAAACAAATATGTTTATTGGTTCACCCAAGTGAGTTAGGACCAATTTTGTTAGCTCACATATAGCCATTCGTACTTACCCCTAAAAGTATTTCATTTGTGAAACAACAGAACTTATTTAGTTGCCAAAACTTTATTATTAAGCTACTGGATTCAAACCAATGTGTAGGGAGTTTGGTAACTCCAAATGATCCAATTCAAATTGGGTTGTCTTCTACACATCAGTAGCTTTCTATAGAAATTTAGTTTGTATTTTGTGACCAAAATAACTCAAGTTGTGGAATTAAACATATTTAACAAGTTTCTGCCATAATTTGGACTTAAACAAATAATGTTTAATTCAATTGCTTTGAAATCAATTTGTATTGTTTGAAGTATCCAGTGGCTATTTAGAGCATTTAGGATTGATGTTGTTTGAATAGTTTAGTGATTGCTTGTATTTGTTTGTTTATCGATTAGACGAGAACGTTGCTGGATTTATCGAGGACGGGGAATTTGTTGAACCTGAAGATCAAGATCAAGGCCACTTTGCCGAGCAAGGCAAGCTACTCTCTGAGCTTGCACCTAAACATATATGCATCTACTTTGATCAAATGAATTGTTCTTAAAACCAATGGTTTACAAAACCTTTTCAAAAAGTGTATGGAAATTATTTTGCCACCCTATGTAGTAGTTATATGAAACTTTAGGATGGGAAACAATGTTGTTTATTCAAAACTCCTTTGGAAATACTTGTGTGGTTATGGAATGCCGAGATGTCGGTATTGAAGTGGAGAAATGAAGGATGTTGATGTTTATGAAAAATGCACAGTGTCCTAGTACTATGACAACCAATCTTAATCTGTGCGACCACATTTACCCCCATATGGGAACGGGGCTTAGTCATATAATTTGCTCTTATTAGTATGGGATACCTCATCGACGGAGATGACTCCGTTATGCGTGAGGGGATGGTTTGTGAACTCCCCTGACCTGGGTCCTCGCTCAAACTCTATGGAAAGATAAGGAGGAGGATTGAAGACTTCATCAATGTGGTCGCCGGGAAAAACATATGAGTCCTCACACTTGGGGTTGCCGACGGGGACCGGACTGAGTGTCGGTGGGAATTATCATATGGGTAGGATCCTATACTAGCATGAGCAAAGGAGAGGCTAGGGTAGGTGGCTCAACTTCGCATACACCTTGTATGGCGGGACGTGGCTGACACGATGAGTTACCGGATGGATGTGGGTTAAAAGCGTGCTACCTCTGCAGAGGGTCAAAACTATTCGAATAGCCGAGTCCTCGGATATGGACAATTGGGAAGCTGTCCTAAGATCATGTGCAAGTTTTTGGAAAAGCTTTTAAGTTTAAAGAACTGAAAATGGTGATGGTGTTAAACAACTATACCCAATGGAGTGGTAGGAGTTGTGGGAATAAATGGACCATAGTGAGCCCTGGTCAGGAGAAGGAGAAGTTTTTGGAGAAACAAAAGAGATGGTGACTTCTTTTAAAAACAGTTATAAAACTCTTCTTACCTTTTTCAATAAAGATATAGAGATGTTTTTAATAAATACAAGTTGTAAGTTAAAACAAAACTAGTGCATACTCATGTTGGGGTAGTTTGCGAGTACATTCAAATGTACTCATATTGGTTTCGTCCCTGGCTATTGTCCTAGCCAGACTACGAGGAGGAGCCCTACGCCAAGCAGGAGTATGGTGACTTCTATGCAAACTAAGGATCTCCACAAGTCAGCTGCCTGTCGGGTCGTCGTCGTTAGAATATGATGTCTACTACGCCGTAGCTTCCGCTGATATTTTGGTTTGGCCCATGAAGGCACCTATGTAAGAACTTGGTCTAAATGACCATTTATGTAAGACTTTTTATTCGGTACTGTAATGGATGTAAACTTTGGTATCCAATTCGGATTATGTGCAACGATAGACTGATCATGGGATCGTTGTGTTAAGCATAATCGGGTATTTCGGACAGCTAGTCCGGGGTCCCCATAGACTGTTGCATCTGTATTATTGATGATATCCCCCAGAGGTGCCTTGCTCACAACCGTTATTGAATGCTCCTGAAAATAGTGCCTTAACTTCCTGGCGGCGTAGAAAACACCGTAGACCAGCTTCTGGTAATGCGGATAGCGCTGTTTTGAGGCGAAAAATACTTCACTGATGAAGTAAACCGGACGTTGTTCTGGCAAGTCTGAATTTTTCGTCTTGCGTTCCACAACCAGGACCACGCTAACAACCAAGTTAGTTGCCGCGATGTAAAGCAGCATTGGTTCCTGCGAACGAGGAGCTGCCAAGATTAGAGCAGACGTTAACGCGTCCTTGAGTTGCTGCAAGGCGGCGTCTGCTTCGTCTGTCCACTCAAAGTTGTCGGATTTCTTCAGAAGCCGGTAGAGAGGTAGCGCCTTCTCACCAAGACGGCTAATGAAACGACTGACGGCAGCCGCCGAGCCGGCAAGTCGCTGCACGTCCTTCAGGTCCTTGGGCCTGGATATGTTTAGGATCGCTTTGATTTTTTCTGGATTCACTTCTATTCCTCGTTCGGAAACGATAAAGCCAAGCAATTTGCCGGCAGGAACCCCGAAGACGCATTTTTTCGGGTTGAGCTTCATCCTATATACCCGGAGGCTATCAAAGGTTTCTCTCAAATCGTCAAGCAAATCTGCCTTCTTTCTTGACATGACGGCAATGTCGTCAACATAGACGTGAACATTGCGGCCAATTTGCTCGTGAAGGCATCTTTGCATACACCGCTGATACGTTGTGCCGGCATTTTTTAGACCGAAGGGCATCGTGATGTAGTAGAAGGTCCCGTAGGGCGTAGTGAACGACGTTTTGATTTGGTCGGATTCTCGCATTTTGATTTGGTGGTACCCGGAGTACGCATCCAAAAAGCACAGCAGCTCGGAGCCGGCTGTGGAGTCTATGACCTGATCTATACGAGGTAAAGCAAAGTGGTCCTTAGGACAGCACTTGTTCAAACCGGTATAATCAATGCACATTCTCATTTCCTTATTAGGTTTTGGAACCATTACAGGATTTGCCAACCAATCAGTGTGTACTACCTCCCTAATGAACTTGGCTTCTTGCAACTTGATGATCTCCTTCCCTATTGCTGTCCGCTTCTTCTCACCGTAGCGCCTTATTCCTTGCTTCACTGGCTGGGCTCCTTCGTAGACATTAAGAGAGTGCTCGGCAAGTTCCCTCGGGACACCTGGCATGTCGGCTGACGACCATGCAAAGATGTCCTGATTCTCACGGAGGAACCTGACGAGCGCGCTTTCCTATTTGTCGTCTAGGCCTGCCCCTATGGTGACTTGCTTGGAGCTGTCACCTGGGACCAGGTCCGCCTTCTTTGTGTCTTCGGACGCCTTGAAAGTGTTCTTTTGTTCTGCGGTCTTTACATTCTCCGGCAACTGCGACGTATCAAGCTCCTTTTTCAACATGGCTAATTCCTCTGCATGGAGGACTGCCTCAGCGAAGGCGGCGTTGCCACGCTCGCACTCCTTTGCTTTCTTGAAGTTGCCATTGACGGTGATTGTACCGTTGGGTCCCGGCATCTTCAGCTTGCTGTAGATGTAACACGGCCGAGCCATGAACTTGGCGAAAGCTGGCCGTCCAAAGATGGCGTGGTAGGCACTTTTGAAAGGGACTACTTCGAACCTGAGATGCTCCAAGCGGTAGTTTGTCTCAGTTCCGAAAGTAACCCCCAGTTTGATGCTTCCCATTGACTTCGCTTGCTTTCCCGGAATGATGCCATGAAACTTGACTTTGCTATAGTGAAGCTGGCTTTCCGACAAGTTCATGCGCTTCAGTGTGTCCGCTTAGATGATGTTGAGGCTGCTGCCGCCATCCATCAACACCTTGGTGAGTCTGAAGTTATCGACAATTGGGTCGACGACAAGGGCGTATTTGCCGGGGTGAGGTACGTGATCTGGGTGATCATCTCTATCCCAAGTTATTGGCCCCTCAGACCAGTCTAGATACTGGGGAACATCTGGTACTGTGGCGTTTAGCTCGCGCATCTCCGCCTTTTCCTCCTTTGCCGAAGGAGTGCCTAAGAAGCACACCAATTGGCCATGTACCTTAGGGTATTTCTTTCTTTGCGCACCATCTTAGGTTCCTCATCCTCGGACATGGAAACTGCCAAATCATCGTCTTCCTTCTTTGTCTTCTCAGCCTTTTTGCTCTTTTTTGACTTCCAGCCAACCTCGGGGTCCTTCTTGAAGTCCTCCATGAACCGGCATTCCCCTAATGTGTGGTTAACTTTGCCTAAGGACGCGTGGATAGGGCAGGGCAAGGCTTTTGCCTGATCGTATGTCAGGCGTTGCTTGCTGGAGCCGCCATCTTTACCCTTTCCTTTCCACTTGCGGTTGCCGCCTTTGCCTTCGAAGGCGGCGGCGACCTCATTTGACGGTCCGGCTTTGTCGTCCTGGGGAGCCTTGCGTTTGTGACTTGCTCGCCTGCTTGGCGCCATGTCATGTGCGCCATCTCCATCGCGTGCATCATCATCCGCCTGTGCGTACATGGCTGCTACTTCGAGCATGACTCCGAGATCCTTGACCTGCATGCGTACGAGCTTATGTCTGAGACTTGAGCCCTTCAGGAGGCCTGTGGTGAAGGCATGGATTGCTTGACTGTTGTCTACGTTTTCGCAGCTTGCCTTCGTCTGAATCCACCTTGCCAAGAAGCTTGTAGCTGTTTCATCTGGCTTTTGCACGCAACGAACCAAATCTGTGTATGTATTGGGTCGCTTGTACGTGCCTTGGAAGTGCTGTGTGAACACCTTTTCCATGTCATGCCAACTATGAATGCTTTTCTCCGGCAAGTTTTCGATCCAGCTTCTGGTTGTCCCTTCTAGCATGAGGGGAAGGAAGCGTGCGGCGACGAGGCCATTGCCCCCGGCAATTTCGACTGCCAGCGCGTAGTCCGACAACCATGAGTTTGGCTTGTCCGCTCCATTGTACCTTTGATGAGTTTTTGACACTGATGTCATATCTCGGGTACTTGGACGTTGCGGATGGCTGGGCCAAAGCACTCAGGTCCTAGATAGGCATCCTGCTTTCCAGCCTTGATGTCATTGAGACGATGTCGTGCGTCTTGCGGACTGAGCTGCTTGCCGGATCTGTCGGCGTTAGGCTCGTCCTGCGCTGCCCGGCTGTGCCTAGGCTCGTTGTTGTGTCATCGGCTTCTGCCTTCGTGCCTGGGCACTGGTGGTGGGGACAGTGTGCGGTCCCTACTTCTTCTTGGCGGCGGGGCGTTGTCACGATTGCCGCCACTCCTTGGCGGCTGCTTGCTGCCCCTGCTTCCGCCTTCATCCCGCCTAGGCGGAGGGGGTGAGGCCTTGCGCCTGTTGCCAGTTCTGGACGCCTCGTCACGCTGCCTTCTGGGAGGTGGTGACTTGCGCGGGTCCTTGTCCTTGTCCTTCCCTTTTCCGTGGCTACTGGAGCCGGACGGATCTTCGGGTTGCCATGGCCGCAGCTTTGCAAGCGTTGGATTTGGATTCCAACTTTCCTTCCCTTGCGTCCGCCATGTCGGCGCGAGAATCAGCACGGGCCTGCTGCTCTAGAGCTTTGTGAGCAAGGATCGATGCGTAGTAAATCTTCTCATCCTTGTCGTAGTCATCATTGTTGAGGATGTCTAAGGCGGCTGCAGTGTTGAGGACACGGGTGGCGAGGATGATGTCCCCGTTCTTGTCCTTACGCTGCGGCGCTGTAGCCCACTCGAAACCAAGCTTTTGGGCAGGGGATTTGAAGTTGTCAGGATCCCTGCCTTTCTTGCTTTTCTTCTCTGCCACAGGTCCTGCCGGATTGGGCAATGGAGTGGTGGTGAAAAGATTGCGCTTGGGGTCTACCTTGGCGGTTATCTTGGCGTTTTCCTCATTGGCTTCGTCGAGGAGGCCCTGGACCTCTGCTTGCTTGTTTTTGAGGTACTCAGTTTGCTCCACCAAGGTGTTTCGAAGTTTCTCCAAATCAGCCAGGTTGGTTTTGTCGGTCACCGGCGTGTGCAGAACTTCTGCCAGGGCCGCCATGTTCCCTATCTTGCTGGGCTCGCCTTTCTCTAGAATCCTCTTCTTCGGAGCCCCAGGAGGCTCTGGAAACAGTGGATCGGTTGCCGGAGTCCCCAGGTTGGCGGCGTCAGTTGCTGCCGCCTGCTCTGAGGCTGCACCGGTGACATCCGCCACCAAAACCTGCTGCATGTTGATGGAGGAGCCCGTAGCCGCCTCAGAAGGTGGTGGCTCAGGTGTAACGAAACACTGCTTGACTCGTTGCTCAAACATGCTTGCAGAATCTTCTTCGGAGTCAGAATCTATGTTGACGTGAACAGTAGATCTGGATCCGGCATCCGACATCGCATCATCATGGAGGGCAGGAAGAATAGATTCGGGATCTTGACTGTTGGGCTGGGAATCGGATCCTAGTCCCGTCATGCCGACAAAGTGGAGATCTGAATCTGCGGACTCCTCAGGGGAGGCAAACTCAGATCCGTCTTGATTGTGGGGCGGGTGGGATGGCGAATAAATTCGTGGCAACCCATATGCCTCAGAGGTGTAGCCGATGAATACATCGACGCCGCCAAACGGCACAACTCCACATCCGACAATGTAGTCGTCTGCGGGTAGTGGTTGTCGCCATAGCGAACAGCGCGGCCGACGGTGATTGTTTCGCCGATGCCGCCTAGGGTTCCCGCCTGGAACGTGACGCCTGACGCCTTAGGCCCCACGGTGGGCGCCAACTATCGTCGTATCGGCATCTGAGATAGGAGACGGGGTCCTGCTAGCCGAGGGTGAAGGTAGGACAAGAAGGTGGACGTCGTTGAGGTCGGGATTGTACACGGCGGTTTACCCAGCTTCAGGCTCCACGGCGGTGGCGGAGCCCTACGTGCTGCTATAACTCACTATAAGGCAATAGCCGTGTTACAGGTTACAATGAGTTGGTTGTATGTTGATTGGTTGCCCTAAAGGCGTCCCGAGGTCCAGCTTATATAGGCGGCTGGACCTAGGGTTACAAGGAGATTACGTATCCGGCAAGCATACAGAGTCCTAAACCTAGCCGGCAAGTCTGGCGCCTTCCGTCTTGGTCCTGGTGGCTTCATGGGCTTCGGTCTTGGGCCTCCTCCTTGCCGGCATCTGCCTTCCTTGGTCGTCAGCTATCTGGGCCGCCCGGCAGGCAAAGCCTTCACCATGACTGCGGGCCACCCTGGACTAGCCGGATTGATCCATGCTGGTGATACCCCTAGTAGGTATATCCCCAACACTGGTCCTCCTTCTTCATCTTGATTTGATGGTAGCCTGAATAGGCGTTTAGAAAGCATAACAAACTCGCATCCGGCCGTTGAATCAATCACTTGGTCAATCCTTGCCAAGGCAAATGGGTCCTTCAGACAGGCTTTGTTGAGACTGGTATAGTCAATGCACATTCGCCATGTGCCGTTCTTTTTCATAACTAGGACTGGGTTTGCCACCCACTCTGGATGATATACTTCTGTGATGAATCCTGCGGCCAATAGCGAGCTATTTCTTCCCCTATCGCTTTTCTCCTGTCGTCGTGGAAACGCCGCAGTGGTTGCTTTACTGGTTTGGCCAAGGGGTTCACGTTAAGGCTGTGTTCTGCCAACTCCCTCGGTACCCCTGGCATATCTGATGGTTTCCATGCGAAGATGTCCTTGTTTTCCTGAAGGAAAGCGATGAGGGCCCGCTCCTGTTCTTTTTCCATGTGCGCTCCGATGCTCGCCTGCTTGGATGAGTCGCCGGGAACAAGGTCTATCTGCTTGGTGTCTTGGGCCGCTTTGAATTTCATTGGTGGTTCGGTAGATGGCGTGGTAACTACGCTCATATCATTGGGATCCACCTGCGACTTATAACTCTTTAGCTCTTCAGCGGCACAAGCTGATTCTGCGAAGGCTGCATCTTCTTCCTCGCACTCTATTGCTTTTTCTCTATCGCCGCGCACTGTGATGACCCCTCTTGGTCCTGGTATCTTCAGCTGTAAGTAAACGTAGCATGGCCTGGCCATAAACTTGGCGAAGGCTGTTCGTCCGAACAGAGCGTGATACGGGCTTTGGAATTTTACCACTTCGAAGCATATGAACTCGCTTCTGAAGTTTTCTTCCGTCCCAAAGGTTACTCCCAGGGTTATCTTTCCCACTGGCTGTGCTGTAACATCCCAAAAATATTATCAGTATTATTATTCAAAAAATGAGAGCCAACAAAAACTTTTGTTGATTATTATTGTGTTGTTTGCAAGTTGTTGCTTGTGGTAATTATTTCTTGTTGCTTGTGTCGCTTATTTGCTTGAATTAATAAAATGGAATACAAAAGCAAAAGCGAAACAAGAAAAATAAAAGTGACAAATAAGAAACTCAAAATTGTTCCAAACAAAATTCAGAGGAATGGTATATGAAACCTCTCATTTACATTCTTATCACTTATCTCTTCCAAATAATATTTTACACCTATTTTAAAATTCAAAAGTAAAAACAATTGAAATAAAACAAAATGCCATAATTAAAACCCTACGAAAGAAAATGATTCAAAACATTTTAGTTTCCAAAGCCAAATTTTGTGGACATTCTACATATTATGGGAAAGCCCCACAAATATTGCAAATTTTTCTAAATTGTTTAAGTGCCTCAAATAAATTCTAGAAGTTGCTGCTAGACTGAAACAAAAATAAACAGAAACAGAAGGAAGTTTAGAAGCAGAGAGGAGGCAGGGTGGCTTTCTGCAAAAGCGTCATCCCCTACCTCTCACCCCTCGCCCCAACGCGTTGCCGTGTCGCCATGCCGCTCCACGCCGTTCCCCGGCCGCCCAGGCCCCCCTGGCCGCGCTCTCCCTCGCCCCCGAGCCTCTGCAGCCTCTGCGCCGCAGAGGAGAGCACTCGAGCTCTCCCTCACCTCGAATCCACCCCAGCTCCGCCGTGGCAACCGCGGCGAAGCCGGCCCAAATTCGCGCATCTCTCCGCTCCTCGACACGCCGCACTTGACCGAGCCCTTCTAGAACACGCCCGGACCCCCCTGGACACCTCGGCCTCGAGCTTCTTGCACGCGTCGCGGAGGGTTCGAGAAAATATCTCGTCGGCGCAACCTCGACGCCGTCCGTGCGCCCCTTCCACGAACGCCCGCCCCTGCTCTATATAATCACCCCCACACCTTGCCAGAAGCACCACACCACTCCACACCCTCTCCACTCCCCTCTGTGCACCGCCAGGAGGGCGAGCACACTGCTCGCGTCTCCTGCAACCTCGCCGTGCCCGAGGTAGACGAAGCTCGCGCAGCCGTGCTGCTGCTGCCTCTCTTCTCCCTCCGATCCCTCTGCTGTGTTTCCCCAACACTCCGCACTCACTTGCCCCTCTGTCCCGTGCCCAGGAAGCCCAGAGAAGCTCGCCGTCGACGTACCGTGGCCGCGGAAGTGTAGCTGCTCGCCGTGGACGCTACACCCCTTACCAGGAAGCGCAACTCGGCCAGGAGCTCTCCCCAGGCCCCTGCAACCCTCCTGCACCCTCGCCGCGACCTCCCGTGCCTCGAGGTGAGCTAATCGAGCTCTCCCGCCGTCGCCGGCGCGGCAGCGCCGCTGGAATATGGTCGCCGTCGTTGCGTTGCACGTGAGCCGTTGGATCGCGATCCAACGGACGCGTACCGCTTCGGTTAGAAGAGAAAGAGAGAGAGACTGACGGGCGGGCCCCGCTCGTCAGGTTTTAAATCATTTCCGCTCGCGCGTTGTGCCGCTGCCATGTAGGCCCCACTCGTCAGAAATTTAAACATTATCCATAACTAGGTTTTCTCTGTTAAATTGAAAAATGAAAACAGTACGGTATCCAACTTCAAAATTCAATATCTCGAGATTTAGGAATCCAAATAAATCAAACTCAATTGTTCTGGAAAGCTTATGAAATTTTTTAACCAACCCAAGTGGTCTCATGTCATTTAAATAAATAGTTAAAAAGTATTATTAAAAATACTACAGAAGGTTTAAATTCTAAACTTGTTTGTTTCTGATACTCTGTTACTCCAAATAATTCCAAACCAATTTTGCTAGCCTAGTACTGCCATGTTTTAGCTTCCCTAATTTTGATAGAATTATTTGTGCAGTAGTATTTGTTTAGTGCTAAGTAGAACTTTAAACACCCTTCTGCACTCAAACATTTAAATATGTTTAATGGTTAACCAAAATGAATTAGGACCAATTTTGTTAGATCACATTTAGTCATGTTTAGTTACCCCTAAGAGGATATAATTTTAGGATCAACAGAACTTAATTGGTAGCTAAAACTTGATTATTAAATTACTGGATTCAAATAATTGTGTAGGGAGTTTGGTAACTCCAATTGATCCAAATCAAATTGGGTTGTCTTCTACACATCAGTAGCTTTCTAAATAAATTTATTTTGTATTTTTGTGACCAACAGAACTCAAGTTGTACAATTAAACATGTTCCACAAGTTTCTGCCATAATTTTGAACATAAATAAATATTGTTTAGTTCAATTAATTTGAAACCAAATTGTATTGTTTGATGTGTGCAGTAGCTGTTTGTGATGTTTATGGTTGTTATGTTGAGATGATTTCTTGAGTAGTTTAGGGATTGGTTGTATTTGTTTGAAATTACTTGTGTGGTTATGGAATGCCGAGATGTCGGTGTTGAAGTGGAGAAATGGAAAATGGGGATGTTTATGAAAAATGCACAGTGTCCTAGTACTATGACAACCAATCTTAATCTGTGCGACCACATTTACCCCCATATGGGAACGGGGCTTAGTCATATAATTTGCTCTTATTAGTATGGGATACCTCATCGACGGAGATGACTCCGTTATGCATGAGGGGATGGTTTGGAGAACTCCCCTGACCTGGGTCCTCGCTCAAACTCTATGGAAAGATAAGGAGGAGGATTGAAGACTTCATCAATGTGGTCGCCGGGAAAAACATATGAGTCCTCACACTTAGGGTTGCCGACGGGGACCGGACTGAGTGTCGATGGGAATTATCATATGGGTAGGATCCTATACTAGCATGAGCAAAGGAGAGGCTAGGGTCGGTGGCTCAACTTCGCATACACCTTGTATGGCGGGACGTGGCTGACACGATGAGTTACCGGATGGATGTGGGTTAAAAGCGTGCTACCTCTGCAGAGGGTCAAAACTATTCGAATAGCCGAGTCCTCGGATATGGACAATTGGGAGGCTGTCCTAAGATCATGTGCAAGTTTTTGGAAAAGCTTTTAAGTTTAAAAGAAACTGAAATGGTGATGGTGTTACACACTATACCAAATGGAGTGGTATGAGTTGTTGAAATAAATGGACCATGGTGAGCCATGGTCAGGAAAAGGAGGGTTTTGGAGAAACAATAATGGTGACTTCTTTTAAAGATAGTTATAAAACTCTTCTTACCTTTTTCAATAAAGATATAGAGATGTTTTAAATAAATAAAAGTTGTAAGTTAAAATAAAACTAGTGCATACTCATGTTGGGGTAGTTTGCGAGTACATTCAAATGTACTCATATTGGTTTCGTCCCTGGCTATTGTCCTAGCCAGACTACGAGGAGGAGCACTACGCCGAGCAGGAGTATGGCGACTTCTACGCAAACTAAGGATCTCCACAAGTCAGCTGCCTGTCGGGTCGTCATCGTTAGAATATGATGTCTACTACGCCGTAGCTTCCGCTGATATTTTGGTTTGGCCCATGAAGGCACCTATGTAAGACTTGGTCTAAATGACCATTTATGTAAGACTTTTTATTCGGTATTGTAATGGATGTAAACTTTGGTATCCAATTCGGATTATGTGCAACGACAGACTGATCACGGGATCGTTGTGTTAAGCATAATCGGGTATTTCGGACAGCTAGTCCGGGGTCCCCACAGACTTGGTATCAGAGCCATCCTGACTTTAGGAAACCTTAGTTAGCATGGTCGTTAGACAAATGTTACAAAAAGATTAATTTCTAAAAGAAAGGAGTGAAGTATTTTCGAAAACTGCTTATCTCCAATCCTCTTACTTATGCAAAAATTTATTCTCATTAAACATTACAATTTCCTTTGTATCCTTAAAATTTTGCAGACTTGTCATCTCATTAAACTTAAAATTCTGCTTATTGTTACCTCACTAAATTTAAAATTTTGTACACTTATCATCTCACTAACTTAAAATTTTGCTTAAAATTGTAGATGGCACTCCATTGGACCGAGTTCGTTCAGCTTGAGAAGGATAGCAAGCTGACGTTCGAGAGGGACTTGTTCGAGTTGAGCAAGCTGTTAGGTCGCCCCGCTCCAGAGTTTGAGGGAGCTCAGATTGACGTTCACGGTGTCGGAAGGCTGAGCTGGCTCATCAAGTCGTCAGTTCGCAGGAACATCAAGTCTCCCAGTTCCAGGACGCTCGTCTTCACCACCAAGGAGGCCACCTGGGTTGACGGTCTCTGTACTGCCACACAGAGGATGCTAGCCCGACTTTGTGAGGAGCACAAGGCGGAGTTGGCAGATTCCCGTTTCCGGTTCTACGGGAGGCGCAACTGCGACGGACACCCTACTCCTTCCCCTTGCCACCCGATGTTTGGGAGCTACATCATGGACATGGAGCTCTTACTTCAGTGCACTCAGGATGATCTGATGCGCACTAGGATTCAGCTTCACTTTGACCGCGAGTCGCTCGTTGAGCTTCGCGAGAACGAGGAGAAGCTGATGGAGGAGAAGGTCGCTCTTCTCAGGAAGAGGAAAGACTATCGTAAAGCTCCGCAAGAAGGTGGCGGAGCAGGACGAGCTGATTGAGGATCTAGAGCACCATACTGACGAGATGGAGGAGGAGGGCGAGGATCTCCGCAAGGAGAACAACGCTTTCCTCAGTGACGATGATGACTTCGTGGAGGAGATGGATTGTGAGGAGGAGATGATGAGGAGGAGTTAGTTGACGAGGAGGAGGAGCCACTCGAGGCAGTTCTCGAGGACGAGGAGGAGGATCCCGAGGAGCCACCCTACCAGTCAGATGCTGACGTGTTAGAGCTGGAGGTTCCACCTCAGTAGGCGAGTGACTTGATCACTACCGCAGGATTAGGTTGACCCCTATCGCTAGTCGAGTCGAAGTAGTGGTTCTTTTGGAAACCAGATGCTATGTATCTTAGATGTAAGGTGATGTTGTAAGCTTGATGTTGTTGTGAACTCCTTGATGTGATGTTTGTGAAATATAAGTATGTTTGTCTTGTTAGATCTGTGTGAAATATTTTCATATAATCCTTAAAATTAATCAACCACTTGTGAAATCGTCTTTTCCCTTAGTCGAACTTTTCTTGCCTTGCCTCTTATACCCGGTGTGCTTCAGGATGCCGCCCCGTCGCAGCAATGGAAGGAGGAGCACCACCACCACCGGACCCAACCCCCGCCCAACTTCTCGCGCTTATCATGGAGGAACGTGAAAATGCCCGGCAGGAGCGCCAGCTCATCTCACTGCCCTGCAACAACTCGCAGCCGCTTATAACAAAACAACAACAACAACAAAACAAAACAACAATGGTGGTAATGGCAATGGCGATGGAAACCAGCGATCCACCTTAGGCGATTTCCAGAAAACCAACCCACCCACCTACTCCAAGGGACTTCACCCACTGGAAGCCGATGATTGGCTTCGCACCATCGACAACAATCTGGAAGTTGCTGCTGTGGGAGAAAATGAGAAAGTGTGTATGCAACCCACTATCTCGCTGGACCTGCAAGAGCTTGGTGGGAAACTACCAAGGCTCTCCAGCAAGCTGGTCATGTTATCAACTGGGCTGAGTTCCAGGAGAAGTTCCGCAAGAAGCATATTCCCATGGACTTATTGAGAGGAAGAAGGATGAATTCCGCAAGCTGAGGCAGGGAAGTAAGATGTGGTCGGTTATCTGGATGAGTTTACCGACTTATCTCGGTATGCTCCTGATGACACCGACAAAGAAGAGAAGAAGATGGAGCGTTTCATGAGTGGACTTCATGATGAACTGCAGTGTGCTCTGGTTATCCATGACTTCCGTGATCTGGAGTCACTTGTGGACAAAGCCATCCAGCTGGAGACCAAGCGCAAGTCTATGTTTGAAGGTCGCAAGAGGAGGATGAATGCTCAGGAAGGTTCGAGCAGCCAGAAACCTCGTATCTTTCAGCAAACACCAGGCCTGCCTATCGTCCACCCAAGCCCCACGCCCCAATTACCCTAACCGCCCAAACAACTTCAACCGCCCCAATGACAATAACCGTCCCAGAGGAAACTTCAACAACTTCAACCCCAATGCCAATGTTGTCTGCTTTGAATGTGGCAACAAAGGTCACTACTCCAGAGAATGCCCCAATCCTAAGAGGAATGTTCAGCGCCCCAATGCACCGAACAATGGTCAAGGCCGCAATGGAAATGGTAATGGCAAGAATGCCGCACCCCGCGGAAATGCTGCTGTTGTCAAGGGCCGTCTGCACCACATCAATGCTGAAGAAGCTCAGGATGCGCCAGATGTTGTGCTGGGTACGTTCCTTGTCAACTCAGTACCTGCAACTGTTCTGTTTGATTCTGGTGCAACCCATTCATTTGTTACCGAGGAGTTTGTCGCTAAGGGAGGATTAGTAGAAGGCTTCCTAAATAAAACCCTGAGTATACAAATTCCTGGCTCCACCATAGAAACCAAGAGATTTTGTCCAAATACTGCCATTGAGATTTCAGGCGAAAAATTTGCAGCCGACCTAATTATTCTAGGAACCCAGGGCATAGATGTTATACTTGGTATGAATTGGCTAGCCAAGTACCATGGTCGAATAGACTGTGCCAGAAGAGCTGTATCCGTCACCACCGACAAAGAAGTAGAAGTGGAGTATGTGTCTGAAACCAACCACTCCCAACCAGGCTGCCATGAGAGCATAGCTCGACCCGCCCTAGATGAGATCCGTGTTGTTCACCTGTTCAAGGATGTTTTCCCAGAAGAATTGCCTGGTATGCCGCCAGACCGGGATATTGAGTTCATAATTGAGCTTATCCCAGGGACATCCCCCATATCCCAAAGGCCTTATCGGATGAATCCGGAAGAACTAGTTGAATTGAAGAAGCAGTTGGCTGATATGCTCAGCAAAGGTCTTGTTCGTCCAAGCGCTTCACCTGGGGATCACCCATTATTTTTGTGGACAAGAGAGACGGTACCACACGCCTGTGTGTGGATTATCGCAAGCTAAATGACGTGACCATTAAAAACAAGTACCCTCTTCCCAAGATCGAGGATCTGTTCGATCAAATGAACGGAGCCCGAGTCTTTTCCAAGATCGATCTTCGGACAGGTTACCATCAGTTGAAGATCCGAGAGAAAGATATTCCCAAGACCGCCTTCACCACCCGTTACGGTTTTTTGAATACACCGTGATGTCCTTTGGTCTGACCAATGCCCCAGCCTATTTCATGAATCTCATGAACAAGATTTTCATGGAGTACCTCGACAAGTTCGTGGTAGTTTTCCTTGATGACATCCTTATTTATTCCAAGACCGAAGAAGAGCATGCTGAACACCTGCGTCTAGTTTTGGAGACCTCCGAGAGCACCAGCTGTATGCCAAGCTTAGCAAGTGTGAGTTTTGGCTCAGTAAAGTGGCATTTCTCGGACATGTTGTATCTGCCGGAGGAATTTCTGTTGACCCAGAGAAGATCCAAGCCATTGTTGACTGGTTATCCCCAACCAGTGTGACTGAAATCCGAAGCTTTCTCGGACTCGCCGGTTATTACCGCAAGTTCGTTGAAGGATTTTCCAGTATAGCCAAACCCATGACCCAACTGTTGAAGAAGGACAAGAAATTTGAATGGACTCAGAAGTGTGAAGATAGTTTCCAAGAATTGAAGAAGAGACTAACCTCAGCCCCAATTTTGATTATGCCAGACGTCACCAAGAGTTTCGACGTGTATTGCGATGCATCACGCCTCGGACTTGGTTGCGTTCTGATGCAAGAAGGCAAAGTTGTGTCGTATGTCCCGGCAGTTGCGACCGCATGAAGAGAATTACCCAACCCATGACCTGGAGTTAGCTGCTGTTGTTCTTGCTCTCAAAACGTGGCGTCCCTATCTTGCGGGACATCGCTGTGAGGTCTATACGATCACAAAAGCTTGAAGTATATTTTCACCCAGAAAGATTGAACCTGCGACAGAGGAGATGGATGGAATTAATCAAGGATTATGATATTGGAATCCATTATCACCCTGGAAAGGCTAATGTAGTTGCCGATGCCCTTAGTCGCAAACCTTGCACCCTGAATGCCCTGATCCAAGCCGAACAGCCAGCCTTGTTCAAAGAGTTCGAAGACTTTGGACTAGAACTTGTTAGCCATGGTTATCTCGCCAATTTAGAGTTAACCCCAACCCTGATGGATCAAATCAAAGAAGCCCAAAAGGATCATGAAAGCATTGAAGGAATTAAGAAGAAGATTTCCCTCGGCAAAGCACCCGGTTTTACCGAAGATGCTGAAGGAGTGCTGAAATTCAATGACCGTATCTGTGTGCCCAATGTCACGGAACTTAAGGAGTTAATCCTAAAGGAGGCCCATGAGACCCCTTATTCAATCCACCCCGGCGGAACCAAAATGTACCAAGACCTTCGAGAAAGATTTTGGTGGCATGGAATGAAGCGAGAGATTGGTTCTTTCGTAGCCAAGTGTGATATCTGTCAGCGAGTCAAGGCTGAACATCAGCGGCCCGCTGGATTGCTTCAACCTTTGAAAATTCCCGAGTGGAAGTGGGATGAGATTGGAATGGATTTTATTACCGGACTTCCAAGATCCAACCGAGGCCATGATTCAATCTGGGTCATCGTTGATCGACTGACCAAGGTTGCTCATTTTATACCGTCAAGACCACTCACAATGGAGCCCAGTTAGCAGACTGTATATTTCCAGAATAGTAAGCCTGCATGGTGTGCCTAAGAAGATTGTATCTGATAGAGGCACGCAATTCACCTCAAGATTCTGGAAATCCCTTCATGAAGCCCTCGGAACCAAGTTAGCATTTAGCACAGCTTATCATCCCCAGACCGATGGCCAAACTGAACGAGTGAACCAGATATTGGAGGACATGCTTCGCGCATGTGTTCTATCCTATGGTTCCAAGTGGGAAGATTGTCTTCCGTTTGCAGAGTTCTCGTACAACAACAGTTATCAGTCCAGTCTGCAAATGGCCCCTTTTGAAGCCCTTTACGGCAAGAAGTGTCGTACACCCCTGAATTGGTCCGATACCGGAGAAGGCAAATTGTTTGGACCAGATACCCTCCGTGAAGCTGAAGAGCAAGTTCAGCTTATTCGTGAACGCCTCAAAACTGCCCAATCCCGTCAGAAGAGTTACGCTGACACCAAGCGCCGTGATCTCACTTTCAGTGTCGGAGATTATGTTTATCTCCGAGTGACACCCCTCAAAGGAATGCAGCGTTTCCATGTCAAAGGAAAATTAGCGCCAAGGTATATTGGACCCTTCAAGATCATTGCTCGTCGAGGAGAAGTATCCTATCAGCTGGAATTGCCCCGGAGTTAGGAGATTATCATGATGTCTTCCACATTTCCTTGCTCCGGAAGTGTCTTGAAGTTCCTGACCAGCCTGATGTTTTCAAAAACATCGACCACCTCTCCATCGACCTGAACCAAGACTGACTTATCGTGAGAGACCCCTCAAGATTCTCGAAGAAGATGTTCGTGTTACCCGAAGACGCGCGATCAAGTTCTACAAAGTCCAGTGGACTAACCACTCTGAAGAAGAAGCAACTTGGGAACGCGAAGATTATCTTCGGAGCGAATTCCCAGACCTCTTTAACCTAAGCCTAGCAAATCTCGGGACGAGATTTATTTTAAGGGGGAAGGATTGTAACATCCCAAAAATATTATCAGTATTATTATTCCAAAAATGAGAGCCAACAAAAACTTTTGTTGATTATTATTGTGTTGTTTGCAAGTTGTTGCTTGTGGTAATTATTTCTTGTTGCTTGTGTCGCTTGTTTGCTTGAATTAATAAAATGGAATACAAAAGCAAAAGTGAAACAAGAAAAATAAAAGTGACAAATAAGAAACTCAAAATTGTTCCAAACAAAATTCAGAGGAATGGTATATGAAACCTCTCATTTACATTCTTATCTCTTATCTCTTTCAAATAATATTTTACATCTATTTTAAAATTCAAAAGTAAAAATAATTGAAATAAAACAAAATGCCATAATTAAAACCCTATGAAAGAAAATGATTCAAAACATTTTAGTTTGCAAAGCCAAATTTTGTGGAGCTTCTACATATTATGGGAAAGCCCCACAAATATTTGCAAATTTTTATAAATTGTTTAAGTGCCTCAAATAAATTCTAGAAGTTGCTGCTGGACTGAAACAAAAATAAACAGAAACAGAAGGAAGTTTAGAAGCAGAGAGGAGGCGGGGGGCTTTCTGCAAAATCGTCATCCCCTACCTTTCTCCCTCGCCCCGACGCGTCGCCGTGTCGCCATGCCGCTCCACGCCGTTCCCCGGCCGCCCAGGCCCCCCTGGCTGCGCTCTCCCTCGCCCCCGAGCCTCTGCAGCCTCTGCGCCGCAGAGGAGAGCACTCGAGCTCTCCCTCACCTCGAATCCACCCCAGCTCCGCCGTGGCAACCGCGGCGAAGCCGGCCCAAATTCGCGCATCTCTCCGCTCCTCGACATGCCGCACTTGACCGAGCCCTTCTAGAACACGCCCGGACCCCCCTGGACACCTCGGCCTCGAGCTTCTTGCAAGCGTCGCGGAGGGTTCGAGAAAATATCTCGTCGGGCGCAACCTCGACGCCGTCCGTGCGCCCCGTCCACGAACGCCCGCCCCTGCTCTATATAATCACCCCCACACCTTGCCAGAAGCACCACACCACTCCACACGCTCTCCACTCCCCTCTGTGCACCGCCAGGAGGGCGTGCACGCTGCTCGCGTCTCCTGCAACCTCACCGTGCCCGAGGTAGACGAAGCTCGCGCAGCCGTGCTGCTGCTACCTCTCTTCTCCCTCCGATCCCTCTGCTATGTTTCCCCAACACTCCGCACTCACTTGCCCCTCTGTCCCGTGCCCAGGAACCCCAGAGAAGCTCGCCGTCGACGTACCGTGGCCGCGGAAGTGTAGCTGCTCGCCGTGGACGCTACACCCCTTCCCAGGAAGCGCAACTCGGCCAGGAGCTCTCCCCAGGCCCCCGCAACCCTCCTGCACCCTCGCCGCGACCTCCCGAGCCTCGAGGTGAGCTAATCGAGCTCTCCCGCCATCGCCGGCGCGGCAGCGCCGCTGGAATATGGTCGCCGTCGTTGCGTTGCACGTGAGCCGTTGGATCGCGATCCAACGGACGCATACCGCTTCGGTTAGAAGAGAAAGAGAGAGAGAGACTGACGGGCGGGCCCCGCTCGTCAGGTTTTAAATCATTTCCGCCCGCGCGCTGTGCCGCTGCCATGTAGGCCCCACTCGTCAGAAATTTAAACATTATCCATAACTAGGTTTTCTCTGTTAAATTGAAAAATGAAAACAGTACGGTATCCAACTTCAAATTCAATATCTCGAGATTTAGGAATTCAAATAAATCAAACTCAATTGTTCTGGAAAGATTATGAAATTTGTTAACCAACCCAAGTGGTCTCATGTCATTTAAATAAATAGTTAAAAAGAATTATTAAAAATACTATAGAAGGTTTAAATTCTAAACTTGTTTGTTTCTGATACTCTGTTACTCCAAATAATTCCAAACCAATTTTGCTAGCCTAGTACTGCCATGTTTTAGCTTCTCTAATTTTGGTAGAATTATTTGTGCAGTAGTATTTGTTTAGTGTTAAGTAGAAGTTTAAACACCCTTCTGCACTCAAACATTTAAATATGTTTAATGGTTAACCCAAATGAATTAGGACTAATTTTGTTAGATCACATTTAGTCATGTTTAGTTACCCCTAAGAGGATATAATTTTAGGATCAACAGAACTTAATTGGTATCTAAAACTTGATTATTAAATTACTGGATTCAAACAATTGTGTAGGGAGTTTGGTAACTCCAATTGATCCAAATCAAATTGGGTTGTCTTCTACACATCAGTAGCTTTCTAAATAAATTTAGTTTGTATTTTTGTGACCAACAGAACTCAAGTTGTGCAATTAAACATGTTCCACAAGTTTCTGCCATAATTTTGAACATAAATAAATATTGTTTAGTTCAATTAATTTGAAACCAAATTGTATTGTTTGATGTGTGCAGTAGCTGTTTGTGATGTTTATGGTTGTTATGTTGAGATGATTGCTTGAGTAGTTTAGTGATTGGTTGTATTTGTTTGTTTATTAATTAGACGAGAACGCTGTCGGATTTATCGAGAAAGGAGAGTGTGCTGAACCTGAAGATCAAGACCAAGTCCACTTTGCCGAGCAAGGCAAGCTACTCCCTGAGCTTGCACCTAAATACATATGCATCTATTTTGATCAAATGATTTACTCTTAAGGCATTGGTTTACAAAACCTTTTCAAAAAGTATATGGATATTATTTTGCCACCCTATGTAGAAATATAAGGTAGTTTATATAAAACTATAGGATGGGAAACAATGTTGTTTATTCAAAACTCCTTTGAAATTACTTGTGTGGTTATGGAATGCCGAGATGTCGGTGTTGAAGTGGAGAAATGGAAAATGGGGATGTTTATGAAAAATGCACAGTGTCCTAGTACTATGACAACCAATATTAATCTGTGCGACCACATTTACCCCCATATTGGAACGGGGCTTAGTCATATAATTTGCTCTTATTAGTATGGGATACCTCATCGACGGAGATGACTCCGTTATGCATGAGGGGATGGTTTGGAGAACTCCCCTGACCCGGGTCCTCGCTCAAACTCTATGGAAAGATAAGGAGGAAGATTGAAGACTTCATCAATGTGGTCGCCGGGAAAAACATATGAGTCCTCACACTTAGGGTTGCCGACGGGGACCGGACTGAGTGTCGATGGGAATTATCATATGGGAAGGGTCCTATACTAGCATGAGCAAAGGAGAGGCTAGGGTCGGTGGCTCAACTCCGCATACACCTTGTATGGCGGGACGTGGCTGACACGATGAGTTACCGGATGGATGTGGGTTAAAAGCGTGCTACCTCTGCAGAGGGTCAAAACTATTCGAATAGCCGAGTCCTCGGTTATGGACAATTGGGAGGCTGTCCTAAGATCATGTGCAAGTTTTTGGAAAAGCTTTTAAGTTTAAAAGAAACTAAAATGGTGATGGTGTTACAAAGCTATACCAAATGGAGTGGTATGAGTTGTTGAAATAAATGGACCATGGTGAGCCATGGTCAGGAAAAGGAGGGGTTTTGGAGAAACAGATAAAAATGGTGACTTCTTTAAAGATAGTTATAAAACTCTTCTTACCTTTTCAATAAAGATATAGAGATATTTTAAATAAATAAAAGTTGTCAACTAAAATAAAACTAGTGCATACTCATGTTGGGGTAGTTTGCGAGTACATTCAAATGTACTCATATTGGTTTCGTCCCTGGCTATTAACCTAGCCAGACTACGAGGAGGAGCACTACGCCGAGCAGGAGTATGGCGACTTCTACGCCAACTAAGGATCTCCACAAAGTCAGCTGCCTGTCGGGTTGTCATCGTTAGAATATGATGTCTACTACGCCATAGCTTCCGCTGATATTTTGGTTTGGCCCATGAAGGCACCTATGTAAGACTTGGTCTAAATGACCATTTATGTAAGACTTTTTATTCGGTATTGTAATGGATGTAAACTTTGGTATCCAATTCGGATTATGTGCAACGACAAACTGATCACGGGATCGTTGTGTTAAGCATAATCGGGTATTTCGGACAGCTAGTTCGGGGTCCCCACATGTGCTGACTTTCCTGGGACGATGCCGTGAAATACGGTCGTCGTGTGTTGCAGGCTGGAGTCCACGAGCCCCAAGCGGTTGAACGTGTCGTAGTACATGATATTTATGATGCTTCCCCTGTCCATAAGCACTTTGTTTAGCTTGTATCCTGCTACGTAGGGAGCCACAACTAGCGCCAGCTTCCCTGGTTCTCGCACTTGTGGCAGGTGATCATCGCGACTCCAAGTTATTGCATGTTCTGACCATTTTAGCCAATTGGGGGTTGCTGGTATCACAGCGTTTACTTGCTGGCTTCTGCGGCCTAATTTCTCCTCCTTCTTGGAGGTGTTGATAACTATTGTATGGTACTACCCCACCTGCCTGGGGTTACCCGCACTGTGCGGCCCGGCGCCTGAACCATGAGTCGCACTAGGGTTTCCTTCATGGTGGTTTCCCCTGTTGTGTTGGCTTTCTTCTTTCCACTTCTTGTAATAATTTCATTGCGCCTTGGTATGGTCTGCTGGTCGCCCGTCACCTCCTGTGTGAAGATCGCACGGCCGATTGAAAACTTCTTCCATGTTAATTGGACGAGAGCCGCTTCCTCGGCCTCTTCCTCGCTGGCCCTGAAACCTCCACGTGTGTTGGCGACAAGCCCAGAGTTCCCTTCTTCACTCTTGCGCTTGTTTTGATTCGCGTTGTTGTGGCTAGTTTGTTGTTGTTGAGGCTTGCTGATATTTTTCTTTCCTTCAACAGCGACCTTCTCCTCTTCTCCATCTGACGCATCTCTGGTCTTGTCCGAACCAGCATATTTGTTAGCCGCAACCATTACCTCGCTGAGACTCTTGACCTTATCCTTCATGCGACCTAACTTATGGATCAGTGGCTCAAACTTACAATTTTTCTCCATGACCAGGACGGCTGAACTTGGTGGTATATTATCTGAAGAGTGTATTATTTCTGCCACCCTTCTCATCCAGTGGTGGCTTGATTCGCCTTCCTTCTGAATGCAACGCTCTAGGTCTTCTATATTGCAGAGTCGCCTGCAGGTTCCTTGGAAGTTTTTGACGAAAGCATCTTTCAGTTCTTCCCAGGTATTTATGGAGTTGGGGGGTAGATTTTGTAGCCATATGTGAGCCGCGCCCTCCAACATCATGTTGAGGTACCTTGCGCATATCTCTTCTGAAGCATTTAAAATACTCATCCCCATCTCGTAGTTGTTTAGCCAGGTGGTAGGATCCATGCTGGCGTTATAGTTTGCCACCATGCGTGGTCCTTTGAAATCTTCAGGGAAAGGTTCCGATTTGATCTTCTCAGTGAAACATGCCGGACCCTTGAGTCGCGAGGACAAAGCTGTGGATGTGCCCGTGGGGTTGTTAACTTCCACGAGCCGCGTCTGCATCGTTGGCATGATAGCCTGTGCTTCTGTGGCTTGTTCCTGCCGCCTCTGCGTGACCCTTGATGTATCCTCTGGTGGCCTCCTTTGGGCGCTTCTTTCTGCTGCAATCCCGCGGCTGGCCGGTACGGTGGGCTGCTGTCCCTCGGCTTCTGCCCTGTTGGCCTGTTGTAGGACAGCAGTGCTCAACATCTGTATCGCACGCCGTGCTTCAGTGTTGATTGGGTCGTCGCCTGTTGGTGCCATCTGTGTCAAGATATTAGCTGCAGCATACATGTTATCGACCGGGCTTTGGTAGTGGCCTTGTGGGGTGTGAAACGTCCTTGGTTGTTGCGATGGTAGTTGCTGGGCTTCGTGGACAACTGATGGTTCCAAAATCCTTGTGACTGGTTGGCCTCCAGCAGCTGGAGTGGGTGGAAGTTCTATCGTTGGTTGAGTCGCGCGCTTGCGCCTGCGAGTCAACTTGTCCTTGAGTCGCGGTGAGCGCGGCTATCCTTTGCCGTTCCTGTTGGATTCCTTGGTTCACTTGTTCGAGCTTGTAGCGCTTTGCTTCCATCCTCCGAACCTCGTACAGGAGCTCGGCCCTGGCGGCCTCAATTTCTGTCGCGCGGACAGCAGCGTTTGCGGCTGACACCGGGATAAGTAGCGGGTTGCCGGGTGGTGCCGATCTTTCGACTTCTCCTGCAGTTCCCGACGTACTTGCACCTCCGGCCATGTAGACTCCAACTTGTGCCACTTCTTGTTCTGACACTGGTGCGTAGTCCCAGTAACTTTCTTCAAAAGCAGGTATGATGGACCCAAATTCCTGTGAGTCCATGCTCTCCAGGGACTCTTCTTCGTCACCGGTGACTTCTTCTGCTGAGTCGCCTTCTTGGGCTGAGCTAACAGATCCACCACCAATGAAACCAACGAAGACGTTGATAGATCCAAACGGGATGATGCGACCGGTCTCCAGGTAATCAGCTTCTGGTCCCCAGCTTGAATCGTCAATGAGAGGCATGCCATAGAGCATGATGATGTGGCCAATGGCGAGATCTTCAGCTCCTTTCATCGATCCTGCGCGGAACGTGACGCTGTTGACCGCAGGCCCCATGGTGGGCACCAACTGTCGTGGGTTTGTCACGTCAGATGTCATGGATGACTTCGTAGGTGTGGGACTTGCGCGAGTCAATCGTCTCCGAGCTTGGGATCGCAGGAACAAGGACGAGCACAGATTTACCCAGGTTCGGCCCCTCAATGTGAGGTAAAGACCTACTTCCTGCCTGCCCTAGATTGGTATTGATATGATATATGTGGTGTTACAATGGAGGCGATCCGATCTGGGTACTCGCCATAAGAACTAGGGTTTTAGGGCTTGATAGCTCGACCCCGTCTAATTCCTGCAAGTCCTCTTTATATACACAGAGGCTCGCTAGGTTACAAGAGTTCTACACGAAGCCGATTGTCCTCTTGTCTTCCAAGGTAAGTTTTACCACCGACCTTCTGGAGCTTTCCTTCGGTAGGCCGCGATCCTTGATCGGCCCATCTTTACATGGCCCAATAATAGCGTGATCATGAAGATGAAGTCGCCGTTTTGGCTTTGAATAAGTCGCGGGTTAATTATTCCCCCGACAGAATCGGCAATCGATACTAGAGTCGTGACCTCCCCCTAAGCGGTACTACCGGAATTAATTTCTGTACTACCGACCTGGCCAGTACTACCGGCCCATCCAGGTCGGTACTACCGGACCTGCGCAAGCCTGTGTGCTGAAATGGTTGTGAGCCATGTAATCCTAGCCACTCATCTACCTTTTTGCATCTAGACTATAAATAGGCGCCTCCCACTTCAGAGCTAGGGTTAGACCGAGATTAGACTTGAGTTGAGCTTTGCTCCTTTTCCACCCATGTTGGTGTTGCCTCCTATGGAGATGAATCAAGGCCTCCCCTTGTGGAGATGAACCAAGGCCTCCCATTGTGGAGAAGATCCCTCTTGTGGATTCCAAGGCTTCTTCTTGTAGTTGCGATTACTTGCCAATCCTCCCTCTTTAGATGACTTGATTGGACCGGTTGGATTAACCGGTAAGAGGAACAATCCTAAGAGTAAGGTTGCTTGGAGTTTGAGAATCGGGGGCTGCCCTTGGGGATTTGTTACCGGTTGATTTCGTCCACGTTGCTTTGCTAGTTATCTTGTGTTTGACTTTTCGCCTTTCTTCGTGTTCATCATGTTCTTCGTTCATCCGCCCTCAATCCGTGAAAATCGGGACCCTACCCGTATCAACTTCTATGTCACCTAGTTTGACATTATCCCGTATCTTATGATAACGGTGAAATACATGTTTGTCGATGGAGTGAGATTCGAAACTTTGCGTAGCATGGGACTTAAAAGTCTAAGAGATCTATTAAGGGAAACCACGCATGCTCAGAAAAACCACTCAGTCCAATCACACTTACTACTTCTGAAGTAGACATATATTCCTATACCTATGTGGATTATGCGACAGTACATTCATATGCGACTTCGCAAGCTAAGCCTGTCTTTCTTCAAAACAAAGGAATTCTCCTATATGAGATTTCTAGTCATATGGGTCAGTGTCATAACTTGCATCAAATCATCATAACTCCTTTTACGGCAAGTTGTCTTTTCACTCTTACCCTATACCAGAAAATATATCTTTAATTCTCTTTAGACACTGAAGCATATACTTAACGTTTGTTCATTGATCCATCCAGGGATCACTATAGAACCCATTCTTTAACCAAGAACTTGGGTCACACCAAGTCAGGCTTTCAGTATGATAGAATCTATGGCTCAGGCATAGAGGATGTTGGACATGCTTTTCTTTCATTAGCTAACGCTGAAATGCCAAGATAAACTTAATATTTTACCTAGTCATACAAGTAAAAACCTTTTCTTCGCTTGTTCTATTCTGAAACACTTCAGAATCTTAACATAGGAAAATATTCCGACCTAATGTTATTATGCCCCTTTTGATCTATAAAAATTATAGATCTAAAGCCTAATACTCTTAACTTCATTCATAGAATATTTAATCACTTAAATAATCATTTATATTTTACTAGAGGATTTGTATCATTCTCAATATGTCATTACATACAAAGTTTGGAATGACACCTAGCTCCCACTTAAGTACGCCGTCCGTATATAAGACCAGGAAATTCCTTTTAGACCCCACTCAAATATGCCATTCACATATAAGATCAAGAAAGCTACTTAGCTCCCACTCACTTCTTTGTAAATGCAGGTTTCTTCAACCATTTTGGACGACTCCAAAATCCTTTGATCACATTATCAAAGTGAAGATTCCAGCTCCGATATGCTTGCTTCAACCCATGAATAGTCAGCTGAAATTTGCATACGTGTCCAGCATCCTTAGGATCAACAAAACCTACTTGTTGTACCAATTACAATTCTTCCTTAATGTTGCCATTAGGGAACATGGTTTCTTTATCCATCCGTCAATTTCTTAATTGAAAGTAATTGCAAGAACAATCCTAAACAGACTTAGGCATCGCCACTTGAGACAAAATCTCGTTGTGGTCAACTTTTGAATTTGTCAAAACTATTTTGTGACAAATCGATCCTTATAGACGGTTGCCTTTCCATCAGCGTATATCTTGTCATAAAATTCCATTTACTTTCAACGGCGTGAAGCCCACCAAGAAAATTTACCCAAGTCTTTACATGGTAATCATACATGGATTTTATCTCGGATTATATATGGCTCATAGCCATTTCTCGGACTTAGGTCCACCATCGCTTCTTTGTAGTTCGTAGGTATTTTCATGTTCCATTAACATGACGTTTCACAACAAGATAGTCATAGCACATAGTGCGGAAACCATTCTCGTATGCCTACGATCTTAGTAGGAGCTTATAGCGTCTTGATCATTATCATTAGCTTTCTTTCATCTGTGGAGGATGATATCGGAACAATTTCTGGTAACGGAACAGTTTCCGTTGCGTCACTCAGATGTCTGGAGAGGAAGTTCATTAACTTCATCTTGCTCTACTTTCTTTCCCACTTATATCTCCGGACAAGAAACTATTTCATGAGTAAGGTATATTTCGGCAACAATTTTACCCTTTTTGTCGTTAGACACGTACCCAACTAATTCTTTAGGTACACTATAAAGATTTATCCATTTTAGGTTTGATCGTATCGAAACACTAAAATATTGAAACGACAATCTAGGCCAAAAGCCATGCCATCACTCATATGGTATTGCCTTCATGGATTTAAATGGTTTCCCTATTATCTAAACGTGAATGTTTTGTTTCCACCATATGACTTCAATGATCACAATAATTTGATAAGAGATTTTATTTACCACACACTATCCAATTGAGTGTGATTATGACGTCCTAACACACCATAACATTGTGGTGTTCCATGAGGCATAATTTGTGGAACTCTTTTTACAAGTCTTCCAATGATATGCCAAACTTATAACTCAAATCCTTGTTTCCTCGATCTGTATCGCAGGAATTTGATTTTCTTGTTAAGTTTATCTTTCCTACTTCACTCCGAACTTGTTTGAACTAATCAAACTTTTCAGACCAGCATTTCATTAAGTGGATATCCATATATCTACTCAAATCATTGGTGAAGTTTATGAAATAATGATTTCCACTACACGTTAACGTAATTCATTGATCCACACACATCATTATGTATGATTATCAATAAGTTAAATGCTCGTTTCCAGAAAACAGTGTCTTAGTTATTTTGCAAGTGTCAAAAGATCAAAATCTAAGGACTTGGAGGTCCATCTGAATGGAGCTTGTTAATGCATATAACATTGACATTAATTAAAATGTTAGTGCCACAATAATGTGGTGTCATTATTAAGTTTATATCCTTTGGCATTAATGTTATAAATGTTGGAGCTACTACCATCTAGATTCATATAAGAACACTCCATTCATAATCGGTGTATGATCATTAAAGATATCACTCACAAATGTAGGACAACAATTTTGTCACTGACTAATATGAATAATTGTCTCGCTAGAGGCAAGACACACTTATAATGATTATGCTAACAAGCGATCAAACGGAATTTGTTCAAATCCAAATTAATCCAAAAAAGGTAGATGTCGAGAGAGAGCGTCGATGATCATCACAACATATTGCTTGCCATCATCAACACACATAGTCTCTCCATCCTTCCAAGCCACTCAAGCAGGAAATCTCGTTTTCATAAAACATGACTAGTATCAAAACTTGGTCACTGCTGCAAGTACTTGTTTAGGTAAAACATTCAGAACTCGTATATCATATATACACCATCATCATTGATGACTCCCCGGCGATCTGTTTCATCTTCTTGATTCTTCAACGTAATCAGGAATTCATGAAGGTGAACGATTCCCCTTGCATGACATAGTCTATGACAAAACATTTGCATCTGGCAACGTTTTCTGTCATCCAGTGATCGAGCTGAGCGAGGCATCTCATTGTCATCAAATATGACCAATATCATCAAGTATGACCAATGTCATCAAATATGACTGCCACGTGCTCCTTTAATGCGAGTGTTCTCTTCCATCTTGGTTGAGAAGAAAACCTGATTTACGGCGGATACAGATCATCAGTCTCAGCGACCATTCCAAATGTTCGTGATCTGTCAACATGCACCCACAGTTCATTCTCTATGGGAGAGATCATAGCATACACTGGACTATGAGGGAATTATCCGCACAAAACTTGATAATCCAAATTATCCTTTTGTTTAGCGAAATCTCCGGTATTATCTCCTAGCGGGTTTTGTATCATATAAAGCTAAAAGGTTTGAAACAAGTAGTATCCTCAAGCTACGGTTTAAAATTATGAAGTTTGGACCCAACCTTTTAAGTTTCTCAATCACAGGAATGCACCTAAGTTTAAAAGGTCTATCGAACAGGTTATTATCTACAAAGGTTTTGCAAAACATAAAGACTTTGTTCATAATAAATATGGGTTCAAGTTTTAATAAAATAAACTACCAGAACTCCCACTCAAAACGAACATCCCTCGCGTCGTTTTAGTGATTACACGATCCTCATATGATACACTATCCCCGATCGTCACGGCCGATAGCATAGCTTCGAAGGTAGACATCGATATGTCAATCATAACATCTATGTGACTCATGCTTAACCTTTTGGTCACTGTGTTCCGAGGCCATGTCCGTACATGCTAGGCTCGCCAAAATAACCTTTAGCGTATTGCTTGTGCAATGTGGCTTACACCCACGGTATGCGAACGCAGATATGTCTGACACCCGATCGTCACGGCCTGCCTCGTGTCGGAGAACTTTCGGTGGTGCACGCCAAAGGGAGGACACTATATGGTATTTTGGAGGGATCATCTTATATTACTACCGCCGTGTAACTAATATATAACATATATATATACACATAATATAAGATGCACACAATAACATAACATCAAATGTAATGCGACAGGATATGGTCCTTGCGCCAATGGTCTCCTTTGCGCCGATAGTTTATAAACAATTCATAAAACTTACCGTGACCATATCACATTGCCCCTGCAAAATAAAGTTAGACGCTTTCTACTTTATCTTTTTCATATTTTACGTGGTTTAGGGGCTTTCATAAATAGAACTGCTTTCATACCTACGAACCTACAACCACAACACCGATCAAATTATTGTCAATTTTATATCCCTTTCGGGTCCTCCATTGAAAATGCCAAGCCGTCTATTGAGAGAGAGAGACAGACACCGGCTAGCCGCATATATGGTACAAGCCATATGTCAATTGCAGAACCGGTCTCGTGTAAGCGTACGCGTAAGGTTGGTCCGGGCCGCTTCATCAACTCAATGCCGATGGCATAAGCAAGTGCACGCGAGAGGGAAATAATTATAAGATCGGTGCCCTCAATCAACATTTGTTCTAACCGTACTACTATATTTACGCGTAGATCGGCTCTGATACCACTGATGGGAATCGTAGGCAGAAAACAAAAAAATGCCTAACAACGATAACCGAAAAAGCCAGGATCTATTACTATGCAGATATAAACTAACGGAGGGAACGGTATACATACCCTTGTAGACCGTAAGCGTCGACGATCAAAAGATCTGTTTCGATGATGACGCGTGATGAAGACGGGCGGCGAAGACGACGGCGGCGCCAACCTCAAGGTCATGTAGAGGAAGAAGATGTACTTGCAGTGCCACACGTGTAGCACCTCGTAGCTCTACACAGGTATGGAGTAGACGACGACCTCCGGGCTCCAGATCCAGCGAAGCAGCGGAAGCGAAGACTTGGACCCAGCAGCAAAGCGGTGTGCGTATGGTGGAGAGAACTCTCTCAACAGTGTGTAGCCCCATTTACAGAGCAACGTCTAAACGGATGAGAGAAAGAGTGAGGATTGTCTATAAAGGGGATGGGAGGGGTCTCACCCTTGGTGGCTAGGCCATGTGGGACTAAACCCCACATGCCCAGCCACACCAAGGGGTGCTGCGCCCCTAGGTGGGCCCCGCAACCCCTCCCAAAACCGCACCATGGGGGAAGTTCCCCCCCTCATGGGCCTTCTCTCCCATGGGAAGGCCCATTTAAGGTGGACTGCCTTTATAATTCCAAAAATCATTAAATAAAATTTATTTAACTATTAATTACACTAATTAATATTAAACACATATTATCTAATTTATTCCGGCTCCGAAAACAATTTTGTCGGCCCCCGAACTTCGTCGGATATGTCCCGGAACCATTCCAGAACTGTCCCGGAACCATTCCGGAACCCTTCTCTATTTTCTCTTCGATATCCAATCTTATTTAAACCGTCGCCTACCCTTAAGTGTGCCACCCCACAGTTCGGGATCACTCTAGACATGATCGAGACACGTTCTCCGATCAATGACTATCAACGGTGGCTGGATAACCGTGACAGTCCCTGTGTGTCCACGAATGTCTTTTTATCATTCGAACCTTAGACGTCCAGTTTCAACCGTTTGCCTGATGATACTTTGATTGTCCGAGACTCGTTCTCCGGTATCACGATTACCGAGCTCGATCTCGTCACTTGATAATTCTATCTTTACTCATCTGTGATATTACATCCTCGTGACCTAGTCACATGCTTGCAAGCTCATTGATGTTAAACACATATTAATATTAAACACATATTATCTAATTTATTCTGGCTCCGAAAACCATTTCATCGGCCCCTGAACTTCGTCGGATATGTCCCGGAACCATTCCAGAACTGTCCCGGAACAATTCTGGAACCCTTCTCTATTTTCTCTTCGATATCCAGTCTTATATAAACCGTCGCCTACCCTTAAGTGTGCCACCCTACGGTTCGGGATCACTCCAGACATGATCGAGACACGTTCTCCGATCAATGACTATCAACGGTGGCTGGATAACCGTGACAGTCCATGTGCGTCCACGAATGTCTTTTTATCGTTTGAACCTTAGACGTCTAGTTTCAACCTTTTGCCTGACGATACTTGGATTGTACGAGACTCGTTCTCTGGTATCACGATTACCGAGCTTGATCTCGTCACTTGACAATTCTATCTTTACTCGTCAGTGATATTACATCCTCGTGACCTAGTCACATGCTTGCAAGCTCATTGATATAATCTCACCGAGTGGGCCCAGAGTATCTATCCTGCTATGTGGATTGGCAAATCCCGCTCTTGATCACTCGCCTCGACCACTTCCTTCGGATACCCGAAAGGGACACCTTTATTGTCACGCTAGATAAGACATGATGTTTGATGCAATCAAAGCACCTTCCAGAAGCAGCGATTCGATATGATCTCACAGTCAAAAATATGAACACTACGTTTCTATATATCTTGGGTGCGTGTCAATCACATCATTCTCCTAATGACATGACTCCATTGTCATTTGAGTAAATGTCCATGATCAGGAAACCTTGATCATCTGTTGCCCAATGGACTAGTTAAGAGACTACTAGGGACTTGGTTGTTTACATACCACACGTGTATTAATGTTTCCGCTTAATACAGTTATAGCATGGTACAAAACTTATTACGAACAATTGAGATATGACAAATAAAATATCTTTATTAATTGCCTCTAGGGCATATCTCCTTCAGGGTCATGGTCACATCAACATCCATACCGTTGTAGTGCTGCTCATGTGAAGTAGGTGTTGAAGTACTAGGGCCTCCATGGGGCTAACTTGTCCATCTTCATGTAGACATGGGGTGGCATCATCATCATCCTCCACGTACATCTTCTCAATTTCAATCATCATCAGGTCGAGGAGTGGCATCTCATCATCCATGGAACCTAGCACACAATGAGAGAACACACTAGAGGTAGAGGGTAAGTTGTTAGAATTCGAAATGACCTCACAAGACCTATCAACTACCTCTCTCAACTCATGTGGTGTATCACTCATTCCCGCAAAGTTGGAGCATTCAATCTCACATATGGTGGAGGAACTCAACTCACTCTCACTCTCACTCAAGTGGGCTAAGTGGCTCTCATGCTCACATGGGATTGGGACCATCTCGCAACTCAAGCTCATAGGGAAATGCTCGGTTTTGTCATCGCCATACGCCTCCAAGATTGAAGGGAAACTTCCATGCTCAACCTACTCGACCTCATCGCCTCCAAAGGTCAATGCCATAGTGGGGGCATCATCACTCGACTCCATTGCCGAAGGGAACATCCCATGCTCAGCATCATCATCACTTGACCCATGGTCAAAGGTGATAGCATACTCCATGCTCTCCTCCTTGATCGAAGGGAAAATCCCATGCTCGACCATCTTGTCATCGTCTTGGTCACAACCTTGGCACGCCCACATCATGTGACCTTTTCCATTGCATAATGGGCACAAGAGATTGGGGCATTCTCATGGATCATGGTCTTGCCTTGGCAAATGTCACATATAAGGTCTTCATCTTGCCATATGGGGGCCAATGTGGTGGTGGCACTTGGTGAAGGGACCATATCATGAGAAGGGCTTGAGAATGGCGCCATCTTGGTGGTGGTCTCACTTGTGTGATCATGTTTCTTGCGGCGTCGTCGTGAGCTTGACCGATGCTCGAAGAACTTGTCGATGTCGTCCATGATCTCGTCAACACAAGATTCAAGCTTTGAGAAGTCGCCTAAGATGACACGTGTAGCTCTTGTGATTGCCGCGGTGGTGGCTGCCCTAGGGGACGCCATAGGCTGTGCACTTGTCGCCGTCTTGGATGTGGAAGTTGCACCTTGAAGTTGTATTGTAGGCGTAGGTGCTTGATTGCGTGGCGTCCGTCTTGCCTTCTCATGTCGTTCTTGAGGGGAGGGGTGACATCGAAAGTCTTTTGGATGCTTCTCCTCATGTCGATGTCGGCGAGCTTGTTGCTTTGGTGACCTTGACTTGGAGCTCCTACTCGAACTTGGTGATATGTTTCGAAGCTTGGCGAGTGTGGTGATGTCGTTTTGGAGCTTGGACAAGTTGTGGTCGACCTTGGCAACCTTCTTGTGGCGCCTTCTCGAGCTAGATGGGCCTTGGCTTGAGTTGGCCTTGTCGATGCACTTCTTGTGGCGCCGTCTTGTTGTTGATGTAGAATGTCAAAGCTTGGCGCTCTTTGCAATGTCCTTCTCGTGGCACCTTCTTGAAGTTGATGGTGCTTCATAGGATGAATGCATGGTGGCCTTCTTGTTGCTCCATCTTGAGCTTGAACCATAGAGGGTTGTGCCACTAAGCTTGTTGGTGCCGCTCTTGAACACGGTGGTGATGGGTGCCATCTCCTCTTGCATTGAGTCGAAGGTGTAGTTGATGTCGCCGCACATGCTTGAGGAGTGGTAGTCGTAGATGTTCTCCACCATGTCGTCGGAGTTGTAGTCATGGTAGCGGTTCACCATGGGATCCATGCTCGTGGAGTCGATGTCGGTGTAGAGCTCCATCATTTCAGTATAGTCGAAGTCGGTACCATATGATGAAGGTTTGTCGAAGTCGTGGTACCGCTCCATGTCCTTGACGCTTGCGGAGTCAGAGTCGTAGTAGTCCATGTCGTTGGCATTAGCGGAGTCAAAGTTGTGGTAGCAGAAGTCTTGGTTATGCACCATCATGTCATAGTTGGTGTTGAATGCATGGGCATGCTCCATGATGTCATGGGGTCATTGTCGGTGTAGTATTCCCCCACGTCATCTATGCCCGAGGCATCATAGTCGATGTAGCTCATGGTGTTCTCATCATTATCTTGGTCTCCATAGTTGGATCCGCTCTCCCTAGACATGTTAACTCACAAGCACAAGTGTATATGTGGAGTGGAAGGAACTAGAACACAAACTCTCACCTTGTAGATAGTATTGGACGTCGTGGACAACCCAAGGAAACGATCACAAAGTAAAGTGCATGTGTTCAAGTATCCAAAAACGAACTCCAAAACACACACGGCTTATGGGTGGATAGGAATGGAATGTGGAAAGCAAATTGAAACAAACCAAAACCAAGATATTCTAAAGGCAAGTAGAGAACCACGATGATCACAAAGCAAAAACAAGTCAATCTCAAAAGATAGGAATGTATCTCAAATAAACACACACACAAGGATAGATAAATGAGACTCATGCAACCAAGAAGTGAGCTAAAAAACATATGATCCTAGCGAAGACTATAAGCTCGTGTTGCACAAGTACAAGGAGAGCCACTAGCTCGATTGCAATTTATTGGTGGGCTACAAGATTTGCACAAAAAGTTTCACCTCCTAGGATTTCATCGAGCTTGCGCGCTTCCTACAAGAGATATGGAAAGTGGTGTTTCTTCTTTCTTTTCTTGCTCTTTTTGCTTCTTTTCTCTTTTGCACACCCACTTTGTTGATGCCAACAAGATATATATCAACTAGAGCATGCAATTCTTGCTCGGTAACTACACGATACAAATGTGCAAAGCCCAAGCAATCATCAAGAGCTAGCCTCAATAGGACATGGTAATCGCAAAGATATAGTGTGGCTCACAATGGAATGGCAAGGGGGAGAAGACTCGAGATGTTTATACCTTTAGTCGATGATCTTCACCCATTGTTATCAAAGTGTCGTGCTTGCCCATGGATTTTGGTGATGGTGGATGATGTATCTACCGCACTGGTGACGTAGAGCTTGTCCGTGGCTTCGAAACGAGCTAAAGAACACCAAAATCAGAGTCCGAATGCAAAAGATATGGCCAAAACAGTGGCGCTGAAATGCTGTTTTTGGGTCTGTTCGAGACAGGGCGGTAGTACCGCTAGGGGGCCGGTAGTACCGGTGTGGCGGTAGTACCGCGGCACGGGGGGCGGTAGTACCGCTAAAGGTCGTTGTTCGTGCCCGAGAACGCGAATTTGGGCGATTTGGGCGGAAAAACTCAAAGGAAAACAGCAAATCGAAGGCCAAAATGATGGAATTGGGCTATGGGAACGTAAAGGAAGGTAGATCAACAAGTATAGCAATAGATCTATGGATCAAAACCTGTCCAAACGCACTCAAATCTCAGATCGATCCAAAAGCAATTTGGGGCTATTTTTGGTGGAATTTTCGAAATTACTCGAAATCAAAGAAAAAATTTGTGGATTTGGGGTGGAAACACAAATCAATCCATGGCAACCTTTGCTCTGATACCATATGATGTGGTTTGTTCCTCTAGGGTTGCCCGATCTTCACGGATTGACGAACGAGTGGACGAACTCATGCAAGAACACGGGGAGGAACACGAAGAACGCAAGAACACGAGAACACAAACACGATACTTGAACCGTTTCCCTTACCGGTCGGTCCAACCGGCCCAATAGAATCCACACGAGGTGGAGAGATCGGCAAGCACTCGGTAGAATTGTGGGAGGAGAGACAGTGGCGGTAGAATCACAAGAGGGATCTTCTCCACCAAGGGAGGAATCATAGCCACAAGGGGCAAGAGCTCAAGCTCTATTCTATCTCATATCTTATCTTACCTAGATCTGAGGAAGGAGGTTCCTACATATAGGGTTGACCATGAAGGGGGTAGGTGAGTGGGTAAGATTACATGACCAAAGGGTCATTTCAGCACGCAGGCTCGTCCCACCTCGGTAGTACCGGGTTGGGTGCGGTAGTACCGTCCGCACGGTAGTACCGGGCCACTACCGGGCTACTACCAAGATGCAACAGAAAGGATCAGAAGCGTCTGGGGCTTCTCGGTACTGGGTCCGGTAGTGGGTCGGTAGTACCGTCCGGGCGGTAGTACCGGAACTTGGGCGGTAGTACCGCCCACTTAACTATTGACTCTTCTTCCTCCTCCTCTTCCAAGCCATCGTCTTATCTGGCTTCATTCCTCGTGCGCCTTGGTCATCCTCGCGTGTACTCTTAGTCGTCATGGTAAACCTAGTATCATCAAGGGGCGGAGGATGAGGTAGTATACACCCCAAAAGGGTGGGAATTGAGTTCTCTAAGAGGAATGAGTTCACCTTTGATGTCCATGGTGACTTGTGATGTGTTGGAATGCTTGACATGGTGATGGACGTGACCTGCACTACATCAACAAATAACACTTCCAATGGGAATTCATGACCCCAGTCCACATATTCGTCAGAGACCCACACCGCAAAGACCGGGAACGTGATTTTCTCCTTTAAGGAAAGAAGCCACTTCTCATGTTTGAGGATTTGTTGGTGCAGATAAATGATTTCATGGGGCACTGCGAGCTGATCTTGCGGTAGCATAGGCTCACTCATGTGATATAACTTCAACGTTGTTCAACCAGATCTCGCAGTAGTCCGAGTGGGGCCCAGTTGTGTATCCGCCTGATGTTTCTTTTTAGAAGGGTAAAGTCGCCTTTTCTTTGCTCCTGGGCTGGCGGGCTGGGGCCGGCTGGCATTCCATCACTGCCTTACGCATTGTGGTTGGACTAAAGACTGTCCCTTTTCAGTGCCATGTTGAGTCTCCTCGATGTCTGGTGGCGTGTTGAAAAGAAGACTCTCATTGGCACGCGTGCGTTCCTGTTGAGGGCTAAGGAGTCCCATCATGTCATTATCATGTTGCATTTACGTGTCATCGATGTGCTTTTGCGACATCATGTCAACATCGCCATGATCATTCAGAAAAGCCACACACGGGTCATACTCCTTGTCCTACAATACTTTTTTGTCAGTCTGCATGTTATTGTTAGGACCCAAAGGAGAAAGACCTGATGTGCTGCCCGTTCCTGGTATTTGACCCAAAGGAGATGGAACTGTTGTGTTGCCCATTTGTTGTTGCACCGCGGGGCCCGAGGGTGTTTTTCTAGATTACGACCATCTAGCCGGATTAGCGCCTTCGGCTACTCTAAAATCCAATTTGTGCAAGCTCCTAGTTTCATATTCCCGTCCTCGTCAGCTGGTTGAACCGGAGGATCTACAAGCTCACAATCTGCCTCGACAAACATGATTTCCGCAATAGAATTGTTTGGGTCTAAAGGTATGTTGTGTAGCATGGTGGCTTGCGGGTTAATGATGGAACCTTATGCAACAGTTTTGTTTTCACTGTCAATTGAGGCGAGGAGAGTGCATGGACTGTCTTTCTGCAAAACATGTTTGGCATCACCCACTTGTTACCTACAGATTCACGCATGGAAGAAGAATTGATTTGCTGAGTCGCCAGATGCTTACTGTGAGGGCGTTGATATGAGCCCTTGGTGACGTGTTGCCACTGAAAGCCACAGAGGACGGGCTGCTATTATGTGTGGAAGGTGCGGCGGGTGGCTTCATCAAATTGATGAATTGCGCCTAGCTAAATTCCTCCTTTCTGCCAGTAGCCATCCAAGACTTCATTGCTTCGAACAAGACTTTGTTTTGGGCTTCGCATCGCGCGTTGTCTGCTTGTTTAGCTACAATTCTGGCACGCTCTTGGAACACCACGAGATCGTCTTGTGTGATGTATCTCTCGCTCTCGTCTCTCCTCTTTCCCTTTCTTGCCTCTTTGTCGGCAGGATAATGGGCATTCAATCGACCAAGACCGGCGTCGTGCACACGGCCACCTGCCGGTGGTTTATCAACAGCATTGCCCTTGGCCTTGTTAATCAACCAGTTAAGCTTCGTGTCCCACCTGGCCATGGAGTCCTGGGAGCTTTGATCAGGGTTCTCATACTTTTCAAGCTGAAAGAAGGACGTGAAGCATTAATGTCGATAAGTCACGGAAACACGGCAAATAATCAACGAAGGAATCAATTACCAAGTAGGGTTGGACTTCCTTTGTTTTGTCATCAGTTTCATAGACACCCATCTCTTTATTAAATTTGAACCTGCCCCGGATGAAGTCATGTTCTTTCTCATCTTCGAACGTCTTCTAGTGGTTTGGCTCATCGCTCTTCTCCATCAGCGCGTCCTCATTTCTCCACTTTTGCTTCTTCGACTCCCCGTAACCACGGGCTCCAAGGGTATGTCGATCGATGCATTTCTTACTCTGCTCTTTCCCCCATTTAGACAATGCCTTCCTTTTGGGGTTTTCCAAATTATCTTTGAAAATTTCCCAATCCTCCTCACTAACGGAAGGCCATGTTGCATGTACAGCATCAAATTCTTTTCTTTCTCAAGGAAGTCGGTTCTCGCCATATACTTCCAACCACTCAAGGCCTTCGAAAACTTGCATAGCGCATGTTTGTTTACCAGATTGTCAGTATGCTTAAGGTTGTTGTATGGATGTGGGAAGGAGAATCTTTGGTGAAGCCTTTTGAGGAGAAGGTCGCGCACTGCAGCGTTTTCCTTTCCCCTAATGCTTGGATTGTTTAGGTTGCAGACTTCTCGGACGATGCATCCAATGGTGTTGCCGTACTCAGTGTGGGCTTGGAGCGGACTTAAAGGCTCACCAGACGCGTCTAGTCGCGTGATCCGTATGGTTCCGGGCTTGATCATGTCTTGGCTCTTAGTCTTCCTCGAGAGGGAACTTTGCGAGTCGGTGGTGACGGGCTCATCCTCATCTTCATCCTCCGCTGCATCTTCATGACGCTCATCTTCATCCTCCGCCGCGTCTTCGTGACGCGCATCTTCGGGAGGCACGGTTTCGTGACCAATCGCCTCAGAGTCGGACCCGTCCTCATCTTCCGTGTGGTGCTCACTTTCATGCGACACATATGTTGGGTCTATAAATTCCGTAGGCATGCGGATTCGTCACGACAAAGTGAAACCATTGTGGTTTCCAGACATCTACAAATGTTAGACCAATTGGATGATAAATCTATGGTGCACATAAATCTCTTAAATTGTTAAGTCATGCCAAAAAATTCAGCATGACCTTTGCTACAATTGGACATATTGAGTGCCAAAAATTCGATTAAACAAACGTGAGTTAACGTTTCGTCAAAACATTGGCACTCATATACCTGCATAGGAAACAACAATAGACGTGAAAATGTTCGTGAACAACACATTCCATAGAACTCAACCACGTATTAATCCGTCTAAAAAAATTAATCTCCCCACATTCCATATATATCCAAATTCACCTCCCCAACCTGCGGTAACCACATATATCTCTAAATAAAATCCTAGTTCATGCTCCAAAACATGTAAAATTGGTCTCAGCATTTCACAAACACCTCGTGAGCGACATCGGGGTGGAGGGGAAAGTGGTGCCATACCTCGCGCCGACGGCGGCGGCACCGAAGCCCAGCATCAGTGTTGAGGCATGGTGCGTAGACGAGGCCGGGGAGAGCTCGCGCCGAATACGGCAGCTCCAGCGGCGCTTGGGGAGAGAGGCGTGGTCGAGGGAGACAGCGGAGGGCGGAGGCGTGGCCTTGGGCGAAGGTGGGCCGGTGTCGAGCGGAGGCACGGCCGGCATCCAGCGCGTGTTAGTGGGACGAGGCGTTTCGGCGGCGGCGGGCGGCAGCGTCAAAAGGGACGCGAGCGCGAGATAGAGGAGAGAGGCGCGGGCGCGAAAATGAAAGTGGGTGGGGAAATTTCACCAAGTTTTTTCCTATACAACTATTCGAATGGAATCACCGGCGAGTACTGGTCGCCCACGTCGGTGATTAGAATGTATTTTTCTATATATATCCTCATATTTTATAATTTCATCTGCTTTTTCAGTTACACCCCTAAATTCAATACGTACGCCCCTAAATTTTATATATTATGACATTCATTAATTCATAATTTTATTGACACATATTTCTTATTCGATCTTAGAAATAAATCATGAAGTCACATATCACTTCTTGTTGCCTTTTTGGGACGCCAATTTACTGATGAACTTTAAATAGAAATGCAATACCGCCAAGTATTGGGATTTATTGTTTTAAAGTAATTACTGGCGTGGGAGACGAGTGCAAGCGGGTAATGTTAAAGTAATCATCAGCGTGGGAAGCTATCACACGCCAATCATTCTATGAGGGCCACCATGTCAATTTAGGACAAAGTAATCACCGGCGTGACCGATGGAACCCACGCCAGTAATCACCACCTTAATGACTGGCATGGATATGTAGTCCCACGCCGGTGACATTTTCCTCTATGGTTGGATTTTTGGGCCCACAAATCACCGGCGTGGCCCTAAGATGTCCACGCCGATGATTCCACCGTAACACTGGCATGGAAAAATTCCCATGCCGGTGATTAGCTGCGGAATTTGCTCCTAGCAGATCACCGTCGTGGGTTTTGGGTGGGCCGCCGGTGATTACAAGCCGGCTATTAGGTGTTTCCTTGTAGCGAAAGCAAGACGGATGCAACTCGAACAAAGATGAAGAAGATCAAGAAACATGCCATCGAGAAGTAGATGCATCTCCATTATGAATTTGGAGCTATAGTTGTTTTAGTTATAATTATAGTTGATATGTATAGTATATCCTTGTGCACTGGATAGCTTGCATATAATGCAAAAGAACCAACTGCATGAGCTGCATGAATATAGAAGACAATTTTTGGGGTTGTTCGGCCACTGTCCACGGACACGTCCGACGGTTTAGGAGCCAAATTTGGGGTCTCCGGTTGGAGATGCTCTAAGGTCATCTTCATAGCGCCAGGGCAAAGTCTACATCGGCCAACGTTTGACCATACAATTATTTTACTATAATAATAGAAGGAAGTGCGTCAGCTCAGCCCGGGCAGCTGACCGGGCATGCCAAGCCGTGGCTCCGCCACTGATAGCGCTATCGTGCAAGTATATGTATGCTATCCTACGAGTCATTTTCGAGTCGTCACTTTAACCGACTGGTAAGCCTGATTGTTTCGAGTCGTCACTTTAACCAGCTGGTAAGCCTGATTATGGCAGACCCAGTATGTATGAGCTTGCTGACTCGCCGAGTAAGAAATGATATCAGGCCGGCTCCCCTAGATATGGCGAGCAAAAATGACAACCTGGCAAGAAAGCTTATCGCCCTCAAAAGGCAGTTCGAGAAGCAGTATGGCTCGGGAACAGCCCTTATTGCTTGAGAAAAAGTGACTGCCTAGGGTGGTCTTGGCATTCTAGATTTGGTTGTTTATAGTTAAGCTTTTCTCCCTTGGGTTAACCTAATTCATCAAAGCTACTATTTGGACATGCCAATAGATGACGGGCCAGTTGGTTCCTTTTGGTGGAAAAGTATGATCAAGTTAATCCTAGAGTACAAACATATTGCTAAGAGCCAAGTGGGTAATCAAACTTCTATTTTGTTCTGGTCAGACCCATGGAAATTGCAAGCTTGTAAAGATAAATACCCTGAACTTTTCTCATGCTGCCAATATGAAAGTCAAAGTTTTAGACAGTATGCTCTTTCCAAAGACGTGGATGAAAAAAATTATATCCCTCTCTCATCAGAAGCATTCCTTCAACTACAAGAGCTTCAACAGGATTTGGCGACCTGTCATATCTCACATAATCATGATACCTGGTTTCTCAATGAAACTCGCATAATTTCTCCTTGATGAAAGTAGCGGACCTACACTTACAAATTTGGCAAGATCCCTGTGTATAGTGCAAATCTCTGGATCGATTCATTTGCACACATAGTTTACAATGAATATCACAACAAAGTATCAATTATTACACGTGGATCCAGTACTTAGGAAAATATGCATTACAATTTGCATAGCACGAAGCTAGCTTTGAAAGAGTAAAGCAGCGGAAATAAAAGTAGCAGTATGTCTCCATCATCATCATGTGCCACAGGCGAAACATGTTAGTTGCAGACTAGAAACCTTATACGAAACCTCACTCATCGTCTGAACAACCTGCAACAGGAAAAATGTTGCAACGAGGTGGGTCAGAACCATATAAAATGGAACTGGCAAGCGACACTCTGTGGACTCATAGTGAAATAACTCTAATAACCTATATGCATATTTGGCTGGTGGAGTTCAAAGACTAATTTGCGGAAAGCCAACTTTTCCTAACTCTTTTGAAAACACTTTTCTTCTAATCGAGACATCCATGGCATGAAAACCATAGTCTCATCTACGCTTGTTCACCCTTGAAATTTTACTTGAGAAGTAGGAATGTTGGGATCCTCTGTTGACGTCCTTGATCAGCTGCTCAGAATTGTCTGTAACCGGGGACACGGCTAAGTACTCAGTTTTGACACTCTCGAGAGGTTGTGCACGTTCACCATTTGACTCAATCAGACCAAACTATCCTCTACACTCCAACAGTGATAAGGAAAAGGAGAAGATTGAGACGAGATTTTTCAGGAGCATTTTCCAACCCCATACCGGCTTGACCCGTTCCACCTACATCTCTCTACATCTGCTTGTCAAGCCGAGGTGAGTCCACGCAACTTAATCCATCAAGACAGAGCCCAAATGACAAATGGCTGCACTAGAAGCAATCTTCACTTCGAGTACTTCAAATCCCTTTGATCCTGAGTGGCTTTCCGCAAGTGTGATTCATCCTCCCAAGTTACGGAACCACGTATGGTCCATACTCCCAAATTGTGAAATCACCCTCTTCTGCAATTCATCCTCCCAAGTTAGGGAACCACGTATGGTCCATGCTCCAAAATGGGGAATTGCTTTATCCAACCACCCACCCAGGTAGTTTATTAACTTAGTAGAATTTTAGCTTTTTATAAAATAACTTTTGCATAGCATCAATATTTCTACTAAGTTATTATATATGTACCTAGACACATAGGAATAGGGGCAATTCTAAACATGTCCTGCATAGCAATACTAATAACACCTACACATGCTTAAGGAAAATAAACTAAGTGATGCATAGATAAAAATACTTATTAATTTTATGAATGTGCCACTTGCCTTGGAAAGTTGTCGTTGTTCACAAACTCTTTTCAACGTAACTCAAACTCTCCGTTCAATCTAAACAATATAAACAAACAACAATATAACAATCAACATAAAACACAACATCAAATATGGACAACAACATAACATTTGGGTTTGATTTAAAAGGGCTTAACACATTTTAAACCAACGTTTGCAAATCAACATTTTTATAAGGGCTTTTTAACACATTCTTAATTATTTAAGTTTAAATAAACTAACAAAGATAGCTTTTGGTCTTTCTGGTCAAAACAAATATTTATGATATTTCCCAAAAGAAAACATGTTAAAAAGAAATAATAGAATTTACACTATGCCAAATACTAAACTATGTCAAATAATGAAATTTGAGTCTCTGATTTTAAATCATTAAAATAATGCTCAAAAATATTTTATAACAGGAATAAAATTATACATATTATAAGGTTTCTAAAACTATTGTATATGAAAATTTTGGACTTATAAAATTAAAGATATGCCAAATTTACTCAAATGGTACATTTGCAATTTAAATAAACTTTAAACTACTCAAAATTGAAAACCAACAGAGCCAAAATATTCTACATGTCAAGGGCTTTCCATTGATATAAAGTTTGTAAAATTTGGACTTGTGGCTAAAAAGATATGAATTCTATGATTTCAAATGAGATAGGAGTGACGTCAACGATTCTGGCCGTCGGATCTGGATCTGGCGGCATGCGCATCTCTGGCTTCAGCTCGGCTCCGGATCGGCTCCAGCGCGGCTCGACTCATGGCTTCCGCTATGGTTCACGGCTAGGCTTAGACGACATGGCGAGACGTGATTCACTGGTACGCCTTCGTTTAAGTGACTCGAAACCGATCTAATCTGGACCACTTGTTACAGATCTAACGGATGAGAACGAAGGCGCTTACCAGCAGCGATGCTTTGGTCAGATCACTCGTGTTCTTCAGAAGAAGGCTTGTGTTCTTCAGGGCGATGGTGATGGCGGCGATGGTCGTGCACGCCGGCGCTGTTCTGGCGGTCCCCCGAGTGCAGAGAGGCCGGCTATGGCTTCTTGTCGTCGTGGGAGCTTGATATCTTGGTCGTCATCCTGGCGCAGCTCCCATCGACAGGACAGGGATGATCAGCCGAAGAAGCTCCGCTCTGGTCAAGCTGCGGTGCGCATCTTGCTCCAACCAGAGTTCCTGCGAATGGGGATATAAGTTAGGGGAGGCGGCAGACCAAGCAGTGAAGATTTAGAAGGAAAAACGGAGAGGAACGACTCCGGTCACCTCGCCTTGAAGTTCAGCAATGGCGGCGGTAAATCGGCGATTTGGGAATTTGTTATGGTGGCCTTAGGGTTAGGATTTCGAAGAAAATGGAACCGGCAGGAGGTGTGGGTATTTATGGAGAAGTTCCCGTGAAGGACGGGCAAGGAATCGGAGAAATTTGGCGATATTTTCGGCGGATTTGGTTCAGTTCAGAAGTTACTGCTCTCCACGATATCTACGGGAGGAAGATGATGTGTGGGCGTCAGCAACAGAAAGGAAAAGGAAAGAAATATGAGAGGGATGGGCTGGCTCGCGTAAGACCAAGCTTCACGAGATTAGATCGTGGGGAGAGATGCTGCGGCTCTAGATGAACAAGAAGAACAAGGCGGGTCGTTTGCGTGCCTTGTGCAGGCAGGAGCGAGGCATCAGATGAATCCTTGGCTTACTAGCGTTTCGGCTGTGTGCCTGTATTAAGTGGAGGCAGTGCGACGTTGTGACGTGGACAGACTGGAAAAATGAATGGCCGAGTTTCTTGTAGGAGTTTCCGTTTCTGTGTGGATGTGTAAGTGCGTGCAGGGCCAAGGAGATGAAGCGGAAACAGCGCTAGGTTTGCCTCGGCTGAGCTGCATGTGCTGGTTCGACTGGGCCTGAGCTATGTGTGATTGGTCTTTGGTGCCTGGTGCGATGCACCTACAGGAAAGAGAAGAAAGAACGAGAGAAAAAGACATGATCTAGCTGCTAGTGTATTGGTAGGAAAACCTAAGGGTGTGTTCGTGCGTGTGACATTTTTCGATAAAGGGAGTTTTATTAGTTAAAGAGTTTTAAGCATTACACCCGGGCTCTGCACAACTAAGGTGTACACAGCCCCAACAAGTTCAAAGGTCTCCAAATAACGATAAAATAAAAGACAGATTACATATCATAATGAGAAATTGTAAGAACGCCTATGATGTAGGAGGGCATATCCATAGATCATGCTGCCATCCATGTTGCGAAAACAGCTCCCTGGCCATGGTCTCCAATCGCGTCGTCGCCTCGGAAAACAAATCCCGATGCTCCACACGCTGTAAGGGCAGCCAAGAACGAATCGTCGCTGTGCACCGGTAGATAACATGCATAAAGGAAACAACTTTGTCATTAAAAACTTTGTCATTTCTACATAGACAGAGCGACCAAATAACGGCAATCGCTCTCATCCTAATACGCATCTTGAACCTAGGATCCACACCATTCAACCAGCTCCCAAAAATATTCCAGACGCTATGTGGAGGGTATAAGGTAGAGCCTATATGGATGGCCGACCATATAGAAGAAGCAAACTTGCACTAAAAGAATAAGTGTTGTATAGTCTCGTCATGGTGACAAAAGACACACTTTTTACTTCTGTGACAATTGCGTTTTGCAAGGCTATCTTTTGTGAGAATTACACCGCGACGAAGATACCAAGCAAAAAACCTTTGTTTTCAGCGGGATCTTCATCTTCCAATTTTTTTATTATTATCTACCGGTATATCAGGTTGGACCAAGACTTTGTACATGGAATCCACTGAGAACTTGCCATTCTTGGTGAGATTACAGCGAAATTTATCCGGTCCTTGCGTCAAGTGGATAGTATCCAGTCAAGATAGCAAAGCATTACAGGATGCTAGCCTAGAACCAAATAGACTTCGTCTGAACGAAACATCAGGTGGAGAAGTTCTCATCACCTTAGCGAGTGTATCGCCTTTGTAACGCACAATATTATACAAGGAGGGATATTGTTCACGGAGCGTAGCTCGACCGAGCCACTTATACTCCCATAACCTAATCTCAGACCCATCCTGAATAGAAAAAGACCCATGTGGAAAGAAGAATTGTTTTGTAGCCATTAAACCAGCCCAAAAGTGCGAGTCCCCAGGTTTCCAAACAACCTGGGATACCGCTTTGGAGCCCACATATTTCTTCTTAGGAGGGTTTGCCACAAACCTTCTTCTGAAAGAAGCTCAAATAACCATTTACCAAGTAGGGCTCTGTTCTTGACCTCAAGGTCATGAATACCCAGCCCCCCTTGGTCTCTTGGTCGGCAAACCACACTCCACTTGGCTGGACGATATTTTCTTTTCTCACTATCACCTTGCCAAAAGAATCTCGATCGGAAATAATCCAACCGTTTTAGGACTCCTTTTGGTACTTGGAAGAATGATAACATATACAGTACCATGTTGGTTAGTACAGAATTTATGAGGACCAATCTTCCACCCAAGGATAATAGTTTACCTTTCCAACTATTTAACCGAATTTGAAGTCTCTCCTCCACAAGTTTCCACTCGGCATTTGTTAATCGCCGATAATGAATCGGGATACCCAAATACTTAATAGGAAACTGGCCTTGCGCACAGCCAAAAAGATCGGCATACGAGGATGCCTCATCTTGAGCCACGCCAAAACAGAACAATTCACTCTTATGGAAATTTATCTTAAGACCTGATAATTGCTCAAAAGCTGACAAAATTAGCTTAAGATTCCGAGCTTTCTCAATGTCATGTTCCATAAAGAGGATTGTGTCGTCAGCATATTGAAGAATGGACAATCCACCATCAACAAGATATGGGATGACACCTTCAATTTGACCATCAGACTTTGCGCGTTCGATCATGACTGCCAACATATCTGCCACTATATTAAATAATATAGGCGATAATGGGTCACCTTGTCTAAGCCCTTTTTTGGTCTGAAAGTATTTGCCAACGTCATCATTGACTTTAATGGCTACACTTCCACCCGAAACAAAGCTATGTATTAACGCGCGCTACTCATCAGAAAAACCTTTCATTCTGAGGGTCTGCTGAAGGAAAGACCATTTAACCTTATCGTAAGCCTTTTCGAAATCAATTTTCAAAAGCACCCCATTCAACTTTTTGCATGTAGTTCGTGAACCGTTTCATGCAAGATTACCACTCCATCTAGGATGTTGCGGCCTTTCAAAAAAGCGGTTTGGGACGGACGTACTACATGGTCTGCCACATTGTTCAGTCTTAGCGTCGCGACCTTGGTGAATATTTTAAAACTAACATTAAGTAAGCAGATAGGTCTGTATTGTTGGATCCTTTCTGCTTCATTAATCTTAGGTAATAAAATTATTTCACCAAAGTTCAGACGAAACAACACAAGTTGTCCGTCATGAAGGCAGCTAAACAATTCCATAAGATCTGACTTGATGGTGTCCTAGAAGTTTTGGAAGAACTCTGCCGGGAAACCGTCTGGACCAGGGGCTTTGTTGTGTTCCATTTGAAAAACCGCCTTCCTTACTTCATCCTCCAAGTACGGAGCAGTAAGTAGACTATTTTCTTCAGCTGAAACCTGGGGGATATCACTTGTTCTAGACTCATCCATAGAGAAGTTTCCTTCCTCTGGTGCCCCGAACAAGCCTTTATAATAATTAGTAATGTACGACTTTAACTGATCATGACCCTCAATTGTTTTGTCCTCATCCAGAAGAGAGTAAATACGTTTCTTCCGATGTCTGCCATTTGCAATACTATGGAAGTATTTAGTATTTATGTGCGTGTGACATGCATGGCTACATCCAAGGTTTTTATTTACAAGTATAGGAATTTGGATAGAATTAAGATAAGCAAGTGATAATAAGAAATATGATTGGTTACAAAGATTCGAAAAATACCAAATGAATTTATGAAAACAAAATTAAATTCAACAGAGATATTTATATAAGCTGACACCCAGAAAAATATGAATCAGTTTTCAAGGACATTAAAATTAAGATTTAAATTCACGTATGTATTAATTCATTCTAAGGCTCCGAAACAAGTCAAATAAACTTCTAAAATTTTATATAAATAATATATATCTTTTAACATTTATGGACATGTTTTCAACATATTTAAAATGTAGATTTTTTTTCAAATATAGAACAATTGCTTAAGTGACACTTTATGTCAATTTTTAAATAGGGTTTTAACAAAGTAATTTGTGGCTTAATAAATCCATAAACAAAGTACCACAAATAACTGTATCTAAAATAAACACATATTTTCAAAATCATATAACTGAATCAAAACCAATTTTGAAAATAGAGCATGCTTCAAATAATTTAAAACCATTTGTAAATATTGTTTTACCGTTTAATAAACACCCAATTATAATATTTTCAGATTCATCTTCACTCTTTGAGAAAATTATTTTATCCAAATCAAAAGTTTAAAATTTTAGTGATTTTTAAACATTCCAAATTTTTGAGATGTTACAGACTACCACCCTTAAAAGCAATCTCGTCCCCGAGATTCGGAGAGGCTAGAAAGAAAGATAGGTTTGGGTAACTGGGTTTGGAGCATCCTGGTTTAGGCAATTGGGTTTGAATTATCTGGGTGGGCTACCACCCTTAAATGAAACTTTTGTTGGTAGTCTAGAAATCTTGTATCATCTTACAAACAATATCTAACAAACATCAAGCAACAAGTTCAAACATAAACAAAAAATAATAATCTAGTATTTTCATACAACACTAAGTTGGTATGATCAATACACTATCACGAGGTCGTTGTTCTAATTAACTGGTGGTCTAGTCTATTTCCTTGAGTGATTCAGATTCTTTTTCAACTTTATTGAAAGCCTTCTAAGTGTTTGGATTCTAAATCCAAGTATTTCTCCAAGTTCTTCAATGGTCTTGCATGTAGTGCTTCGTATTGACTCGTAGACTTGTATCTGAAGCAGCAGACTCAGACTTTAAGGACATGGTCATCTAAAATAAGAGAAGGTAATTTCAGAAAGTTCGACAATAGATGAGTGTACGAGAAAGATAAAATGAAAAGTTTTATTTTTGGAAAACTGAATAAAAATTGGTTTTCAATCCTATGGCCAAGCCTATTTCTATCCAAACCAAGGGTCTCGAACCTACAGGCAACACAGTGCTCTGATACCATCTGTAGCGGACCTGCACTTAAATTTTTTGCAAGATCCCTGTGTATAGTGCAAATCACTGGATCGATTTATTTGCACACACAGTTTACAATGAATATCACAACAAAGTATCAATTATTACACGTGGATCCAGTAATTAGGAAAATATTCATTACAATTTGCATAGCACAAAGCTAGCTTTGAAAGAGTAAAGCAGCGGAAATAAAAGTAGCAGTGAGTCTCTATCATCTTCATGTGCCACAGGCGAAACATGTTGGTTGCAGACTCGAAACCTTATACGAAACCTCACTCATCGTCTGAACAACCTGCAACAGAAAAAATGTTGCAACAAGGTGGGTCAGAACCATATAAAATGGAACTGGCAAGCGACACTCTGTGGACTCATAGTGAAATAACTCTAATAACCTATATGCATATTTGGCTGGTGGAGTTCAAAGACTAATTTGCGGAAAGCCAACTTTTCCTAACTCTTTTGAAAACACTTTTCTTCTAATCGAGACATCCATGGCATGAAAACCATAGTCTCATCTACGCTTGTTCACCCTTGAAATTTTACTTGAGAAGTAGGAATGTTGGGATCCTCTGTTGACGTCCTTGATCAGCTGCTCAGAATTGTCTGTAACCGGGAACACGGCTAAGTACTCAGTTTTGGCACTCTCGAAATGTTGTGCACGTTCACCATTTGACTCAATCAGCCCAAACTATCCTCTACACTCCAACAGTGATAAGGAAAAGGAGAAGATTGAGACGAGATTTTTCAGGAGCATTTTCCCACCCCATACCGGCTTGACCCGTTCCACCTACATCTCTCTACATCTGCTTGTCAAGCCGAGGTGAGTCCACGCAACTTAATCTATCAAGACAGATCCCATATGACAAATGGCTGCACTGAAAGCAATCTTCACTTGGAGTACTTCAAATCCCTTTGATCCCTGAGTGGCTTTCCACAAGTGTGGTTCATCCTCCCAAGTTAGCGAACCACGTATGGTACATACTCCCAAATTGTGGAATCACCCTCTTCTGCAATTCATCCTCCCAAGTTAGGGAACCACGTATGGTCCATACTCCTAAATGGGGAATTGCTTTATTCCAACCAGCCACCCAGGTATTTTATTAACTTAGTAGAATTTTAGCTTTTTATAAAATAACTTTTGCATAGCATCAATATTTCTACTAAGTTATTATATAGGTAACTAGACACATAGGAATAGGGGCAATTATAAACATGTCTTGCATAGCAATACTAATAACACCTACACATGCTTAAGGAAAATAAACTAAGTCATGCATAGACAAAAATATTTAGGAATTTTATGAATGTGCCACTTGCCTTGGAAAGTTGTCGTTGTTCACAAACTCTTTTCAACGTAACTCGGAGCTCTCCGTTCTATCTAAACAATATAAACAAACAACAATCAACATAAAACACAACATCAAATATGGACAACAACATAACATTTGGGTTTGATTTAAAAGGGCTTAACACATTTTAAACCAAGGTTTGCAAATCAACATTTTTATAAAGGATTTTTAACACATTCTTAATTATTTAAGTTTAAAATAAACTAACAAAGATAGCTTTTGGTTTCTCTGGTCAAAACAAATATTTATGATATTTCCCAAAAGAAAACATGTTAAAAAGAAATAATATAATTTACACTATGTCAAATATTAAACTATGTCAAATAATCAAATTTGAGTCTCTGATTTTAAATCATCAAAATAATGCTCAAAAATATTTTATAACAGAGGCATAAAATTATACATATTATAAGGTTTCTAAAACTATTTTATATGAAAAATTTGGACTTATTAGATCCATATATAAAGGCTGAAAGGATTCAGCCCTCATTTCGCGGTCCACGTCATCGACAATTCAGGGCCGTCCGATCGGAGAGAATCGACGGCCAGGATGTGCCCACGTCGCCCTTCCCGCGAGAGCACTGTTCATTCGCGAATTTCTTCCAATAGGAAGCCGCCACGTCACCCGGTCGCGGGCCGGTCGCCGGCGCGCGGCCGCCACGCTCCTCCCCGCACGAATCCGAGCATGCACGGAGGTTCGCCGTCGTCTTCTCTCCTTCCTCGCCGCAGATCAGCTGCTGAGCCGCGCGAATCGCCGCCATCCTGGGTTTGCTGCGTCCGCCGCGTTCGGTGGCCGCCGGCACCGCTCCGGCGACCCGGACGCAGCGGCGACGCCGCCTGCGGCCACCCCGGCTCCGCGCACGTCCGCGGCGCCCACGCGCGCATCCCAGAACGCGGTGGCGCGCCGTCGGCGTGGTCGCTGCCGCCGCGGCAGCTCCGGCCTGGGCCCGCCATGTCAGAATTTTTTAAATTTTTTAAAAAAAAAAACTAATAGGTGGACCCAACTTATTTAAGCAATTTTGTAAAAAATGCTAAATTCTACAAAATCAATAACTTTATATATACCCCAGAGGGAAAAAAATATCTAAATGCCCACAAAAAAAACTGACAATTGCTGACTATTTATGGCATATGAATGAAAATCAAATTTGAATATTTTAAAATTTCAAATTTCCTTCAAATCTAATCATTTAGTAAAAGCTAAAAGGATTCAAATCTGAATAACTTCCCAATTTGAACAATTTTCCAAATCTGGACAATCTTAAAACGTAAGTTTTCTTTGCATTTCAACAATTTGGAAAGCTGCGCAATTTTTAAATATAGACATTTCCAAATTTAAATTTTACCACACGGACGGCAATAAAATGACAAACTTATCAACATAAACACAAAAAAAAATGTTCCCTATTTATGGCAAATTTACTCAAATTGTCCACGGCTTTGGCTATGGCTCACGGCTAGGCTTAGACGACATGGCGAGACGTGATTCGCTGGTACCCCTTCGTTTAAGTGACTCGAAACCGATCTAATCTGGACCGCTTGCTACGGATCTAACGGATGAGAACGAAGGTGCTTACCAGCAGCGATGCTTTCGTCAAATCGCTCGTGTTCTTCAGAAGAAGGCTTGTGTTCTTCAGGGCGATGGTGATGGCGGCGATGGTCGTGCACGCCGGCGTTGTTCTAGCGGTCCCCCGAGTGCAGAGAGGTCGGCTACGGCTTCTTGTCGTCGTGGGGAGCTTGATATCTTGGTCGTTATCCTGGCGCAGCTCCCATCGACAGGACAGGGATGATCAGCTGAAGAAGCTCCGCTCTGGTCAAGCTGCGGTGCGCATCTTGCTCCAACCAGAGTTCCTGCGAATGGGGATATAAGATAGGGGAGGCGGCAGACCAAGCTGTGAAGATTTAGAAGGAAAAATGGAGAGGAACGCCTCCGGTCACCTCGCCTTGAAGTTCAGCAATGGCGGCGGTAAATCGGCGATTTGGGAATTTGTTATGGTGGCCTTCGGTTAGGATTTCGAAGAAAATGGAACCGGGAGGAGGCGTGGGTATTTATGGAGAAATTCCCGTGAAGGACGGGGCAAGGAATCGGAGAAATTTGGCGAGATTTTCGGCGGATTTGGTTCGGTTCAGAAGTTACTGCTCTCCACGATATCTACGGGAGGAAGATGATGTGTGGGCGTCAGCGACGGAAAGGAAAAGGAAAGAAATATGAGAGGGTGGGCTGGCTCGCGTAAGACCAAGCTTCACGAGATTAGATCGTGGGGAGAGATGCTGCGGCTCTAGATGAACAAGAAGAACAAGGCGGGGTCGTCTGCGTGCTTTGTGCAGGCAGGAGCGAGGCATCAAATGAATCCTTGGCTTACTAGCGTTTCGGCTGTGTGCCTGTATGAAGAGGAGGCAGTGCGACGTTGTGACGCGGACAGACTGGAAAAATGAATGGCCGAGTAATGCGTTAGTGGCTACAGTTTCGGATCCGAGTCTTGTAGGAGTTTCCGTTTCTGTGTGGCTGTGTAAGTGCGTGCAGGGCCAAGGAGACGAAGAGGAAATAGCGCTAGGTTTGCCTCGGCTGAGCTGCATGTGCTGGTTCGACTGGGCCTGAGCCATGTGCGATTGGTCTTTGGTGCCTGGTGCGATGCACCTACAGGAAAGAGAAGAAAGAACGAGAGAAAAAGACATGATCGAGCTGCTAGTGTATTGGTAGGAAAACCAAAGGGTGTGTACGTGCGTGTGACATGCATGGCTACATCCAAGGTTTTTATTTACAAGTATAGGAATTTGGATAGAATTAAGATAAGCAAGTGATAATAAGAAATATGATTGGTTACAAAGATCCGAAAAATACCAAATGAATTTATGAAAACAAAATTAAATTCAACAGAGATATTTATAGAAGCTGACACCCAGAAAAATACGAATCAGTTTTCAAGGACATTAAAACTAAGATTTAAATTCACGTATGTATTAATTCATTCTAAGGCTCCAAAACAAGTCAAATAAACTTCTAAAATTTTATATATATAATATATATCTTTTAACATTTATGGACATGTTTTCAACATATTTAAAATGTAGATTTTTTTTTCAAATATAGAACAATTGCTTAAGTGACACTTTATGCCAATTTTTAAATAGGGTTTTAACAAAGTAATTTGTGGCTTAATAAATCCATAAACAAAGTACCACAAATAACTGTATCTAAAATAAGCTACTTTACACATATTTTCAAAATCATATAACTGAATCAAAACCAATTTTGAAAATAGAGCATGCTTCAAATAATTTAAAACCATTTGTAAATATTGTTTTAGCGTTTAATAAACACCCAATTATAATATTTTCAGATTCATCTTCACTCTTTGAGAAAATTATTTTATCCAAATCAAAAGTTTAAAATTTTAGTGATTTTTAAACATTCCAATTTTTTGAGATGTTACAATGAAAATTTACAAACTTATGAAGAAAGGACGTCAGGCTTAAAATAGTGGAGTTAAGGAAACTGCTCTGCACCTATTTTGGGACTCTCTTTTGCTTTGAAATGTTGGGATTTCATCTACACTGACAAGCATCGAGGAATATCATATATTGATGAATGTTCTTTAGCGTTTGAAACATTACCAAAGGGCATTCATGTGGATATAGTAATCATGTGATGCTGGAACATATGGACACAAAGAAATGCCCACATCTTCCAGGAGAACAGACCTTCTTTTGGTTCCTGGCGCCATCTAGAGCTCTGATACATACAATGCTGGTTAGGGTCCCGATCTTCACGAACTTGACAATGAACACGAAGAACACGAGTGAGGAACCAAGAGTGAAACAAGGGGAAACCAAAACAAAGGTAAGGACATAACTAGTAGGAAATGGCGACAGAAAAGGAGAACACAAGTGTACAATGCACAAATTCTTCATAGAATAACCAATACTCCCTCCGTTCCTGAATCTAAGGCGTATAGTTTTTTAAGAAATTTTCCAAAATATAGGGTGTACTGCGATTTATGTGCAAGTTTTACCCATCTATAAGTGTGCTTCAATCAATAACGGAGAGATTTAAAGAATTGTTTTCAATTTGTGACTACGGGACTCCTCTCTCCCAATTTTTTCAGGTAAAATGAGTCTATCGTATGCCAAATTCTCATGTATTAATATTCGTGCAAGAAACTATGCGCCTTACATTCAGGAACAGAGGGAGTATTAGTTACGAATTATGCAATTCGCTTTGACAGTCAACGCAACAAAAACATGACAAAATCCCGTCACTATTACTAGCTACTCTAGATACTTATTCCATAGTTCGCAAAAGCTATGAACTCAATGGACACAACTAATAAATGCTCTGAGTGATAAGACAAAAAAAGACTTACAAATCATCAGCTGTTCAACAAGACCAATCTAAGATCCTAAACTACATGTGAATAGGTGGATATTCCACAATTAGTACCATTTTTTCCCCTCCTGTCATCTGCAAAAAATAGTTGCCCAGAACAAGAGAATCCACGTAGTTTGTTGCCATGCTTCTCATAATCGTGCACCAAACCAACAGATGGGACAGTAACGATTCAAGGACCACAAAATGACACTCCTGGAGACATGGCTAGCTGACCTTCATTTAGTGGGCGCACCAGTTCCTGCTGAAGTACGACCACCACGGTCAACCCTCTAGTAGCCAACATCAGCTGCACGACCTGAGCCACTTCTACCACCACTTTGGCCCCCATATTCAGATCTATAACTGTAGTCACCCCTTCCATAGCTCCTTCCTCCATAGCTACCGCGGCCTCTCACCACTTCAGTTTTGAAGTTGTTACTCCTACCTGCTGTGAATCTTCCTCTGCGAGAGCCTGAAGTAAGAGGAAATAACCAATTTAAGTGAGAAAAATTGATAGACTGGTGAACGACATGACAAGACCTCATCTCAAACACTAGATAAAATGAATGAGTAAATGCATATAGCGGAAAGAAAATCTATGGATATACCCAATAAATCAAATTTTGATGAACAGAATGATGACCTAAATAAAACACTTGAGAGACATTTCTGTACAAGTAGGTTGCAGTTCGTTAACAATTACTCGCAAATGAGTTAATCATGCCGACCTAAATCTAGCCCAGTGAAGTGCTATCCACAACTCACGTGGGTTGTTAGCCGTTGGCAGGTCAGCCCCGAAAAGCAGATTTGGTTAGCTAATTTTCCAGATTCGCTCGATTAAATTATTTATCCATTTGAATGGCAATGCCTCACAGGTTCGCACGGAAAATTGTCATGGATTCATTTGAAATTAAAGACTAGAATACAGAAAAATTAAAGGAACATTTGACCATAATAAACATTTGTAATTTTGACCATTTGTCATGCATTTGTGATCTTATGATCTACTTGTTTCAGAACAGGATCATTTGGTGTATCTAATTAATGCAAAGCAATGATGCTTATCCAGTCATAAGATTGATTTTGCTACAGTACTTCAATGAGCATATAACTGAAAGAAGGGCACTGTATTATTGTACAAACTGACCTCGTGAACCATGAGTGCTCTTTTCCTCTATGAAACATTCAAGGCCTCCAATCATTACAGATTTTGTTTGGAAAGTCAAAAGAAGTTAGAAATAGACAACCTTGTCTGCAATTCATTGTGACATATTGCAATGCTTGGGCTGAACAAATGTCAATGCTGCTCCTTAAAAGTTAAAAAAAAACACCTAAAATGCAACACATAATGGTACTGTAATAGAACGTCCCACACTAATTATTCATTTTAGGCTTAATGTATAAAACTTAGTATTATGCTTTAACAAACATTTGAAAATTACAAGTATTTATTCATGCTACTTGAACGCCTATAGATCATGCAAGCAGACCGTGTTATGTTAAAAGGAGCAATTTCTGCAAATTTATGCACAAATTACTGAAGCCTAAGATAGGTTCAGATTTGGATTAGGTGAAAGAGTCCTGTTCAGATTCAGTTTCTGAGTCCAGATTGTAACCTCCCTTGAGTCGGCTTGTGAGCCAAGTTGCCCCTATATATTGGGCTTCTAGCACGATCAATAAAGCATCAGAATTCCGAGAATTTACTTTATATCAGGACTAGGGTAATTAGTGTTTATTACATATGGTATCAAAGCCATCTACGATTGAATTTACTTTGCTTCAGTTGTTCAAATGCAGCTGATTGAATTTCAGTCCAATGAAAGGAGTTCTTCTTCAACATATCATGCAATGGTCGGCAAATCAAGCCATAGTCTTTGATAAAACGCCTGTAATAGCCAGCCATACCCAGGAAACTTCTGAGCTGTGTGAGTGTCATTGGAGTGGGCCAATCTCTGATAGCTTCTATCTTCTTAGGATCTGTAGCAACACCTGATCCTGAGATAATATGGCCGAGGTACTCCACTTGCAAAGAGGCAAAGACGCATTTACTTTGCTTGGCATATAGTCTATGTTCTCGCAAAGTTTCAAAGACCATTTTGATGTGCTGCATATGCTCCCTTTTTGTCTTGCTGTATATCAATATGTCGTCAAAGAACACAAGCGGAAACTTCCTCAAATGTGGAGCAAAGACTTCATTCATTAAAGATTGGAAGGAAGCTGGAGCATTAATTTGTCAAGCCGAATGGCATACCACATATTCAAAGTGTCCAACGTATGTTCGAAAGTCGGTTTATGAATATCACTAGGCTTCATTCGGATTTGATGATATCCTAATCTCAAATCCAATTTGGTAAAGAACTTTGCTCCATGGAGTTCATCCAAAAGATCCTCAATCGCTGGTATTGGGAACTTATTCTTGATTGTTTGGGCATTAAGTTTCCTGTAGTCAATGCACAATCGCCAGGTGTGGTCCTTTTTCTTCACCAAAATCGCAGGTGATGCATAGGGGCTAGTACTGGGCCTGATGACACATGATTCAAGCAGTTCCTTAATCTGCTTTTCCATTTCATCTTTTTGCTTATGAGTACTCCATATGGACGTAGCATGGGGGTTCCATTCCTTTTTGCAGTGGTATAGCGTGATCACAGTTTCTTTCTGCGGCACTGATGTAGGTTCCGCAAAGACATCAGCAAACTCTTTCAAGAGCTGGTTCAGCTCGTCATTGGAGGTTCTATGTCATTCTTCTCAGATGTGTCTCCTAAAGTTCGTGAAGTGGGAAAAAGATATACCCAGTTGCTCCCCTCTTCAATTATTTTTCCATTTTCTATATTGTCATCAGCTGAATTCCTTTTTTGAAATAGTTGTCTTGCAAACATATGACGTCCTTTCCTCTTAGTTTTATCTTGACTTCTCTTGTCTGATAATCAAACGTAACAGACTGTTTCAGCTAGCCAATCGCTGCCAAGGATAATAGCATAGCCTTGCAATGGAATGACCTTGAAGGAATTGTGGAATTCGGTGTCCTGAATTTTGTATTTCATGTTTTGAACTTTTGCTCCTGTGTGCAATTTGCCACCACTGCTACCAAAAGTTTTTCTACTGGATTTTGTGTAGTTGTGTAGTGAATTCTTGTAGAGAATTTCACATCCATGAATGTGTTAGTACTGCCTGTGTCCACTAGAGCTGTAGCTTGTTTTCCACCAATGATCACCAACAATGTGAAAGTGGATTTGGAGCTTTTCCCTGGGCTGCCTGAATTGATATGTGCATGCAATTAACCTTTGATGGTGGGTCTGTAGGAGCAGCAGCATTATTTTCTTGCTCCTTAGTGTTTGTTCTTGTTCTTCCCCAGTCATCAAGTTCAGGGACTTGTACTGCTTACATCTATGGCCGAAAAACCATTTCTCACCACAGTATTTGCAAAGACCTGGTTCATTGAACTTTACCTCCGGTCTGGTGTTGGGTCTGTCCCCATCTTACGTGGTATTGCATTTTCTGTTCTGTCGTTGGGTTTGAAGTTTTGCTGAATGGAGTAGTTGTTCCTCGAGTATGTGTTTGGGGTGGAGCTGAATCTTCTTTGTTGACTGCTAATAGTGGCTAGAGCACCTTCTCCATGTCTCTGGCATGTTCAACTGCATCATAAAGTGTAGCAGGCTTGAGTGGTTTCATATAATGTTTGATCTCAGCCTTCAGTCCATTGATGTAGCATTTAACAAAGTAGGCTTCTTTAACATCTGGGTTTTCCTTCTTGTATTTGGACATTTTTCCTCGAACTTGTCTGTGTACTCAGATATTGTGAGGCAACCTTGCTTTATTGAGTTGAATCCATCAACACATCGTAAGCACTGATTTCAGTGGACCTCTTGAGTAGCACTTGACAGAATTATGTTTGGTTGAGATTTTCTTCTAGCACACCAGAGTTTCTCAGCCATGTATCTGCACGGCCTGTGATGTACATCTGAGCGTAATCGAACTTCACATTCTCTTGTACATACACCATAGCAAAGTATTTCTCAGTTGTTTGAAGCCATTCATGAGGATTTGACCCATCAAACTTAGGGAAGTCCATTTTGGGAGCTTTGGCAATGGATCTGTAGAATTGGGCGTCCCTGTCACCTTCTTGGTGTCGATTACCTCTTGGGTAATGATCTATGTCCGGTGGTTCACCTGGCCTGATGTTGTTTGGTTGGGGTTGGTGGTGGTTTGGATTTTGATGAGCACATCCCTAGTCTTTCACCATCTTTTCCTGTTGATGATGTTGCTGCTCAAGATACAACCAATGAAGTGAGGATTGGACCAATTACAAGGTCTCGTGCCAAGTTATTAGAACAACAGGTGAACTCCCTCTTAATTGATTATAATGTTTGTGACTATAAGAATTTTATACTGCCTAAGTCTTTGCATTTGTGTATGATCAGGTTTATTGATAACACGAGTGTTGGAGGAGGAGATGGCACAAGCATAGGAGAAGAAGAGGAGCAGCAAGGCATGGAGAGCATGAAGCATATGTGCGCGAGGGAGGAGAGGGAGGCAGGCGCACACCCCTGCAGCAAGGCAGGCGCCTAGGAGCTTGGCGTGAGAGCACCAAGGACATTTCCTTGGACACCACTTCTATCGGGCCTGCGAGCCTAAGTTTGGTCGAACCACTTTGGTGGTCGGTTTGTACCAGGACCAGATCTGACGATGGCAGAGGGTGGAGTGCTAGAGGAATAACCCATTTTCTCGGGTTTCGAGTGCTAACGAGGGGTTCTGGTGTGGTTCGGCAGACGATCAAGGAGAAAATCATGGGGATGCCCAGGACAAAAGCGGAGATCAAGTGTCAGCTATCTGAAGATTGATGTCACCTGTCTATCCTTTAGTCTTCATTCTGAACATAACGAAATAACTCTTCGCTGAAGTTATGAAGAATCGACGGTGATTCGTAGCTCTAGAGATCCAACGTCTCGAAGCATGACGGAGTCACTTTCTATTAATTACTGTTCTATTATTTACTCGTCCTTTACCGTTCTGTAACCAACTATATAAAGTCCCAGTGTGGACAGGATAGTGCTATCGAGAAAATTATGTGAAAGCTAAACCCTAGTTGTCTATTTCCTATTCTTAGATCCTTAGTTAATTTAGATAAAATCCTTAATTGATCGAGAGGTCTCCGATCTGAAGCTTATCGTCGGAGTTCCGCCTAACGGGATCTGACAAATTGGTATCAGAGCAATCGGTCCTAGGCCGAGAAGTGAGGAATTTTTTTGAGCAAGTAGAGATCGAGGGAGGTAAATTCTTCCGGACCTCTGGCGGCGAGTCGAATCGGCCAGACGAGGGTGGTTGGGGTCTCTCATAAATCCCACCCTCCCCTCCCTTTTCGCGGCGGCGGGGTGTTTGGTCGACGTAGGCGACAGCGGCGGCGACATCATTCAGACGCGGATCGATGGCGGCGGCGGCACAGTTCGGGTATAGGATTGAGGAAACCTAGCAGTTGCCGAAGAAAACTTCTCTGGTGGTAAAATTCGGTTAGGGTTGGGTTAGCCGCATGTGGCACCCAAGGCTAGTGGGGTGTATCCCCTAGTCCTTATATACCTCCTAGCTGCGAGTTTATTAGGTTAGACACATTAAAACAAAAACCCTAGATTCCAGACCGAATTGCTAGAAGCATTCATCTGAAATTATTCTCACCAATTCGTTTCGATCTGGTGATTGTTCTACTGCATAGTTTGCATGTTATCTGATGTTCCATTGGGAAATAGAAGATACATGACCGCTTCGTAGTTGGCGGCTATGTGCGCAAGTGTGTGGAGTTGCGAATATCCATAGGGCTGCGAGTTGTTGCACTGGCAACGGGGATCAGCCGGAGAGATCTCCGCAAGACACAAGTTATCGTTCATCCATCATCGACGTGCTCAACGAGAAGATCGGGCCACCCCATATCAGATTTGGTGGTGGTATGTTAAGATTATTGTAGTGATGGTGGAAGTCCGGCAGGGAATGTGGGTAATAGTGGGGATTGGGTGGGTTGTAGGGATCGGGGTTTAAAGGTAATTGGAAGTTGGGATTTGGATTTTGATGGTGAAATGGATATTGATTCCACTATGGGTAAATGGTGAGTTGTGGTGGATATGGGTGGGAGGCTAGAAATATGGGTTGTGTTGTGGGTTGTATGGTGGAGGCTGGATGTATGGGGTGTGTTGTGGTTGGATGTACTGAGCAGGCACATAACCGTACTGATTGTGTTGCTCCTCCTGGTAGTGTTGCTCATGCTGGAGTTGCACAATCTCCTGCTGCTCATACTGGTACTGATCGTGACTACCTTGGTCCTGGAACTGAAATTCATACCTCGATGGTTCAGTTGTGTTTATGCGTTGCCAATGAGGAGGACCATCATGCCAAAATGTTGTACCTTGATCTTATTGGGACTGACTGGAGGTATATTTATGTTTCTCTCCTTCAGGTATGCTTCCCTACCCTTGCTGATCACCTTCTGGTGGTTGTTTAGCTGGAGAAGGTACAAACTTTTCTGTAGTAGTGCGCTTCTCCCTGTCTTCCAGTAGCAAGGCTTCTAATCGAGCGAAATTATCATTCAAGGTCGCTACTTGTTGTTGCATACCATCCACTTTGGTACCAATTTCTTCAGCTCGTGAACTAACCTGTTCCACATCAAGCTTCAGTGTTGCAACCACCTGAGCATCCGCCTTATCCTTGTTGTTCTTGGACTTCGGCATCTCGATCTACAGCGGAGATCTGGAATCTTACAAGGAAATTAGTCCCTCAACCGTTTCTCGCTGTAGCTCGCTTCCGTCGCCCAACTACTCGCCCCACACAATGTACAAGATCGATCCCTACACCGAATTTTACCACCAGAGAAGTGTTCTCCGGCAACTGCTAGGTTTCCTCAATCCTATACCTGAACTATGCCGCCGCCGCCATCGACCCGCGTCTGAATGATGTTGCCGCCGTTGTCGCCTCCGTTGACCAAACACCCCGCCGCCACAAAAAGGGAGGGGAGGGTGGGATTTACGAGAGATCCCAACCACCCTCGTCTCGCCGATTCGACTCGCCGCCAGAGATCCAGAAAATTCACCTCCCTCGATCTCTACTTGCTCGAAAAAAATCCTCACTTCTCGTCCTAGGACTGAGTGCTCTGATACCAATTTCTCGATCCCGTTAGGCGAAACTCCGATGATAAGCTCCAGATCGGAGACCTCTCGATCAATTAAGGATTTTATCTAAATTAACTAAGGATCTAAGAATAGGAAATAGACAACTAGGGTTTAGCTTTCGCATAATTTTCTCGATAGCACTATCCTGCCCACACTGGGACTTTATATAGTTGGTTATGGAATGGTAAATGACCAACGGTAAATAATAGACAGTAACTCTGTCATGCTTCGGGACGTTGGATCTCCAGAGCCACGGATCACCGTCGATTCTTCATAACTTCAGCGAAGAGTTATTTTGTTATGTTTTGAATGAAGACTGAAGGATCGACAGGTGACATCAATCTTCAGATAGCTGACACTTGATCTCCGCTTTTGTCCTGGGCATCCCCATGATTTTCTCCTTGATCGCCTGCCGAAACACACCAAAACCACTCGTTAGCACTCGAAACCCGAGAAAATGGGTTATTCCTCTAGCACTCCACCCTGCCATCATCAGATCTGGAGTCACGAGCTCGCCTCTATGGTGGTAACAGAGTCCATCTTGACGGCGCTGTCGGTAGAGAGGCGGCGGACGCGGCTGGCGTCTTGGTAGAAGCGGTAGGCCAGATACGGCGACTGGTGCAGGATTGGGTAGTACTGCTATGCGAACGCGTTGCCCACCTGTAGAAGCACGCGGAAGCGCAATACACAGCCACTAAATCAGCCCGGAACCATGACGAGAACACTGGATACTCTGAACCTGAGGAAACCGAAGCTTACCACATTCGCGGGTGGCGTCTGTCCAACGGCGGCGGTGGCCATGGGAGATGGATCACGGAAAATGGAGGTGGCGGGTTTTGGGGGGGCGCGTGCTTGCTCGGTCCGCGGCGCCAGGGCAGCGGCGGCAGCGCTTCGAGTCTCGCTGGGAAGAAAAATGAAATGGACCGAACGGAGGAGGATGGCGGCTTTCCGAGAATACCTTTTTTCGCGGCGTTAAGAAAACCTCTCAGTCGACCCAACAAAGTCTCATTTTCGCCGGTTTGGGCCAAAACTTCATCATCCGCAGACGTTGGGACATCGGCGGAAACGACAAGGCGACGTGGGCCAGCTCTGTCGACGAGACAAGGCGATTTTCTTTCCATTTTTTCCTTTTCCCTCCTTTTTTTCCCCCACATACTGCCCCCTCCCGCCCGCAACTCCTGGCATTTTTCCTCACTCGGTCGCCCCAGATCTGGTACCCATGCTGCCGAAGAAGTTCACATGCCCCCGAACCACTGTTGTCCCAACGCCGCCGAAGCAGAAGAAGCCGAGGGTGCTGATGAAGAGGCCGCCGGGCATGACCAACACCTAGTGGGTGGAGGACATGAAGCGCAGGGCCATTGAGAACGCCGGCCGCCAGCAAAGGGAAGCGATCTCGTGACCAGGCATGAGGAGGAGGCGAGGGCGGCGGAGCAGGAGGAGGATATGGAGGAGGAGGCGGCGAGGACGGCGTCGGCCATGGAGAGGAGCTCGCTGGCGGTGAAGAGGCCTGTGATTCCGCCTCATCCTAGCCAGTACGGTGGGTGGGGCAGCCAAGCAAGTGTCGCCTCCCCGACAAACTTCTCGTTGTCACCGTCGTCGCGCTGGAGCACTCGCCAATACTCGCCGTCGTCTGAGCACTACGCCCATGTTGATCCGCACAGCGGTTTCAACCCCAACATCGCCTTTCCACACTGCCCTCCCCTGGGTGGACATTCTCCCTTCAGCGCTGACATCAACATGGCGTATGGAGCCTTACCGAGCTACTCAAGCTTGCCGAAGCTGCGCCACGGCCCACTCCCCTTCGCCCCGAGTCACGACGCCCGCATCATACTCGGTGGAATGACCGGCGACACCTACATGGACGAGCTCATCACAACCGGCTCCATGGCGTCGGCGTCATGTCCTGGGTTCTTCACGAAAGACGGCAGCATGGAGTCGCAGCAGCAGACCGGCAACATGAAGTCGCAACTGCAGACCGGCGACTACCAGGAGCATGCCGAGCCGGAAGCCGGGGCATAGGAAGGAGATACCTAAGAGGAAGAAGCGGCGGGCAAAGGGAAGAAGAAGAGAGTGCCAAAGGGAACCAAGCCAGCCGAGCCTCGCATCAAATGGAGCTCCAAAGAAGACGAGTGCCTCGCCGAAGCCTGGAAGACTGTGAGCATGGACGCGATCACCGGCGCGAACCAAAATTCCGATAACTCCCGGAAGAGGGGTGAAGACTTCGTACGACGAGCATCGGCTCGTTGATCCCGACTTCAACTAATCAACATGGAGCGCGGCGAGAAGGCCATGGCCAACCATTGGGCAAACATCCAACAAGCTTGCAACAAGTGGCATGGGATTCAAGAGGAGCTCCAAGCTCGCCCAGAGAGCGGCACCAATCTCGAGCGGCAGGTGAGAACACTTTCGCTCGGAGATTATATCCAACAAGCTTGCACCAAGTGGCATGGGATTCAAGAGGAGCTCCAAGCTCGCCCGGAGAGCGGCGCCAATCTCGAGCGGCAGGTGAGATCACTTTCGTCTAGTTCTTCCTTTTGATCGTTCGTCATGTTCGCCGACATTTTGTTTGGTTTGGTTTAGATGGTCTGGATGTTACCGCAACGAAAACTACTTGGTCGAGTTCAAGTACCACAACGACAACTACTAGGCCGAGTTCAAGTTCCTGCACGTCTTCACAAGGATCGAATCGTGCGAGAAGTGGACGGAAGTCCGACTGAGTCTCGCCAAGGGCAAGGACGGTGCGTACATTCCCAATGCGCCGCCCGCTGCATCCTCCTTCGAGAAAAAAGCAAGCTGCCATTGGGCGGTGGCGACAGAGATGAGCACCGCAGCAAACGTGGGAGGCCGTGACGGACAGCACGACGGGGCTCGGAGGCAGAGAGCTCTGTGGAAGTTTTATATCTGAACCTGAAGATACAAGGGTCCTGGGCATAGATGTTCAGGGGCCTTCTAAAAAGTTTACAAGTTGGACTACTTTTACTGAACCACTTTTACGGGCTCTATTCAGGACTATTTTTGCAACCAAAACAATAATAGTCGGATTTTTAACTTAGAAGGGTTCATTTTAGCGGGGATACGGACGCAAGGAAAGAAAAAGGAAAAAACCCATTCATGGGATTGACCCGGAGACAAATGAGTAAATAATATTTGCATTGCACATGCATATGCTTAGTGGTATATGTATAGGAACCATCAGTGCATCTACTGTCTACTATCTAGCACTATCTACAAAGAAGCTAATGGAACCTACAGCACATGGTATGATATATGACTTCCATTTCATTATCCTTCCATCATATGCAACCATGTAGGTGGCCAGGTTGTTCTTTGCCGCTGCTTATCTTGCACAATCTGCAAATAGGAGGTCTGTTTTTGTACCTATGCCATATCTCATGCCGAATGAGGCACAGGACATCACTGTAACTGCAGGCCCCAAACGGTGGAGGATTTTCCCTTCCGCCCATGAAAGAATTTTAGTTTGCCAAATTCTCAAGATCTCGCACCAGCGGAAGCTTGAGGAAAGAATCTCAAAGGAACATCTCGTATCCGCAGGCCACTTCCCCAATATGATGCAAGAGTCAAACCAAATATTGCCATGACAACAACAGAACATGCTGCAGGAACTGCCTGACTGATTCCAAGAAATTGGGTAGCAAGAAGTCCTGCTAGGGTTGAGCTCTGCATTCCAGTACACACTGAAATAGTTCTACAAACAGGCTCTTCTTGTCTGCAAAATGCAATAACAAACTTAGCAAAAGGGCATCAGGGCGCTTCTGAAGTCTGGCTGTCTGCCAGTAATAGATTTCTAATTCATAATGTAATGTAGCAGAAGAACCTAATGATGATATGATACTAGTTTACCTTTCCACACCGAGGATTAAGTGACCAAATACTGTTAATTACAAAGCCATTTATCAGGACGGCCAGTAGAGGGAATTTATTTCCATAGTTAGAAAAATAATGGCCACGGCTAATGTGGATAAAAAGCTCGGTTTTTATAACTATTTAGCAATTAAAGCGAGTAAATTAGGAAAAAGTAATACAGACACGGCACCAGAAAAGTTCCACTGACGTTAAAAGAGAATATGAAGTTATGATATTTATACCATATTTTACCCTGTCTTTTGTAAATGGAAGTATTTAATTATGTCAAGCGGATGGAGCTAATCAGCTAACAAGGAAAGTAATTGGTTAATAAAATTCCCTTTTCTAAAAAAAATTGGTTAAAAAATAAGGAAAGTAAAAAAAATAGATTTCCTTTTTCTGAAATAGGTCAAGAAACCCATTTGTCAATGAATATGATGCATATATTATACTTGTATGAATTCCGACGAGTTTGTGTAGCTCATGCGTGAGTCGATTTTATCTCTTTGTTATAGTAGTTCTATGAAATTAGTAATTGGTGTTGTCTCGTGGCAAGACAGACGATGACCTCACTAATTGTGAACCAGACGGTTAGGAGAGCTTCACCAGACCTGTCCTAGTTGCTCCAGAGCTTAGCGTATTGACCGCGAAAATCTTAGGCGTGGGGCTGGATCTGTTTTGTTTGGGCGAAAATCATAGGCGTGGGGCTGGGTCTGTCTTGTTTGGGCAAAAATCTTAGGCATGGGGCACGGACAGGCGGACGACACGAAACTAGCTAGAGGCTCACTAGGCAGACACAGCAGAACAGAAAGTAGCCTCAGCGCTCCTGGAGGAACAACCCACTTCAAGCTGTATAGAATATGACTTTGGCAGAGGTAACAAATAGAAGCATCGGAGAAAATAAATATCTCATATACATAAAAAATCAAAGAGATTCGAGATAACATTAAACTGTGCTTTAGCAAGATCAAGGACAAACAGTTATGTGAGAAGAATATTAAGAACGAATAAATTGTTATCTCAGTATCGAATTACCTGAGATGAGGCAACTTGGAAACCCAGTAACCCACAACAAAGGCCGCGATGTGGAAAGTTACTATGGGAAGAAGTAACATGAGTCCTTCTGATGAGAGGAGCATCCTCCTATTTATAGCAAGAGGGCTCCCAATACAAAGCAACGTTCAAAAAAGCGGTGGCTGAGCGGCGCTTAAGCGGATAAGCGAGCGCATCGGTGAGCTATCGCTCAGGATTAGGCCTGAGCGGCCCATTAGGCCTGAGAAGCCCAATTTGGGGGAGATAAGGAGGGAAACGGGCCAAATAGATAGGGCTAAGGGCTCCAGCGTGTACCAGTTCGTCGACTCTCGCGAGACAGACCAGAGAGGCGGCGCTCAGCCCTTGCGCCGCGCCAGATCTCCCTCCTCCGCTCGTCCTCAACCCTCTCCTCGACCCCCTTGTGCTGCCCGCCGGATCTCCCCCTCCCCAGCTCACGCAAGCTCACGGGAGATGTCATGGTTGGGATGGAGGAGCACGAAGGTGTAGATCGATCCAGGCGTGTGTGCTGTGTTGTGTTGGGATGGAGGAGCACGAAGGGTTGGTTGGGGTTGGGTGTGAAGATAGAATGGGGGCGGGGGTACAATTGCAAAGTGGCCAGTGCTAGCTAGGGCAAGCGATGCATCTTCGCTCGTGTGCGTGCTGGCCGCTGGGGCTTTGAGTGTTGCGTTGGGCCTAGCTGGGCCGGGTGGTACCCAGCCCAATTCACCCTTTTCTCTCTGTAGAATTGCTTATACGGAGTATATGCCTAGGATTGCTTCTACTTTTCTGTCCGTACATATCCGTACAAAACGCTTAAGCACCGCTTAAGCTCGCTTAAGCAGTAGTTCCTCTAATCGGAGCCTCAACGCTCGCTTACCGCTTACCGCTTTTTTGAACCTTGATACAAAGTGATGTGCACACCATAGCAACAAATGGCATTACTGGTTGTATGACATTAACCACCGGTTTAGCATAGGTATTCAAAAGGAGACCTAATGTCACAGGAACAAGCACCACCTAGCAAACGGGAAATCACATCACAGGAAGACCATATTTATAAGCAAGTATGTATGGAATGCAAGACAAAATCATTACTGCTCAGGATTACCAGCCGTTTTATTACTTTTTTTTATAGAAATGAGAGCCCCGGCCTCTGCATCATGATGATGCAGACAGCTTTTTATATTAAATAAAAGTAGCAAAAGAGTATCAATTATTACCTGCAAAATAGATTTAGCCATCGCATTTCCATTAACCGGAACCACTGAACCAATCAATAATCCAGTGAGAATAGGCGTCACAATCACCGAAGATATCGTCGAGTAGCTTGTCAGGAGAATACTTAAGGCAACATCTCCTTTCCCGAGGAAACTAGCATAGCTCGAAAGCTGCGCACCAGAGACACAGCAAGTAAGCATGAAACCAGCAAAGAAGAGCGATGGCATCTTGAATACCCTAGCGATCAGCATGCCCAGCAGCGGCTTGAGTATGTACTGTGCCACGTAGCGAATCGACAGTGGAGAAAAGAGGACAAACCTCTTGAAGGCCAGCGCGAAGTCGTCGAAGGATAATTGGATGCCAATGGACAGCATGATGCCTCCGAGTGCAGGTGCGTACAACTCCTTGGAGACCCTACAGAAAGTTATAATAATCAAGGGATGTGCTAATTGTCCAAGATTCCAAGCCAAAAATCACCTTGAAGAGTCAGCGGCTGATTGGCTCACCAGGAGAAGGTAGCAGGGTTTCCGAGAGCGGTGACGGCTGTGGCGACGACGACGAACGGGAGCAGCGCGGAAACCGCCTGCGTGGAGTCCCCGTCCCCCTCCTCGGCTGACGAGGAAGCATCGGTTTCAGCGCGGAAGGAGAGTATCCAGGCGCTCCCATCGCGGCGCGGCCAACCGACGCGGCCGAGAGACGGCGCGGAGCAGAATGTAGTGGGCGCTGCCGCCCGGCGCGGCCGCCGCCAGAGGAGCGCCGATGGGGAGGCGGACGGCTGCGGCGGGGAGGAGATGGAGCGCAGGGGGCGGAGGTGGTGCGAGTTGGCGTGGCCCAGTGGGTAGCGGGAGGAGGAGGAGACGGCCGCCACGGCGACGGACATGGCGATGGTGAGAGGCGGTGTGAATCGGATTGGGCGGTCCAGAAGAAGGGGTGCTGGCGGTTGGATGATAGAACGGAGGTAACTCACCAGCTTCAAGCTTCCCAAAATATGAGTGAGAAGCTGACCCGAACGCTCCAGATTCGTGAAGCTAGCTTCGCAGATTTGGCCCGATAGCACGTACAAAATGCGGAGCTAGCTATTCGGTCCGCTGCGTTTTCTGGGAAGCTGGATTTTGAGGTATTTACGACCGCATGCCACCGCTAAGTGAAAGGGTCGAAGCGTTTTTCTTCTATTGCCACGCGCTGCTCGACATCTCTCCAGTTGGCTTCGTCTTTCTCCCACCTTTGATAGAAATTGGACGCGCGCCGCCGCCGGCTTCCCGCGACCGCGTCCCCAGCCTTCTGCGATCGCGCCGCCGCCTTACGAGTTCGCCGAACTCATCCCGCGTCCGAGCTCAACCGATTCCTCCCGCGTCCGAGCTCGCCGACCTCATCCCGCCTCCAAGCTCACGGCGACCGGCCCCTGCCGCGACCTCCTTTGGTTGCTCCTGCCTCCTCCGGCCGGCCCCTTCCGCGACCTCCTCCGGCATCACCATCCCGAGCCGCCCCTAGTTGTTCAGCTAGCCCAAATACGTTGTTTTTGGGTTGTGATGTAACACCTAGTGATACATGTGTATTACTCCCTCCGTTCCAAATTAGATGATTTTCATTTGTCCACATACGGATGTATCTATACTTGTAACATGTCTAGATACATCCGCATGTTGACAAATGAGAGTCATCTAATTTAGAACGGAGGGAGTAGGTGACAAGGATTAGCCTGGTTACGTATGTGGTTGGTGGCTGTTTGGCCAGCTGTGTGTGGTGGCGTGGCCCACCTGTAGGTGTGTGGGGCAGGTTATAAGCCTCGGTGTGTCTTGTGTGTCGGCAGACAAGAAAGAATTGAAAAGAAACTTCTCTGCCTTTGCTTCCTGCTCTGCTCCTCTTGCGTCCGCTTCTCTCTCTATCTCTGTGTTCTTCTTCCCAGGTATCCGATCCAGATCAAACTCACGCCGCGAATCCTTCGTTGGCCAAGGGTAGTTACAGTGGTATCAGAGCTTCGTCCGATCCACACCAAATTTTCCCCAAAAATTTCCCAAAAAAAAAAATCCCCAAATCCCTGGCAATCCAGTTTGAGCCAGACGAGGAGAAGCCGGTCATGGCGAGCTTGGAGGAGCTCCGAGCCGACCTGCTGCGAAGACTCGCAAAATTTCTTCCGATGGAAGAGAGCAGCGCAGCAGCTTCGTCGTCTCTCTCAACCACATCGTCGACCAAGAGGACGGCGGCGGCGCCGCTCGCGCCCATCGCCACAACCACGCCGAAGCTCGTGTCGGATCCCGTACTGGAGCAGCAGATGACCAAGCCGTCGTCGTCCTTAGTCTTCTCGGCGGGTCAGGTCGTCGGTGATGGTGGTCCACACGCGGACGCCGTCTTCGCCTCCGCCCTGCCCACAAGGTGTTCGACAATGTGCTTGGACGTCAACGGCGGCAGCGACTGTGCCGTGGACGCGTTTCTATAAATGGATAACACACGACCTGAGGTCGCGGCACCCACAGAGCTCACCTATGGCTGCGTCAACGCCACCAGCAGCACAGACGCGGTGGTGCCTGCCAAGTGTTCAACGGTGGGTCTCGACCCCAATATCGGCGCCGTTGAAGTTGGGGACTCATATCAGCAGTCAGGGATCGTTTCCACGGTCAATCCTGGACTTGTGGGAGCTCCTGATCAGCCTGGATTGCATCTGGCTCGACCACCGCCATGGCCTGTGTGGATGTCATCGGTGCTCTCGACGGCGTCACCAACCTTCAGGTCTTGTAAAGGTGTTCAAACTGAAACAAGAACCTTCCAGTTGTTGATACCAGATATGGCCGAGATTGCTGATGAAGATAGTTCCACCAGCATTGATTTGATATGTGCCTTATGTGATAAGGGTGGTGAAATCGCAAGCTGTGAAGGCAAGTGCCTGAGGTCATTTCATGCGACAAAAGATGCTGGTGAAGACTGCAAAACATTATGCTATGCAAGGGCCCAGTTCGATGCGATGAAAGTTTTTCTGTGCAAGAATTGTGGACATGAAAGATATCAGTGTTTTGCTGGTCACAGGTTGGGTTCAGCTAAAACAGGTCCTCCTGAGGTATTTCCTTGTGCTTCAGCAAATTGTGGTCACTTTTATCATGCTACAGGTGTTGCAAAGTTACTCTTCCCTCAAAATGATGCAAAAGCAACTGAGTATACAACAAGGATTATCAATGGGTGGAAATTTGCATGTCCAGTTCATAGCTGTCATACTTGCACGTATGGTGAAAACAAGGAGGTTACGGAGCAACAATTTGCTGTTTGCCGGTGGTGCCCAAAGTCATATCATACAGTGGAGGATCATGCAGTGCAACTGACACCAGAGGTGCTCAACTTATTGGAACTGCAGGATATCTTGGAGGCATATCAGTTGTCATTATCTATCAATGCATTGTCTGGAGCCACAGATGGGGACACAGTGCGCATCCGAGCACTGGTTCAAAACCAAGTCATGCTCATGCTGGTAGATACTGGAAGCAGCCACAGCTTCCTGAGTTCTTCATTTGTGGACAGAGTACACTGCACTACTATGAAAATCACTCCAGTTTCAGTAAGGGTGGCTAACAATGAAGTGATGCATTGCAACACAATGATCAAGAATTTTGAGTGGGGGACACACGGGGAGACATTCAGCCATGATATGAGAATATTACCTCTGGGAGCTTATGATGCCATTATTGGTATGGACTGGCTCAAATTGCATGGGGATATGGTTTGCAATTGGGCACAACAAACATTGAAGTTCAGTCACAAAGGCAGACAGGTGGTGCTACAAGGTATACAGCCAAACCCTTTGCTGCCATTACAAGAAGTACCAATTGAGCAAGTCCTCAAATGGAATAAAGGAAATGATCTGTGGGCTTTAGCTGTCTTAGAGTCGGCTACTGAGGAACAACAACAACAGGCGCCTTGTGAAGAAAGGGAATGCTACAGTGCCCAGGTGTTGATCAAATGGAAGGGAATTCCGGCGACATCAGCAACCTGGGAGGACCTCTACGTGCTGAAGCAACGTTGCCCTACTGCTCTTGCTTGGGGACAAGCAAGTTGTAACACCTGGTGATACATGTGTATTAGGTGACAAGGATTAGCCTGGTTACGTATGTGGTTGGTGGCTGTTTGGCCAGCTGTGTGTGGTGGCGTGGCCCACCTGTAGGTGTGTGGGGCAGGTTATAAGCCTCGGTGTGTCTTGTGTGTCGGCAGACAAGAAAGAATCGAAAAGAAACTTCTCTGCCTTTGCTTCCTACTCTGCTCCTCTTGCGTCCGCTTCTCTCTCTATCTCTGTGTTCTTCTTCCCAGGTATCCGATCCAGATCAAACTCACGCCGCGAATCCTTCGTTGGCCAAGGGTAGTTACATGTGATTCTTTCTCTTGACCTGGGCCAAATCTTTCGGTTTTGGGCTTCCAGCCCAACTAGCAACCAGAAGCTTCACCGAACGTTTCCAGCTCCGGTAGCGATATTGAGAATCCTAGCGACGGAGTTGGAAGTGAGAATTTGAGAATTTTGAGAGGCTGGGACGTTGCCGAACACGCACTTAATGCTGCCAAAAACCCATGTGTTTATACGGAAAATAGTTTCACATCTTTTTAGTTCGGGAACTTTTTCTCTCAGATATTTTGTTCGTGGAACTTGTTTCTTTTCCACAGTTTTCGTTTGTCGAACTTGTTTTTTTTCCACAGTTTTTATTTGTGGAACTTCGTAATACTAGTAATCATGCACGTGCCACACACGTGTAATCTTATGAACTTATTTGCCGCCCTTTGTCACCTCGGTGTTCTGATTTTTTTAATGCGAATGATGCAAATACTACAGAGACATATTCCAGGCATAATAAATTTTATAATTTACACATACAATTTTATTATCCAATCATCAAAAAGTCTAATTTCATTTATCAAAGTGAAACAAAAATATATAGAGGTTTGTATAAATAGAACAACATGTTTAATTTCACCCACAGAATAGAGGTTTGCATAGCAATCCATAATCAAACTGACATTAAAAATATCACAAAGTTCCACAAGCGAAAACTTAAATCCAATAAGGTGAAATCATAAAGTTTCAAAGCACTTGGCTTCTTATTTATTAGGACCAACGGCCTAGTGTAGTTCATCCATCTTGTTGGCAGTGGCGTCTTTCTGCTCGCAATAAACGGAAGTTGGAGGTGCATGATAACAATCGTCAGCCCATAAATATTTGAAAATGTAGATCCTAAAATTATTAATAGTGACATTAAAACGGCGATGACAATTTTTCAAGAAATGACTTGGTGGGTGTTTGATCAACCTCCATAGAGGTTGCCATGATGAAGCCAACATTGGCCTCACCGGGAAGATCATCTCTATGCTGTTCGGCCAATTCTTCAAAAATGTGGAGAAAACCGACGTCCATGCCAGCATTCATGACTGCTACTTCCCTCATTGGAAATATGTGTCGTGATCAACCGAGCCAACATACATGACCACACCAGCGCTATATACAGTTGTTGCAATATAAAATAAGATAAAGTATAAAATGTACATTCGATAGTATTTATTCAAATATAAAATAAATCATACAAGCATACCAGTAGTTGAGCCATGTTGGTTCTTGAACACATCAGAGAAAACTGCACACAGGACAGAAAAGTATGGTTAAATGAAAAACAATCATATTATTCTCGTACAGGGTACCACCGAGGAGGAACCTATGACAGAGGGTCATATACTGGACGTTGTTTTCCCGTACTAAACCCACAATTTCAGACAGAAGTTTAAACCTGCTCCTAGCTTGCACAAACATGCGATGTAATAGAAATAATTTGACACACCTAAACATGTTCTATGGTTAAATATTGTAGCTGTGGACATTGCTGACAATAGTTGCTTGCTGGGCATAAACTACACTGAGCGGAAAAAATGTAATGCATCCCCTCTGACAATAATTGCTTGCTAACAATAATTGTCTGAAAAAACAAAGTTAAGATGATGGATACAATAGGATTGATATATAGCTGGGCTTAGTAATGCATCCCCTGCCGTCCAAATATGAAGGCATAAACTACAAAATAGTTGCTTGCAGAAACTATATCAATATGAAGCATTCTTGCATACAGCTGCACCATAAGAAAAAGAGCAAGCTGTTAGTGGATAGATCGTGAAATGAGGTGGAGCCGAGAAAATATTTCCACCGAGATCACCTAAAACTGAATGAAGATATGCAGGTGTTGCGCAATAATTCCTGAATCAACCGTCGTAAATGTTGCAAACGATAAAAATATTCTGATGCCATGGCTGCATGGTTCGGTATACAGATCATCTGCAAGCTATAGCTCCCCTTTTCAGCACACCACAATGATACCATAATACATATTCCAAAAACTTCAGCGCAAAAATAACCATAACACAGTGAGCTAGTGGAGAAGTAGTACTCAATTGGATACTGACCTTCAGTAGTTCAGTTTACCATAATACAATAATGATGGAAAAATGAGGGCAGGTCTGGGCCACTATGCTTCGCAACGAAATTTGTCTCATAGATTGATGTGAATCCAGTATCATCGCCCCTGCAGGGCTGCAGGACATGAAATACAGACCTTCAGTAGTTCAGTTTACACCAAACAAATCAAGGAATAGCTTAGATCAAAACCCAAATACGGAAACAGATAATTATTAAACAAACATCTAATTTTCTCCAAGTTGTGTAGGGTGTCGGAGGAGCTGTGTGTCCTCGCGTGGGAAGGGCGGTGCGGGCAGGTCGGCAGGGGGCACGTCGGGAGCCAGTGCGACGGCGGCGGGCGTGCTCACATGCCGGCGTCCAGGATGGCGGTGGGTAGTCGCGAGTACGGCGATGTGGCAGGGGGAGTCTCGCGTGATTCTGGTGGTTCGGGAAAAAAGGAGCAGGAACGACGGGATAGGATTAGCGTGATCAGCGTCCGACACTCCGACGCGGTGTTTTACGGAATAGATTTGGTCCATTGGATTTACTGGTTAGACGGTGAAGATCTGTTGGATCCCCACACTCTGTGTCTTTTTTATATTATATAAGTATAAGTAATATTGCATGTGCAATGCACGTATCCACCAATTTAAACTAAATTCGATGGAAGCCGTCGCTGCCGGTGCCATCTGCATCTTCATCGTCGCCTTCGTCTAAGAATTGACGGGTCCTCGCCTCCTCTAGTTGCCGCTCTGACACTAGGAGGGGTGGGGACCTCGGTGTAGGAAATATGCCCGAGAGGCAATCATGGAGATGATGATATTTCGATGTATCCATGTTTTATAATAATAGATTCCCTGGCGCGGCTTGCCGCGCGCCACCCGCCGTTGACACTGGTTTCAGTTTGCAAAACGCTATACCAAACATTCTTAATATGACACAATTAACGCCTGGAACGAACAATTAGCAGGCATCACAAAATTAAGTCAAATAACCAATTTAGATTCGTAACATGTAAGAACCAATGGAGGAAAAAGAAACCTTAATCTTTACTGAATCCAAGAACCTCTTCGTCTCTGCTTAATCAATATTGTGTGTTGACATGTTTGTCAGGAATTTGAATGTTTGAAATTATAATTTTTGTCATATGACATAAATAGGCAGTGTTTCATTTTGGGGTAATTTTTTTTGGTCATTCCGATATATTTTGCATGGAGTTATTGATATTCTTTTATTGTGTTTTTTATTTCAGTTAGAAAGAAAGTTGTCAAATTCAAATGCTGTGTAAAATTTAAGTTTAAAAATAATTTTGGAAAATTGTTTGGAATGGCTATTTGTTGAAATGTTTTTGTAGTTAAATTTTTTTTGGGAAAAGCTTGCAGTTATGAGTTGTTTAAATTTTAGAATTTGTTAAATTTGGGAAGTTTTTTTTAAAATTATTTCTTTTGTTTACTGAATGCTTGGTTTTGAAAGGCATTCAAAAATTAAATTCTCGTATTTTAATTTTGGTCATATGACATCAAAAGGCGTTGTTTATTCTTGTAGTCATTTTTTTCCCGTATTTGGAAATAACGCGGTGTTAAGAATTTTAATTTCGAAATGGTCACATTGGAAAGTTTTTCGGATTCGAATCTATTGGAATTAAAAAATATTGTGTGTTGGCATGTTTGTCAGGAATTTGAAGTTTTGAAATTATAATTTTGGTCATATGACATAAATAGGCAGTGTTTGATTTTGGGGTAATTTTTTTTGGTCATTCTGATATATTTTGCATGGAGTTATTGATATTATTTTTTTGGGTTTTTTTATTTCAGTTAGAAAGAAAGTTGTAAAATTCAAATGCCGTGTAAAATGTAAGCTTTGAAATAATTTTGGAAAGTTATTTGGAATGGCTATTTGTTGAAATGTTTTTGTAGAAGGTTCATAAAATGTAAGTTTTGAAATAAAAAGGTTTAATTAGTTCTTGTAAGTAAAATTATTTACAGTTGTTTAATCGTGCATGGAAATGTGTTAGTTGTAAAGGTTCGATTTTTCTGCAAATTTTGGTATACTTCTTGTATTTTTCTGAGTTACGGATTAAAAGATATGATTTTCTCAATTTTCAGCATTTTCTGCAATTATTTTAAAAATATGGGAGATCTGACAGGCAGACCCATGATGACATCACCGCGTGGCGTCACCGCCGGCCATGGACGCGGCCGCTCTAGCGCGCTCGCGCGCGCGCCTGCGCGCGCCGGGCCAGCATCGCGCGGATCCGACGGAGGACGCGTTAGGGAGCCGGAGGGGCGGCGCTGGGGACCATTTGGTCGTCGGAGGAGCTCCGGCGACGCTCCCAGGCGGCGGCGGACGGTGGCGACCAAGGCGACGAACCAGGGCACGGGGAGGATGAGGAGAAGGTCCTACGGGACCGGCGGCTCACCACGAAGTCGATGGGAGGGTCGGGGAAGCCGGAGGAGGTCGGGGCAGCGTGAATCGGGCGTGGCGAGGCGGCGGCCGGCCACGGGGAAGACGACCCCGCATAGCGAGCTCGGGGCATCCCGTCAGGCGCTACTTGGCGAGGAGGTGGAGGAGATTGAGTCGGTCGTTCTGGTGCTCGTCGATTCGTCTGGGGCGGCGTGGGACGGCGGCGAGGCGCGTCGGCAGCGGCGGCGCCACCGCGGGCGGGAGAGAGAGGAAGAGGAGATGGGGGTTGTGCTGGCGTTTTTTCACGGATGCCCCTGTCGTTTTCTAGATTTCCAAAACGGTCCTTTGCGGGCGTTTTTTTTGCAAAATGGCCGCGCAGGAGCGGATTGGGGAAGGAGAACTGCACCGAGGGCACGACGCGGTGTGCCCCTGTGGAGCGGGACCGGCGAGGGACCGGCGATGCTTTGGCCCCACAGTCAGTGACCCCTCAAACACACACCACGACGGCGCTCCAGAAGTGAAATTCTACCAACAAACGCACGGCCCAGATGACGCGGCAGTTGGTCGATCCGACGGCCGAAATGCGTCGATCGCTGAGGAGCGCCCGTGAGGTCTCGAGGTTTACCTCTGTGGAGGTGCCTTGAATAATGTCTTTGTATTGATTGGCAAGTACGTGACTTGTTTGTGAAACTCATTACTTGTATGGTTATTCTAAATATGTCCCTAGTCGGAGTTCATGTGAGGACACACTTGAATATTAGACTAGCACATGTATTGGTTGATGACTATGTTTCACAAGTCATAGACACGAAACTACCAGTACTACCACGTTCTCTCCCCATAATCTCAACCCTAGGTCCTAACCATGGGATTTGATGAGTTAACCCCTCGTCAATTGGCGCCGTCTGTGGGAAAGAATAGTGTGGACTCACGGTTTCTTCGGTTCCATCGGAAAACGGCGACTCGCCGATCGGATCTACAAACGGCAACTCGCCGGCTGCATCAACAAACCAGAACTCGCCGACTCGGGCGGCACACGGCAACTCGCCGACTCACTCGACAAACGGCAGCACGCCAGCTTCACCTGCAAAAAGCACATCAGATCCTCTGATGGATTTCGAGCCACACTCGCCAGAATTCCAGGAGGCCTTCTCCGATCTCGAGTCAGGTTTGGGTTTAACCGTTGGTTCGTTCAATTTTTTCGTCAACAAGCTTGGTGTGCAGGACTTGACAGATCCACGCCAACTCGCGACTTCCGCACCCGCGGCTCCGTCGACTACGGATCCATCAACTGCGTCCATACCATCGTCGATCCTCCAAGCTTGCTCGTCTGCAACAACCATGTCGACTTGAGAGATCAACGAGCTCATTGAAGAACTCCAAGGCGAGGAGGCCGAATCAGCATACCGCACAAACGATCCCGAGCTCGATCTCCCACTCGAGGATAGTTTCGACTGCGGGATCTCCCTCAGCGACTTCGACGAGCCCGAAACTCATATCGACAACTACGTCGACTCCGAGATCTGCACCAACAACAACCTCGACTTCGAGATTCATAACAACTTCGCCGACGCAGAGATGAGCATAGGCGATGAAGGCATCGACAGCGAGATCCGTCCAGACGGACCACTCGATGGGCATATCGACTCCGACATGAGCCTTGATGAGACGTCGAGTCCATGACGGGACTCGAAAACACATACACATACCCTCGGGTGATACCCCAGCAGGTCTACGTTGCCTTCGCCGCAGAATCATCTGATGCTGCGGCCAGTCGCAGGCCTACAGAGTTCCCGTGCACGGTTACTATGCCGGATGGAGTCACAAATCTCACAATTACTGCTGAGATGGCAGCAAAAGCAGATAAAGTCATCAAGGAGTGCACAATGATGCCAGCAGACGCAACACGGGAGGAGATGTTGACCTTCCAGTACTTCAACTGGCAGGAATCACTTCGACTGCAGCAGATCAGAGCAACACTCGAAGAACGTAAAAAGCAAGCTAGCTTGTCGAGTGCGCGAAGAAGACAGCTCTCCCTGAGCTCCACCGGGCGAGCAGACACAAGACCCAGATCAAGGCTGTCACACCTCGCGCCAGATGAGAGGGCGCACTCACCCGCAACCTAGGCAACTCTTTCATGACATACGACGAGGAGGGAGTGCCAGTACCCAAAACAGCTGCGGGTGCTCTCTTTACCGCTGCAGCATACCTAGAGGCAATCAAGCCTCCAGCTGATGACCCCAATGCAAAACTACATCGCCAACAGATCAAATCACTCGCCTTAGCGGCGAAGGCCATACGCCAAATCCAAAAACTCCAGGAGGGAGTCGAGATCGTGCCATAGTTGACACGCGTCGAAGAGCATAATCGCAGTGGTCGCCGCCACCACTCGAAGGAAAGAAGCGGCTCACGTCGGCGCAGGTCCAGGAGCAGATCACGCAGATCTTACAGTAGCGACTCATACTCTGATCGAGAGCCTGAGCCACACGGAGCTCTGTGCTTCACTCGACGCGTCCGCGAGACACGGATGCCCAAAGGGTTCAAACTTACATCTGAACAGCCCAAGTACACGGGTCGACAGGAACCTTCAGGGTGGCTGGAAGACTACAGGCTGGCTGTCGCGTGCCAGCGAGGCACAAACATCACAGCCATGCAATACATACGACTCATGCTCGAAGGCACAGCCCGCGACTGGCTCAAGGCCTACCTCCATCAACATACGACTCGTGGGATCACTTCCGCACTGACTTCATCAAAAACTTCGAGCCTCTATGTGAGCGCCCAAAAACGTTCGAGGAGCTGCGAGCTTGCGTTCAACGGTCAGACGAAACGTTGAGGTCATACATCAGACGATGGACTGAGATACGCAACTCAGTTGGAGTAATTTCAGAAGATATGGCCATGGATGCTTTCATCATGGGCCTCGCCAGGCGGGACTTCAAAGAAGCACTTGGTCGCCAAAAGCCAACCTCTGTGGCTAACCTCTTGAAGATCGCGACTGAGTGGGCAGACGGAGAAGACATGGCGCGCACCACACGCGGGTCCTCACCCCGTGACAATCATGAAAGGCAGTCGAAGCCGCAGAGACTCATACAGAGACGACCGAAGGCGCAAGCGTTCAAAACGTCACTACGACGACGACAGACCCGAATTCATGGCGGCTGGGTTCTCCACACCCCGCAACGACCAAGACAGAAGCGACCGCGGTCAGAAGATCGACGGGACAGTCGAGATGATCGCCGGGACAGTCGAGACCGCGGCCAACGCAGTGATAGCTACAAGAGGAAAGACTGGCGCAAGTCACGATCCGGCGCACAATCCGAGCGATCATTCGAAGAAAAGATGGATGCTGATTGCAGATTCCACCTGTACAAGGGGGAAGACGGAAAACTGCGCTCCAATCACTCGATGAGAAACTGCAGAGAATTCGACCAAATGGCGACTGATTACATAAATCTCAGAAAGGCAGCAGCCACACCCGCACCCGTAGCTGCGCCGCAGCCAGCCAATGTACCCGTTCTGATGGCACCACCACCACCACCACAGCCTGCAGCAGGCGGAAACATCGCGGGTGCCATACAACAAGTACCTCGGGTGGACGAACCTCAGTACCCTCCGCCCCAAGGGCAGATGTACATGATACAGAAAGGTCGCCCTTCCAACAGGGAGCAAAAACTTCGCACTCGACAAGTAAACATGGCGGTCATGTCACCTCCTGCCGTAACTGAATTCTTGAAGGGATCCGAAACTGCAATAAGCTTCAGCAGAGAGGACCACCCACCATCGGTCGTTCGTCCAGGGCACTCTGCTCTGGTACTCGACGCACAAATTGGAGGCTACGCCATGTCCAAGGTCTTCATGGATGGTGGCAGCGGCATAAACATCATCTTCGCAGATACGCTCCGCAAAATGAACAGGTCAGTCGAAAACCTGCCAAGATCTTCAAATACCTTTCACGGTATCGTCCCAGGCAAAGCAATAAGCCCAGAAGGCACCATACAACTCGACGTAACGTTCGGGGACAAGAACCACTTCAGGACAGAGTCGATTGAGTTCGAAGTTGTCGACTGGAAGTCACAATACCATGCCATACTTGGACGCCCGACGTTCGCTCGATTCATGGCGGTGCCACACTACGCATACCTCCAGCTAAAGATGCCTGGACCAAAAGGAGTAATCACAGTCAAGGGAAACTTCCAAAAGTCTGACTCTTGCGACCGAGAGTTTAGCAAAATCTCTGAGATGTTCGGCATGGAAGCAACACTCGCCGATCTAGCGGTCTCCAACGATCGAACACTTATGCCAGCACAAAAAGGTGGCAGTCGACAGAGCATTCAATGCCACCAATGACACAAGATCGCATCAGGTGCACCCGACTGACCCGACCAAGACAGTCAATGTCTCGTCGAGTCTGCCTATCGCATAGGAAAGCGCGCTCGTCGAATTCCTCCGTGAGAACTGGGATATATTTGCGTGGTGTCCAGCCGACATGCCAGGTATTCCCAGGGAATTCGCCGAGCACTCTCTCCAATTATTTCCAGATGCTAAACCAGTCAAGCAAACAATGCGCCGCATATCCGGCCCAAAAAGAACCGCAGTCGAAGCCGAAGTCGACAGACTACTCGCAGCAGGTTTCATCAGAGAAATCAAGAAATCACAATGGGTGGCCAACCCCGTACTCGTAGAGAAGAAGCACACAGATATCCTTCGGATGTGCGTAGATTTCACAGCACTCAATAAATGTGTCCAAAGGATCACTTTCCACTACCTCGAATCGACCAGATCGTCGACTCCACCGCCGGGTGCGCTCGCTTGTCCTTCCTGGATGCTTACTCGGGTTACCACCAGATAAGGATGAAGGAAGAGGATGAAGAGAAAACGGCGTTCATAACCCCACTCGGGGTCTACTGCTACACAACAATGCCTTTCGGGCTCAAGAACGCAGGCGCAACCTACCAGCGCATGATGCAAGACTGCCTCAAGAAGCAAATTGGGCGAAACGTCCAGGTCTACGTAGATGACATCGTCATCACAACAAGGGAGGAAAACACTACTCGATGACTTGCGAGAGACGTTCGCAAACCTCAAACGCTTCCACATCAAGCTCAACCCGAAGAAGTGCACGTTCGGCGTTCCAGCCGGGCAGCTCCTGGGGTATCTAGTCTCGGCTCGAGGAATCGAGGCAGACCCGGAGAAAATACAGGCCATCTTGACGATGCAAAGGCCTTCAAAGCTCCATGATGTGCAAAAGTTAGCGGGTCGAGTGGCAGCACTCAGTCGATTCATCAGCAAGCTAGGCGAAAAAGCGCTCCCGTTCTATCGACTGATGAAGAAAGCAGATAAATTCGAGTGGACGCCAGAAGCCGAAGCAGCCTTCACGGACCTCAAGCGAGTCCTCACAAGCCCTCCAATCCTCGTCGCACCAAGGGAACGCGAGCCACTATACCTATATGTCTCTGCAACTAACAGGGTGGTAAGCACCGTACTGGTGGTCGAACGCAGGGAGGAGGGACACGCCCAAAGCATACAACGTCCAGTCTATTACTTGAGTGAAGTGCTCTCCATATCAAAGCAGCGGTACCCGCACTATCAAAAGCTGGCCTACGCCGTGTTCATGTCCTCAAGGAAGCTGACGCACTACTTCGCAGAGCACCCGATCACTGTAATCAGCACCTCAGGGATCGGGGACATCCTCACAAACCCAAACGCAACTGGGCGAGTCGCCAAATGGCTCATCGAGCTAGCACCACAAGATATCAAGTATGATTACCCGAAGGCCATCAAAGCACAAGTCTTGCCTGACTTCCATACTGATGTAGCCCCGCCTACGGCGTCTACACCAAGTGGCCCAATGACATGAGCAAGGGTCAAAGCTATACATACTAAGGTGAATTCGCTCCTATCCATGTGTGATCTCGACACTCCTATGAATGGTTTGCTACTTCATTCTGATACCTTGTGTGTGCTCAGCTATGGTGGACCTGAAGACCCCTATGAAGATGGCCAAGAGGCGACGCAAGAAGATGGACAAGAGTCGAGCCAATACGATGAAGGAGAAGAAGAGGAGATGGAGAATAACTCCCCGGGCGGCGGTACTACCGCTGGCTTAAGCGGTACTACCGCCCCTGGTCCAGACAGGCCAAACCAGCCCCATGCCAGCGGTATCGGCAGCGGTACCGCCTGGTACCGCGAGCGTGGGAAGGATCAGCGCCCACCTCAGCGGCAGCGCTTGCGACCGCCACATGCTACCGCCAAAACAGCCTGTCGGACCCCTTACCCGGTACCGCCAGCGGTACCAGCGGCGGTACTGGTCGGTACCGGGGACGTGGGATGCGTGAAGCCCTCCCGCACTGGCGGTACCACCGGCTAACCCAGTGGTACTACCGCCAGTGCGGGAGCAGTTCGGGCAGCAGGCCCGTGTAACCTTATCTTTTCGCCTCGTTTTGGATCTAGATTATAAATAGGACTCCTTGGACTAGATCTAGGGTTAGACTATGATTTGGGAACTAAAGTAGAGCATTGCTCCTTCTTCTCAAAGTGTCTCTTTCCTCCTATGGAGATGACTCAAGGCCTCCCCTTGTGGAGATGAACCAGGGCCTCCCCTTGTGGAGAAGATCCCTGCGTGGATACCAAGGCTCCTCTTGTAGTTTGCTACTTGCCAATCTTTCATCCTAGGGTGATTCTATTGGGTTGGTTGGATTGACCAATTGGACAAACAATCCTAAGAGTAAGGTGTGCTTGGGAGAGGAGGATTGGGGGCTGCCCACGGGATTTGTTACCAATCGAGTCTTGCCGGGTTGCTACTTGCTATTTACCCTTGTATGTTTGATTTCCCCTCTTTTGTGTCCTCGTTCTTCGCGTGTTCTTCGTGTTCGTCGTTCCCTCCGCACAAATCCGTGAAAATCGGGACCAACCCGCATCATATGGTATCAAAGCTCTAGGTTGACACGGATTTGTTTTGTGTTTCCACCAAAATCCACCAAATTTTTCTTCGTTTTTGAGAAATTCGAAAATTTCCACCAAAAATAGCCTTGCCTTGATTCGAGCCGATCTGTCGATTCGTTGCGTTTTTGGTAGTTTTTGTCCATGGATCTGTTGCTTTAGGACCCCCTCCACCTTTGTTTGCATTCCCTAGCCTCAATTTTGCCATTTCCCCACGGATTCGAGGAAGTTTTGGAGCCCAAAATCGCACAAAAATTTGAGCAGAAAAGTTGACAGCGGTACTACCGCCAGCTTAAGCGGTACTACCGCCAGGGCCAATATTTTCAGAAATTTTTCTTTTCCTCGGTTCGTTTTGGCAATTCTCCTTTGTTGTTTGGGTCCTTCGCTGGTGTGTTCCACACGTCTACGACATCGACAAGCTTCCGCAGCGACTTCATCAACGCCAAGTGACGACGCCGCCAAGGACTCGACATTCCCCCCACCATCATTTCCGTTGTGAGCCCTTCTTCCTTTCGCGCAACTTAACCTATTGGACTAGCTCGGTGATATTGCGAGGCATTGCATGTGTTGAGTGTTTGTCTTCAAGTATTGGTGAGTGTGTATTGTTAGAGAGCTTGGCACTAGCAAAAAAGAAGGAATCATCGCCAAAAAGCAAAAATCAAAAAAAAAGAGAAAAGAAAAGAATCAAGTGGTGCCAAGTTTCATCTCTTGTAGGTTGCGACAAAGCTAAGACCGCCAAAGTGAGTGTGAGTGTTAAATCTTGTGCAAATCCGTTGCCCACAAAAAGCAATTAAGCTAGCGTCCTTCTTGTGTTGGGTGACATTTGAGAACGTAGTCTTCGTTAGGTTGTCTACCTTCGAGTGCTCGTCCTCTTGGTTGCCCAACCCCATTATTCGCTTTTGTGTGTGTTTCTTCATCATTTGTGGTTGGAGTTTCTTTGGTAATTTGATCATTGTGGATTTTCTCTACCTTGGACAATATACTTGTCGGCGGGTTTGTTTGTTTCGTTTGCCACTTCATACCTTCCTATCCTCATAAGTGTGTGTGTTGGGTGTTAGAACCGGATACTCTTCTCTCAAGCCACATTATACTTGGGATATAGTTTGTTTTGGTTTTTCCTTACCGCACAACTTACTTGTTCTTGAGAAAATGTTTAGGGGAAGTACAAACGGAAGCTCAAGCTCGGAAGAGGAAAACCATGGTGGAGTTCGCGGTGATCATGGCTATGTCACACAATCGGAGCTTGTGGGCAGGCGACACTTCCTTCGTGGTAACATAGACCGCTTCGAGCGCCGTCTTCAAAATCAAGACATCAACTTCAACGACCGCATGAGTGCCAACGAAGCAACTATGGAAAGGTTGACCGAAGCCATCAACAACCTTACGCGACAACGGCTTCTTCACACTCAAGCCGTACAAGAAGCACCTCAAGGTCGACACAAGCACGTCATGGTCGTCATGAACCTCGACAAGAACGTCAACATGATCCAAGGCGCGACGCCCATGAACGACCTCCTCCTCACGTTGAACAACCACATGATCTTCACGCGAACAACGCCAATGTGCATCAAGAACAACCTCACCAAAATGATGATCGTCGTGAACGCATACCATCACCACCACTGCCACAACGTGTTCGTCCTGACCCATTGGCTAATGACAATGGCGTTCCGGGTGCGAATGACTTTGGTGAACAAGGACGTCATCCCCGCCATCCTCCAAGGCCACGTCATCAAAACCATGAAAATGCGAACAATGTCGAGCACCCCGTTCCTTAACAAGAGCTACCTCCTCAACATGCGCCTCGTCAAGAGCTTCCTCATGATCGTCACCAACACCAGCGTTCCGAGTCAAGTGATAACGAGTCAAGCCAACACAATGGTGATTGACTCAACCGAAGGAGATGTGGACGTGCATTCCCACGTGGTGGCCAACGTGACGACTATGATGACTTGACCAACGTCCGCTTTGACATACCCAAGTTCTACGGCACAAGTGATCCGGAAGCTTACTTCTCATGGGCACTCAAGGTTGACAAGATCTTCCGTGTGCAACGCTACTCCGACATCAAGAAGGTTGCCTTAGCTTCGATGGAGTTTGAAGAGTATGCTCTCTTGTGGTGGGAACAACTACAAGATGCTCGTGTCGCTAACCACCAATAACCAATTGACACACTACAAGAAATATGCTATAATGTGACCTTTTATAGTGACCCCCAAAATATTGGTCATAGATTTGTGACCATTTTGAGCCAGTTGGTCACACGCTGGTTTTGAGGGTGTAAACAGCACAAATTTATGACCAATTTGTGACCAAATGACTTTTTTTCTGAATATGAATTGGTCATAAGCCAGCCAACACCAATATATGACCTTTTTCTGACCATTTAAAATGGTCATTCCCATATGTTGGCAGCCAACTCAGTAAAGATATCTACGTGTCAGTGCTTAGGTGTCATTTTTACTGACGTGTCAATCTACTGGACAGCCAACTCAGCAGTTTCATCCACGTGTCACTCTGACATGTGGGACCCTTTGTAAAGAAGAAGAAGCACATGCATTGACTTTGTTGACTGACCTGACATGTGGGACCCAACCCTCTTCAAGCTGCCATGTGGGTCCCGCCCCACCTACCAGACATGCGGGTCCCACCCACACTGCCATGACATGTGGGACCACCCTACCCTGACAGGCGGGTCCCGCCCCCACACCCTGACATGTGGGACCAAACCCTGACATGCGCCCCCACACCCTGACATGTGGGTCCCGTCCCCACACCCTGACATACGGGACCCACCCAACGCTGACATGTGGGTCCCAGTCGCCAGAACCTGACATGCGGGTCCCATTCCAGCTAACAAGTGGGACCCGCCGCCACCCAGCCCGCCAATCCTATATCAGGATATATTGGCAAAAATGGCAATGCACGCTGGAGAATCGAACCCGCGACCTCCTCTTCCTCCTCAACGTAGGTAACCATTAGGCCACGAACTAGTTGATGTCCATATAGCACACCGCTGTACTTAAACCATACAAGCATTTCCTGGGCTTGGGCCTAGTGGGCTGTTTCCACTCGGCCGGCGCGGTGAGTTGGGCTCGGCTGGTTCACTCTTTTTTTTGTTCTTTTTTTTATTCTTTTTTGTTTTCTTTTATAACTTTTGATTTTGAACTCCAATTTTAACCAAATAAATTTTGTAAATTTTGTAAATATGTCCTCTATCCTTATAGACTATAAGGGACTGCTTTTAGTCAACATAAAATACAAAATACCACTAATCTTATATATTGCTCTACATAGGGTTTTGAACAATTTGAAATACAATTTTGGGATTATTATTTTAAATTCAAATGCAAGACTAAAAAATGCAGAATTTTTAAAATAATGCAGAATTTGGTTATTTGTAAATACAATGTGGTCTAGTATTTTCAAATAATGTAGCGCTCCTATTTTACGACATATTTTTGGTAGTTGCTTCACAAAATAACCCATCTCCTTAGAGTATGGGAACAAAATAACCCATCTCCACATATTTTTGTAAATACAATGTGGTCTAGTATTTTCAATGAAAATGAAAACTTTCTTCGGCAACATTGTTCATGGTTCCAAGATGCACGTTTCTGTAGAATATGGGAACATTTGAACAAACTATGCCATGAATGTGGCGATAACATTGGTCATTTGGCCCTAAAGCCATGAATCTTCATAGATGATACCTCATTTCTGAGAACACTTTCTTAAGAAAATTGCCGTATTCCAACTTTATGATTTTTGATGGATACTAGGACACATATAATGACACCACGTGAAGGTTTTCCATTTATTGGATTTTTTTTTGAATTTCGTATGCCGGATTCAATATACGGTCAACTCGGGGGACATGACCGTTCGTAGCTAGGGTTTGAATCTTGCGAAACTTTTGTTATATCTCTGATGAAATAGGTACTTGTGTACCTAAATATGATTTTTTCAATAAATCATGAGAAAACTACGAGGCACCTGTAGTTCAAATTTGACCCCGTTCCAACTGAATCGACATGAATTTGTCTTTTTTACGAGTGGTTGATGGAAACGGTTTGACACATGACCATTTAGTTATTTGTAAGAACAATGTGGTCTAGTATTTTCAAATAATGTAGCGCTCCTATTTTACGACATATTTTTGGTAGTTGCTTCACAAAATAACCCATTTTTGGCACTCGGAAAATGAAAAATGATTTTTTTGTTCAATGAAAATGTAAACTTTCTTCGACAACATTGTTCATGGTTCCAAGATGCACGTTTCTGTAGAATATGGGAACATTTGAACAAACTATGCCATGAATGTGGCGATAACATTGGTCATTTGGCCCTAAAGCCATGAATCTTCATTGATGATACCTCATTTCTGAGAACACTTTCTTAAGAAAACTGCCGTATTCCAACTTTATGATTTTTGATGGATACTAGGACACATATAATGACACCACGTGAAGGTTTTCCATTTATTTGATTTTTTTGAATTTCGTATGCCGGTTTCAATATACGGTCTACTCGGGGGACATGACCGTTCGTAGCTAGGGTTTGAATCTTGCGAAACTTTTGTTATATCTCTGATGAAATAGGTACTTGTGTACCTAAATATGATTTTTTCAATAAATCATGAGAAAACTACGAGGCACCTGTAGTTCAAATTTGACCCCGTTCCAGCTGAATCGACATGAATTTGTCTTTTTTACGAGTGGTTGATGGAAACGGTTTGACACATGACCATTTAGTTATTTGTAAGAACAATGTGGTCTAGTATTTTCAAATAATGTAGCGCTCCTATTTTACGACATATTTTTGGTAGTTGCTTCACAAAATAACCCATTTTTGGCACTCGGAAAATGAAAAATGATTTTTTTGTTCAATGAAAATGAAGACTTTCTTCGACAACATTGTTCATGGTTCCAAGATGCACGTTTCTGTACAATATGGGAACATTTGAACAAACTATGCCATGAATGTGGCGATAACATTGGTCATTTGGCCCTAAAGCCATGAATCTTCATAGATGATACCTCATTTCTGAGAACACTTTCTTAAGAAAACTGCCGTATTCCAACTTTATGATTTTTGATGGATACTAGGACACATATAATGACACCACGTGAAGGTTTTCCATTTATTTGATTTTTTTTGAATTTCGTATGTCGGTTTCAATATACGGTCAACTCGGGGGACATGACCGTTCGTAGCTAGGGTTTGAATATTGCGAAACTTTTGTTATATCTCTGATGAAACAGGTACTTGTGTACCTAAATATGATTTTTTCAATAAATCTTGAGAAAACTACGAGGCACCTATAGTTCAAATTTGACCTCGTCCAGCTGAATCGACATGAATTTGTCTTTTTTACGAGTGGTTGATGGAAACGGTTTGACACATGACCATTTAGTTATTTGTAAGAACAATGTGGTCTAGTATTTTCAAATAATGTAGCGCTCCTATTTTACGACATATTTTTGGAAGTTGCTTCACAAAATAACCCATTTTTGGCACTCGGAAAATGAAAAATGATTTTTTTGTTCAATGAAAATGAAAACTTTCTTCGACAACATTGTTCATGGTTCCAAGATGCACGTTTCTGTAGAATATGGGAACATTTGAACAAACTATGCCATGAATGTGGCGATAACATTGGTCATTTGGCCCTAAAGTCATGAATCTTCATAGATGATACCTCATTTCTGAGAACACTTTCTTAAGAAAACTGCCGTATTCCAACTTTATGATTTTTGATGGATACTAGGACACATATAATGACACCACGTGAAGGTTTTCCATTTATTTGATTTTTTTTGAATTTCGTATGTCGGTTTCAATATACGGTCAACTCGGGGGACATGACCGTTCGTAGCTAGGGTTTGATTTTTGATGGATACTACGAACATGATTATACCAAGAAATGATTTTTACAACATATGTTTGGTATGTGCTTCACAAAACAACCCATTTTTCTCACTCGGAAAATGAGAAATGAGCAAAGTATAAAGCACCTATATTTCAAATTTGACCCGATTCCAACTGAATCGGCGAAAATTTATCTTTTTCACGAGTGGTGGATGGAAAGCTTTATACACACAACCATTTGATTATTTGTACATAAAATGTGGTATAATATTTTAGAAAAATGATATGGTCCAAAGTTACAACAAGTATTTCGTAGGTGCTTCACAAAACCTCTTGTTTTTTACACTTATAAACCATTTTACTTGAAACTTGTCCTGAACCAATCAGAAATCAGAACCACTCTTCCCACAGATCACGCTATTGTAGCCGATCTGAGCCATCCACAGCGTAGCGATCCAACGTCTCTGCTCCCCCGAGCCAGACCACGCCTTTGTACGTGAAATGACTGACATACCCTCACATTTCAAGCACGCACCACACAATCAGGGGTAATTTTGTAATTCTTTCAGACTATCAAATATCCCAAACCCTAGCCAGATCCGCTGTCTCTCCTCCCCCGAGCCAGACCACGCCGCCCCCGCTCCGAATCGCCCCCTCTCCCAAACCCTAGCCGTCTCCGCGGAGTGCGCCGCCGCGACCCCGTTCTCCACCCCTCACCTTCCCGTGGCGGGGAGGAGATGCTCGTCACCTTCCGCAACCCCCCGAGGTGGCGCGACTGCAGGCATGGTAGGAGCCTTCAGATCAAACATGCTAGGGTTTGCTCGGATTGCCCCCTCTCCTCCCAGTCACCGCGCCGCCGCCAACAACGCCAACGCAAATGGGTCAGCGCAGGCGCTCCAGGGCGCGGCGTGACCCGGACCAGGACGACGATGATTCTCCTCCATGCCGGCGCGCCCTCCTCAGCGACGACGAGGACCAGGCAGGCAACGAGGACCTCAGCCTCGAGATCGTCGAGCGGGAGCGGCGACGCCGCGGGGCCGCGGGAGGCCATCCAGGGTTCGCCGTTCTCCTCTCTCTGCCCTCCGACGAGGAGGTCGACGAGGACGCCATTGTGGATCTCGGCGAGGCGGATCCCAGGAGGAAGGATAAGAAGAAGAACATGCACAAGGATAGGAGGAAAAAACAGCGGAAGGAGGACGGGGAAGCTGTAGCCGCCGCCCAGGGGGAGGTAAACTTCGCCTTAGGTTTTGCTCGCGATTATGCAGTATCATACTTGCTCAAGCAGTCAAAACATCTAATGCAACAGAGGATTGATTGATAGGCTTTAGTTGAACAATGTTCCGTATAATCACACCCGATGCGGTGCATTTTAATTGAACAATATTCTGTGTCCTGATGCGCTTCATTGATTAATACTATCAACATGATGAAACACTTTGTTTTATTCTTGTATGGACATGTGATCTATACTCATTGTTGACCATACACTAATACATTTCAGTGGTAATTCGATTTCAACAACCATGAGTAAATCTACTGTACTGTAGTTGCGGTGCATTTTAATTGATTAATTTCCTTGTTCATTTTCAGTATGAAACCAAAACCCTTACTTTATTACAGTGGGAAACTAGGAATATGAACATGATTTGACGACGTTTATTCTCCTTATTGTTCAGGATTGTCCATCTTTTCCAGATGTCAGGGATGTCAGCTTACTTGAGATGGACTGTCTCAGATAGGAATGGGGTGAGGACTTGTAGATTATTCTTCTGTTTATGCTGAATCCTTATTCTTCCTATCAGTTGGGTCTGGAACTCCATATGAATGTTATTGTTTATTTCTGATGCATATGATCCAGCTGTGAATGTTATTTTGATTAATCTACTGCATATGCTATTTGTTTAGTTCTGATGCATGTCCCACATGTTATAGCGCACTTTTCTTCTTTCTCGTCTGTAGCCTTGAGCCTTGATGGTTCAGTCTTGTGTACTGATATGTCTTATTTGATATATTGTTATCTACTTACTTTCAATGTCAATGTTATCTGATCTTGTGCACGCTCATGGTTTAATATTATGTACTTATTACTAGAGATGCTTTTTACTCAAACAAGAATAAATGGTAGAAATGATTATCAGCGAGTGGTTTTCAATTAGCGTGCAAACATGGACATTCAGGCATGCATGTTCAACAAGTCATTTAATATGCAACTTTCATACTATGACTTCCACCGTGCCACACTTTCTATGTTTGTGAATTGTGTTGTACAACAGTGTTGGCGTGCGCTTGTTGCATATAGTATGTTTCACATGCTGATAAGTGGATGTGTTTGCCAGAATAACATTACTATCATTTGGAGCATATAGGACTACATTGCTGAACTGGATTTGGTTTCTGGTGGTGAATCGCAGGTTGGCAACGCCGGTGGTAGGCTTTATTCTCCTCTCTTGTAGCATCCAAATCATGTGAACTGTGCTTTCCTTTTCTGTTAAGGTGATGACAAGTTTTGATTAGGTCATTCCTTCCCTATCCTGTGGTTGAACTTGTTGTTTTAGTATATATAAACAGTCTTAATTTGCATGTCATGATCCAACTGACCTTAAGTCATTCAATCAATGTGCTTTATTTGAAATATACCAGCAAACATAATTGGTAGTGGATTCAACATCATGTGTAGTCTAGGACCTGGCAATATACATATTTCGTTTCTATTTGCTCAGCTCAGTTCATAATGTGGACAGATTGAACATGGTTATATGTGTTCTAATGTGAGCTATGATTCTTCAATGGTGTTAATGTGTCTTTGCTATCGTTTAATAAGTTTGCATGTGTACTTTAAATATTTTGAATGAAGTTTCTACCTTGTAACTATTCTCTAGTCATTCCATGAACATGTACTGTATAGTGTTGCTTATAAGCTATTGGATCCCTCATTGGCTACTGCTTGTTTAATCCAAAAGTGAAACATGAACAACCATCTAGTTTAATCCTATCTAACGTTTTTGTTTCTTTGCTGGGTTTTCAGGGCGCAAGTGGTGGTGCAGTGGACGCAAGACTGCCCTCTTGAATGCTATATCTGGCTGCCATCAGGCTCCCTGCAGCCTGATCTTGTCGGCTCTAGCTGCCGTTCCGCTGGATCGAGTCAAGTGGTGGCCGGCACCAGGAAGGATGCCGTCAACACCATCAAGCTCTGCTTAGGATGCTGCCTCCAGTGCTTCCAGTCGTTGAGCCCAGTTTGTGGCTGCTGGAGATGACCGTATGTTGTAACAGAAAATGAATACTGTGTTATTGCACTTTTAGAGCTTGTAATACTGTGTTGTATGATTAACAGAAAATTCTGGCTGATATTGAAAATATTAAATTCGTTTTCTTATTCGTTCTTTAATTATTGGTTATTTATTTATGTGAAAACAAAATATGAAGAAAATAAGTCTGTCAGCTAGGACCCACCTTCTGGATCCTGACAATTGGGACCCACCTTCGAGAACCTGTCAGCTAGGACCCACCTTCTTGATCCTGACAATTGGGACCCACATTCTGGGAACTGACAGCTGGGACCCACTCGACAAGCTTTTGAAAAAGGCCTAATTGTTGGGTTCGGCCCATCTATTCATTTAAAATTAGCAGCGAAAAAACTCAAAATGGGCTGATTTATTGGGCTCGGCCCATCTAAACGGCTGAACTGGACTGGGCTGAATCTAATCAACGACCATTTTATTTGGTCACAAATCTGCCACGTCAGCTTTGCCACGTCGGATTTGACGTGGCGTGGCAAGATTGGCCGTGACCAAAATATTGGTCATAAAATATGTGACCTTTGTGTTTGGTCATAGAGTTCTATGACCAATCCCCAAAAAAGGTCATATTGGTTAGTTAGTGACGCTCATAACGTGACCAAGTGTTTTTGGTCACAAAAAGGTCACAAATTAAAATATGTGACCATTCGGTGACCAATATTGAGGGTCATAGAGTAGCATATTTCTTGTAGTGACACTTGGATTGAAATGAAAGAAACCATGTACAAGCGCTTCGTGCCAAGCCATTACACTAGAGACTTATACAAGAAGTTGCAAGAGTTGAAGCAAGGTTTGAAGTCGGTTGACGAGTACTACAAGGAAATGGAAATCTCCATGATGAGAGCCAATGTCAACGAGTACGAAGAGCAATCCATGGCTCGTTTCATGAATGGCCTCAACTATCCATCAAGAAGATCGTGGAGTTCCAACCATATGCCTCTTTGGTTGAGCTAGTACATCAAGCTTCCAAGGCCGAGCGCCACGTGCTTGAAGAGCTCAAATACCTCAAGACAAAGGCATTCTACGCCAACAAGCCTTCTTCGTCAACTCCTACACCTTCACAAGCTCTTCCTCAAGCGAACACTCGAGGTCCTCCAAGAGTCTCTACTTCGACACCCAAGCGCCTCAACCTTTCAAGAAAGTACCTCCCTCCTCCAAGGCGCCTCAAGGATCTTCGTCCGGCACAAGACTTTGCAATGTTACAAGTGCGGCGGACAAGGGCACAAATCTTTTGAGTGCACCAACAAGAAGGTCATGATCATCAATGACATGGGAGAGTATGAATCTATGAGTGAAGATGAGTACAATGCTTTGAACAAGGTCGCCACAATGCAAAGTGCTCAAGAAGAAGAAATGAGATATATTGTGATGGCGACAACAAAGACCCTTCCTTGGTTGTGGCAAGAGCTTAACCACCAATGTTCAAGTAGAAGAAGACCAAAGATGCAACTTGTTTCAACAGAGCGGGAGTCAATGGAAAGTCCATCAAGGTCATCATAGATGGTGGAAGTTGCCACAACCTAGCGAGCAAAGAACTTTGTGATAAGCTCAACTTGAAGTTCAAGAAGCACCCACATCCTTACCATGTGCAATGGTTGAGTGATACCGGAGCCGTCAAGATTCAACACATGGTGCAAGTGTCCTTCAAGATTGGAGCCTATGAAGATACGGTTGATTGTGATGTTGTGCCTATGAACGTTTGTCACTTACTCCTTGGGCGTCCATGGCAATTTGACAAGGGTGCTATGCATGATGGAAGGACAAACTACTATAGCTTCAAGAACAACGACAAGACCTTCGTCCTTCGTCCCATGACACCAAGTCAAGTCATCGCCGACAACGCCAAGACTATTGCAAGGGCACAACAAGATCGTTCGTCTAGTGAGATGAGTGGTGAGCGAGAGACCCACCATAAAGTGAGTGAGAGCCACAAGCCAAATGAGTGTGACACTTCAAAGAGAGTTCCCACAAAACTTACACTATTTGCCACAAAAGAGAGATGAGAGTTGAGAGAAAACCCATCCACCCTCCACTATGTGCTCATATGCAAGGGTGAAGTTTCTATGACTAACACTTTCACAAACCTTCCTCCTTCTTTGTTGTCTCTTTTGAAGGACTTTGAAGATGTCTTCCCTCAAGACGTGCCACCGGGACTACCTCCTCTACGCGGAATCGAGCACCGCATCGACCTTGTTCCCGGCGCACCGCTACCAAACCGCGCTCCTTACCGCACCAACCCCGAAGAGACAAAGGAGATCGAGCGGCAAATACAAGAACTTCTTGCCATGGGACACATCCGCGAGAGCTTGAGTCCGTGTGCCGTGCCCGTCATCTTGGTACCCAAGCACGACAACACTCTTCGCCTTTGCATGGATTGTCGCCCCATCAACGCCATAACCGTTCGGTATCGCCATCCTATCCCTCGACTTGATGATATTGATGAGCTTTGTGGTTCCGCTATATTCTCCAAAATTGATCTTAAAAGTGGATATCACCAAATACGCATGTGTGAAGGTGATGAATGGAAGACCGCATTTAAAACAAAGCTTGGTCTTTATGAGTGGCTCGTCATGCCATTTGGTCTTTCCAATGCACCTTCTACTTTTATGCGTCTCATGAATCATGTTTTGCGTCCTTTCATTGGCAAATTTGTTGTGGTATACTTTGACGACATCCTTATTATAGCAAGTCTTTGGAAGAGCACACTTCTCATGTTGCTCAAGTTTTGTTGGTTCTTCGCAATGAAAAGCTTTATGCAAATCTTTCTAAGTGCACTTTTGCCACCAACAAACTTGTTTTCTTGGGTTTTGTTGTTTCTTCGGATGGAGTCGAAGTCGATGAAGCAAAGATACAAGCAATTCGGACTTGGCCTTTTCCGATCACTTGAGGAGTTGAGACGTTTTCTTGGTTTTGCCGGATTTTACCGCCGTTTCATCAAGGATTTTTCCACAATTGCTTGCCCCCTCCATGAACTTACAAAGAAGAATGTACCTTTCATTTGGGGCAATGCACATGATTTTGCTTTCAATGAGCTCAAACGGTTATTAACCGAAGCACCACTCCTTGCCCTTCCGGATTTCTCTAAGACATTTGAGATTGAATGCGATGCAAGTGGATTGGGCATTGGTGGAGTGCTTATGCAAAATGGTAGACCCATCGCATACCATAGTGAGAAACTAGATGGAGCTCGCTTGAATTACCCCATTTATGACAAAGAGTTATTTGCTTTGGTTCGTGTTTTGGATGTGTGGCAACATTACCTTCGTCCTAAGGAATTTGTCATTCATTCCGACCATGAATCCTTGAAATATTTGAAAAGTCAAACAAATTTGAACAAAAGACATGCTAAGTGGGTTGAGTTCATTGAGTCTTTCACTTTGTAATCAAATACAAGAAAGGTAAAGACAATGTGGTCGCGGATGCTCTATCCCGCAAGGCCAACCTACTTACACGTCTTGACATTAGTGTCTTGGGTTTGGATGAGATTAAAGAGTTGTATGCTACCGATGCTTTCTTTGGAGACATTTTCGCTCAATGTTCGGAGCACAAAGGAATTGGTGATTTCTATTTGCACAAAGGTTTCTTGTTTAAGGCTAACAAACTATGTATACCCGAGTCTTCGCTTCGTTTGGTCCTTTTGAAGGAATCTCATGGAGGAACACTCATGGGTCACTTTGGACGCGACAAGACCTACGCCATGCTCCCACCAACTACTATTGGCCTAGAATGAAGCGTGATGTGGAACGCCTAGTTCGACGATGTTCTACATGTCTCAAAGCTAAGTCTACTCTAAACTCTCATGGGTTATACACACCATTGCCTATTCCACATCACCCATGGTCCGATATAGCTATGGATTTTGTCTTAGGACTCCCACGCACTAAAACAAACAAGGATTCCATCTTTGTCGTCATTGATCGCTTCTCTAAAATGGCACACTTTATACCTTGCAACAAGAGCGACGATGCTTCACACATTGCTACTTTGTTTTTCAGGGAAATCGTCCGTCTTCATGGAGTGCCCAAGACCATTGTGTCGGATCGTGACACCAAGTTCGTGAGCTATTTTTGGAAGACTTTGATGGCCAAGATGGGAATCAAGCAACTATTCTCCACCGCATACCACCCTCAAACCGATGGCCAAACCGAAGTGGTGAACCGAAGCCTATCTACACTCCTTCGTGTGTTGATCAAGCCTAACTTGAAGAATTGGGAAGAGTGCATCCCACACGCCGAGTTCGCCTACAATCGAGCACTACACCGCGCAACAAAGAAAACACCCTTCGAGGTCGTCTATGGCTCCAACCCCTACACCGCGCTCGACATGCTACCACTTCCACTCCGTGAACAAGTTAACATGGACTTCGACAAGCGAGCCGCTTACATGAAGAAGCTCCATGAGGAAACAAGAACTACTCTCGAGAAGCACAACAAAGACCATGCTACGAAGATGAACAAACACAAGCGCGCCATGATATTTGAAGAAGGAGACCTTGTGTGGCTACACCTTCGCAAAGATCGCTTTCCGGATGCAAGGAAGTCCAAGCTTCACCCTCGTGGAGATGGACCTTTCAAGGTTATCAAGCGCATCAACGACAATGCCTACAAGATCGACATCTCCAACTCCAAACACTTGGTCCATGACACCTTCAACGTCGCCGACCTATCGCCATACCTTGGAACATCAAGCGATGAAGAGTACCAAGAGTCGAGGACGACTCTTTCCCAAGGGGGGGGAGATGATGTAGCCCCGCCTACGGCGTCTACACCAAGTGGCCCAATGACACGAGCAAGGGTCAAAGCTATACATGCTAAGGTGAATTCGCTCCTATCCATGTGTGATCTCGACACTCCTATGAATGGTTTGCTACTTCATTCCGATACATTGTGTGTGCTCAGCTATGGTGGACCTGAAGACCCCTATGAAGATGGCCAAGAGGCGACGCAAGAAGATGGACAAGAGTCGAGCCAATACGATGAAGGAGAAGAAGAGGAGATGGAGAAGAACTCCCCAGGCAGCGGTACTACCGCCCCTGGTCCAGACAGGCCGAACCAGCCCCACGCCAGCGGTATCGGCAGCGGTACCGCCTGGTACCGCGAGCGTGGGAAGGATCAACGCCCACCTCAGCGGCAGCGCTCGCGACCGCCACATGCTACCGCCAAAACAGCCCGTCGGACCCCTTACCCGGTACCGCCAGCGGTACCAGCGGCGGTACTGGTCGGTACCAGGGACGTGGGATGCGTGAAGCCCTCCCGCACTGGCGGTACCACCGGCTAACCCAGCGGTACTACCGCCAGTGCGGGAGCAGTTCGGGCAGCAGGCCCGTGTAACCTTATCTTTTCGCCTTGTTTTGGACCTAGACTATAAATAGGACTCCTTGGACTAGATCTAGGGTTAGACTATGATTTGGGAACTAAAGTAGAGCCTTGCTCCTTCTTCTCAAAGTGTCTCTTTCCTCCTATGGAGATGACTCAAGGCCTCCCCTTGTGGAGATGAACCAAGGCCTCCCCTTGTGGAGAAGATCTCTGCGTGGATACCAAGGCTCCTCTTGTAGTTTGCTACTTGCCAATCTTTCATCCTAGGGTGATTCTATTGGGTTGGTTGGATTGACCAATTGGACAAAGATTCCTAAGAGTAAGGTGTGCTTGGGAGAGGAGGATTGGGGGCTGCCCACGGGGATTTGTTACCAATCGAGTCTTGCCGGGTTGCTACTTGCTATTTACCCTTGTATGTTTGATTTCCCCTCTTTTGTGTCCTCGTTCTTCGCGTGTTCTTCGTGTTCGTCGTTCCCTCCGCACAAATCCGTGAAAATCGGGACCAACCCGCATCACATACCGAGTGGATTGAAGCTCAGTTGCCAGGAGCACCATATGTGTCCAACTCATGGACTATGTACTTCGACGGCTCAAAGAAGAACGAAGGCGCAGGCGCAGGTGTCATCCTCATATCACCAAAAGGCGACAAGATTCGCTATATCCTGCAGATGGAACTCGAGTTACCATCCAATAACGAAGTTGAATACAAGGCCCTGATCCATGGCATGCGGATGGCCAAAGCCCTCGGGTGCACTCGACTGATGATCTATGGTGACTCGAACCTTGTGGTGCAGCAAACAATGAAGGCCTGTGATGCAATCGCAGATAACATGATTGCCTACCGTGACCTATACAACATAATGGAGGGCAGCTTCGAAGGCTGCAAGTTGCGGCACATATGGCGTGAGAGCAATGAAGAAGTAGATAAGCTAGCCAACATTGGCGCGACCAAAGCACCAGTTCCACTTGGTGTCTCCTCGAGCACATCGAGCATAGGTCCATCAAGAAAAAATGAACATCTCCTACATCAGCCGCACCGGCCAAGAGCAAAGCACCTAGCACAGAGGACCCGCCAGTCGAGGTACTCCTCATCAAGCCAACTTGGACTCAACCTTTCCTCGCATACATAGTCCGCGGCGAGGTACCTGAAGACATAACAGAGTCAAGACACGTCACTCGACGATCTAAAGCATACACTGTCATCAACGGTGAACTATACAAATGCAGTGTATCAGGTATGTTCCAACGATGCATAGCATTTGAAGATGGCCAAGCCATCCTTCGTGATATTCATGCAGGTACCTGTGGGCATCATGCCAGCAGTCGATCACTCGTAGCCAAAGCATTTTGCGCAGGCTTCTACTGGCCCACAACACTCAAAGACACGGAGGACATAGTCAAAAGGTGCATCGGCTGTCAAAAATTCACCACAAAGCCGCACGCACCCGCATCGGCGTTGAACACAATACCATTGGCCTGGCCCTTCGCCCAATGGGGGCTCGATATGGTCGGGCCACTCAAAAAATCCTCCCATGGAGGGCATACTCACCTTCTGGTGGCGGTCGACAAGTTCACCAAGTGGATCGAAGCAGTCCCTATCACAAGTTCGACTGCCACTACAGCAGTCAATTTCATAAAATCCATCATATACCGCTTCGGCGTACCAAGCAGTATCATCACTGATAACAGTACAAACTTCACGGCTGAAGAGTTCCAAACTTTCTGCAAAGAGCAAGATATCACGCTCAACTATGCATCCGTGGCACACCCGCAGTCCAATGGCCAAGTCGAAAAAGCCAATGGGCTCGTGACGAGTGGAATCAAGAAACACCTCCGGGTGCCACTCAAAAGGGCCACGGGTGCTTGGGTCGAAGAACTTCCATCTGTGCTTTGGAGCTTACGCACAACTCCCAATGCCTCAACACAATTTACCCCATTTTTCATGGTCTACGGAGCAGAGGCAATCCTGCCATCAGACGTAAGATTCAATGCACCAAGAGTCGAAGCATATAACGAAGAAGATGCAGATGAAGCACTCGAAGATGCAGTCGACTTGCTCGAAGAAGCACGCAACACGGCGCTAGCATGCACAGCTGTCTATCAGCAAGACCTCCGCAACTATCACAGCAGTCGACTGCGTACCAGATCCTTCGAGGTTGGCGACTTGGTACTTCGACTGAAGCAAAAGAAGGTGCACAAACTTGCTTCTCCATGGAAGGACCTTTCATCATCACCGAGGTCATTGGTGGTGGAGCATACAGACTGAAGCACGCGAAGACAGGCGAACTCTTGCATAATCCTTGGAACATTGCGCAGCTGCGCCGTTTCTATGCTTAGATTGTTCAGTCGCATAATGTAATAGGCACACATGTCGGATGGCTGCAGGTTTCGGACGCTCTCTTTTCCTTACCAGGGTACCTACGGGGACTGGAATGTTTTTAATGAGGCGGCCTGTGTAATGTCCCGGGGTTTTCCCCAATTAGATTTGTTTGTCCTTCTTTTCTTGCATCATCATGGCATCATGCTTTATATCACCTTGCATGTTTTGATAAATAAATCAAATTATTATTTTGTGCAAACCTAATTTTGTTTTGCAAATAATAAATCTTTTCTCCCTCTCTTTCTATTTTAATTAACCCAAAATTATATTTGGGAATAATTGCAAAAATTATTTCAAATCAAAACTAAAGTTTTGTAAAAGTCTTGCCTCTCCTATTCCCTCTTCTCTAATTTCTTTTCCCTCTTTTCTATCCCCTATCTTTTTCCTCTCTTGTTCCCTCTCTTTTTATTCCTGGAAATTGAGAAATTCCTGGAATTCCGAAATGGGCCAAGGTAGCACCATCTGGCCCGTTTCCATCCCTCAGCCACCTCCTCCCTGAAGCCCAGCCGGCCCAACTCTAGCCCATCTTCTCCCTTCCCTGTCGCTTTCTTCTCAGAGAGGAGCACGCACATGGTGACGCTGCCGTGGCCTCCACCGGGCAGCGCCTCCTCTCTCTTGTTCCCTCCCCTTTATAACCTGCCTCGCGCCGCACCTCTCCTAACCCTAGCCTTCTCCCTCCTCACGCCGCCACCATCTCCCTTCCTTCTCCCTTCTTCCACCTTCCTCCCAAGAGCTCCATGGTCGGAGCTTGAAAATTCGACATCACGCCGTCGCTATGGTCGTCCCCGAGCCAAGATGACTACTCCAGGAGCTCGGCCTCGTCTCCCTCGACGTCCACGCCAAAGAATTTGAGCCGGGAACGCCCAGGACGCCGCCGCCAAGGCCTTCTTCTCCACCGGCCGGAGCTCTTCCCGACGAAATTCGCCGCTGCCGGACTTCCTCGAGCACGATCGACTACATCGACGCACTCGCTGTGAGCCCCTCTCCCGTTTCCCCTCCTTCTCCATCTCGATTACATTCTGTAGTCGACGCCACCCTCTGCTCTTGTTGTTCGTCTGCCATGGCTGTGCTTGCGCACGAGCTCTGCTCGATCTGCTGCTGCTCTTCTTGCACCCCCGTGCCTCACACAGCACCCACGCCTGCACCACAACCTCCGCACGCACACCAGCACGCCTCCGCACCCCAGCGCCGCCCGCCTCTGCTCGTCTTCACCGAGCCTCTCGGAGTTCATCCGCCGTCGCCTCTGCTTCTGAAGAAAGTCTGAAACTTTTCAGTTTCGGGTTCAGTTAACCTCGCTACTGCACTTCATATATTGTCGCTTCTGAATCCTACCACAACCCGAGTCGTAGCCCAGTGGCTAGCTCTGCCCAGATCCATCAGAAAGACCCGGGTTCGAATCCCCTCTTTGGCAGAACCATCCTTTTTCCTCTCTGCCTAAATTCTTTTTCTTTTTATCTGTTCAGTCTTGTATAATTAATATCTCCTGTTTTAGAAATCTAATAAATACAAATTATATGTCTATTTTTATCAGAAAAATGCAAGCAATATTAATTTGTCATCCATGATCATGTTTGCATCACCTAGCTTGTTGCTTAGTGGTCTTTTGTATAATCATCTTATTAATTAAATATGGAATGTGAGGGATATTAATATAATCATTATCCCTATTCCATTTAATTTTGTGTAGCTCACTCATGCCTTGTCTCACATACTAATCAACATTTAATTTGTTGGGTAGATAAATAACTTGAACCTTATAATTAATTGTCGGAACCCCGGTTCCGATTAATTTTGCTTAAGTTGCATCTTGCCATGTCATGCATCATCTCCAACATGCTGGATCTTTTGCCATAGTTGTAAGATGCATCTTTTGCGCTTTCCAGTGTTTGTTGCTTCTTCGCGGATAAGACGTTGAGATGATGTGAGTAACGACAAGTTCTGCTACCTCTACGGTGTTTTCAGGCAAGCTTTGCTCACTTGCTACCATTACATTGTCTTCCATTCTTGCCGTTGATCTATGCTATCCTTATATTACGATGCTTGTGTCTCGATCCCATTCATGTTTACCATGCAGCCACATACAGCCTTATCCCCACATCCTATTACCTTGTTGTTTGTTTACTGTTGGCCTTGCGAGTCGTAGTTGCATGCTTAGGTCTGTTGTTGCAAGTCGGTCTATCTTTTGCTTCACATGCTTAGTATGATAGGTTGGCTCACCTTACTTTAAAATGATGATGATGTTTGTGGGAAATGAACTAAATGATAAGGCACCCGGTGGAAGGCCAATGCGTTGGTGCTTTGTTCTGCTAAGTGTCGCACTAGGACCTCAGTTCTTGTCCCTGGATCCAAGACGAGCGCGCTACCCACATGTGGGAGGTCCTATGGAACCCCCCTCGACTTTGACCGGAACTTCAGCTTGTCCAGGGGCCACACCTAGTTCGGGCTTTCCATTTGATTCATATGCATTGATACTAGTGTAGTATTTTACTTTGGCGGTGTGCCTTGTTACGTGCATATAGGGCGCGGCCTGTTGGTGCGGAGGGGTGTCTCCTGCGGGAATTCGCACCCTTTTGGCCGGGACCAGCATAGCTCCCGTGGCTCCTTGGACTTGTTGCGGTGAAGGGAAGAGTAGTGTTGTGAGACCCTACCTTTTTACTGGGTTGATCGAACGTGTATGGGTTAACAGTAGTGCACCCCTGCAGGGATAAATCTTTTCGGAAAGCCGTGTCTGCGGTTATGGACGACTTGGTGAAGGTGCTGGCTAACAAGATCATAGACAACTTACACCTAATGATTAATAATAATTTGTGTAGTAAGTTAGTACTACTTCAACAAGAAACATGCCAATAAAATTGCCAACGTGTGAGTTTCCCTCGATTGCTTCCTCATACTTGGTTGAGGGGGTGAATCTGGGAAGTGTTATGTTTGGTGTTAGAATCTAGTTGGTTTGGTCGCGCTCTCTTATCTCTCTCTTTTAGCCGGAAGTTGTAGAGTGTCTCTATAGGTTGTTTAGTGCTGCTGCTGCCGCCTCAGTCCACCTTCCTTTATACTTTGGTAGTCTTTGTGTTGGTATCTTGTGAGCATTGCTTGCCAGGCGGTTGTGCCTGACCCATCTTTGGGCTGTACTTTTTTGTGCAGTCAGCAGGTTTGAAGTCTGACGACGTTAGCTTGGGTATCCCTCCGGCTCGGCCTGGGCAGGGATATGGACGCCATGGTTATCTTCAGGACTCTTAGTCCAATTTATATCTTGTCCGTAGTCGGACGCTATTTTGTTTTCGCTATGCTTTGGATCTTTGTAATGTATCAGTTGTATCTTGACTCGTTTGAGTCGTTCTTGTAAATATATCTCCTTCTGTTGTTGTTGTGGATTCTTTTCGTGAACTGTTGTAATGTTATCACAATTCCACCCACATAACGCGCATGTTTCGGCGTGCACGTTATGTCTGGTGGGCGACCTAAAATCGTTATTATGCGGATTTTGGCGGGATCGCTTAAATCTGCATAGTACCGATTTTGGGGCGTCACAGCCTGCAGCTTAACATTCAAAATGGAATATAATCAATGATTCCTCATATTTCTCACTGCTTACTACTCGCATAACTTGTTCGAACAAACTTAGCCTCACCCGAATACTCGGGCGCTGCGCTGTTTCAAAGCATGAGCTTTCGCTCCTTCAAACATAATACTCCAGCCGCACTCGAATACTCGGGGGCTGGGTCATAAAAATCATACATGAATCAGTTGCTCAAATCATGAGTTGCACCTTCAAACATTGCAAAAATTCACAGCCTCACTCGATCACTCGGGGGCTGTGCAATTTATGTTCCATACTCTGTATTTTTCATAAAACCCACTCGATATACTCGAGGGCTGCGCACATACACATAAAACGAAATATACACAAGTGGCAAAATTACACTCGGGGGCTGACCCCTATACATACAACCTTAATCTACAGGTTCATCCTTTGGCTGGGTCCACTTCTCCTCCTCCTTTAGCACATGATGGATTAGGACCAATGCGTCCACCCGTGTCTCTCGGTAGTGCTCCTCCATTTGCACAGGACCACCACCTGGTACGGGTGCAGGCCCCATCGCAATCTTTTTCAAATCAAGGTGCGGAAAGTGCGACCGCACAAAGGCAAGAGCAACGTTAGCCCCGCTAATCAGTTGCTCATGCACAAATTTCTTGATCGCCTTGCCCTTTCGAAATTTCTTCAGCAATGCAGCAAGGCCTTGTGGCTGCTCATTCAAAGGAAACAAAGCCTCGTGGACTCGAAACAAAGCTAACCTGCAGCTCTCCAGTCGAATGGCAGTTCGCCACGCACGATCCAGAAGCTTTACCAAAATGGCACTCCGCCCTGTCCGACCAAAAGGGGTGGGCAGCGTACTCCGCGCTACTCGCTTGACCGTCGAGTCGGTCCTGTAGCCGTGCCTCCTCCTTCGACTGGTCAAAGCAAACACCTATGGCAAAAATAAAGCAAAATTATTATCCCAGTCGACCTGTGTGTCGAGTCCACAAATCAACTTCCAAAAGGCTTACATTCCAGCTGTAAGTTTACTTTCTCCAATTCTTCAAGCAAAAAGGCCTCCCGCTCTGTAATTGGAGATGGCCTCGACTGCAACTCCGCATATGCGTCTTGTGTCTTCTTCAGCTCGCTTGTCACCTCGGAAAGTTTGAGCTGAAGGAAGTCGATGATTTTCTGATCATTCACGCTACGTGACTGAGTGGAGCCGCTCGCACCTGGACCAGTCGATGTTCTAGAGGCTCGGGTCTACATCCAGAATAACTCAGAACATAAGAAAAACAGAAGAGATCAAGCAAAAGGCTCGGGGGCTGTGCCTCCCGATAGCTGAAGTTCATATTTCATGAAGCACAAATACGAAGTCTGAAGTTTTTTACAGCAAAAGCAAAATCATAAAAAGTCCCTAAAACTAGGCGACGAAGGAATCACTCGCTAGTCATCGACTTCTTGGAGGAAGCCTTCTTCGCCTGAACCTTGGCTGCCCTGTCTTCAACAGTTGATACAAGCTGTTGAGAATACTTTTGGGCAGCCTCCATCCAAGTGCCTAACCCGACGGTTTTGCCGCCAGGCCCCCTCGGGAACTTCGTCGTGACCTTGTCAAAGTCCGCCTCGACTCCGTGCGCGAGCAGCATGAGAAAAGTAGTCTGAGCACCACTTACCATTTGCTCGCGACAGAAATCGGCGACGAGTTCCTTCGGGCTTGAACAGCTCCACCAGTTCTGCAAACGTCGATGGAAGCTCGTCATCAGGGAAGAAGCTGCTGTGAAGGGCGCCCAAAGCACTCGCCGCCTTCGTCAGCATCTCCCCTGCCCTACTGTTGGCAACTTCTGCGACAGCCACACTTTCATCAAGTGAAGCGCCAACGTTTTGCTTGCCAGGAGCAGTAGGACCATCCATCACATCTAGCATAGCATGCAAACACTATGATCAGCAGCATAGTACAAAAACTTCAAATATCTAATGCAAAGGCAAAATTGCATACCTGTCAAAGTGGTGCTGGCAGCAGAGAGTCGACCAATTGCTTGGTCTTTCTAACTTCGGCTGCTTTCAGCCTCTTCTCCAGATCAGCAACTCGACGGTGGGCTTTGCCCATCTCTTGTGCAGCGGCAGTCGCTGACTCTGCGAAACACAAAAGCATTTCTTCAACATGCTGCAAAAGATATTCACATAAAAAACATTCGAGTTCTTATTACAGGATGCTTACTCTTCGCATCCTCGAGTTGCTGTTGCAGGGTGGCGACTTCCGTCTCCATGTGTACATATTTGGAGCCAGCCTTCAGTAGCTCCTGGACAAATGACTACAGCGCAACATGAAAGTTCAGAACGGAGTTATCGAGTCTATGAACAGCTTTAACACTCGCTGGTGATTCAACTATAGTACAAAAGCACAAGCTTACGTGATTCAAGAAGGAGGAAGTCGACGCAGGAACGCCTGTCGCTGCTGCCTCCTCTTTGTCAGCCGCAACCTCAGGCTCAGATGGTGTGGCCGCGTCCGCGGCAGCCGGAGTCGCAGTGGTTGGCGGCTGTTCTGGTGGCAAACTCCGCGCAGTCGACGCCGCGCTGCTCTTCTCCATCTGCGGTGGCGGTGGCAAATCCTCATCCGAAGACACGCTGTGTCACACATGCTAAGTAAATAACTTGGCAACGTTCATAAACTATCAAAAAGAGGATGCTCATACTACTTACTCTTCAGTAAGGTCGACCATTCGACCAGGTGCAAGAACACCCATGCTAGGGCGTGATCTCTTCGGGGGTCGTGGGGGAAGCGAGCGAATCGGGGGATATCGAGTGGCGCCATCGTCGACTCCGTCTCGTTCCCCTCCTTCTCCTCTGAGTCAGCAGTGTCTTCTTCCTCGCGCGATCGCTTCTGCTTGGCTTGCACCTCAGCATCGCCTTCATCGGCGTCTGGCGTATGTGCGGTGGCGAGTGAGCACACTTCATCATCAGAGCCCGCCTCGAGTGGCTCATTGTCTGGCACTGGGCCGCTCTCTGGCAGAGGAGGCATCGACTCATACATTCTGTGTCCCTGCACACAGAAACAGCAAAGGAATCAATAACGCACATGCATAACATATAAACTTACATATAGTATCGACTGTTACCTCTGGTAGAGGGTTGCTGGTTTCATAAGGAGCCACAGGCGAGTTCATCTCGCAAGGCTCTTCATCAGTCAGTTTGGTAAGGCTTCTTACCAACTTCTCTGCTTCCGCGTCAGAAAGCTCCACCGCGCGTGAGCGGGTTGGATCAGAAACCCCGCTATATGCCCACATGGCATGCGCTCGGGCGCGGAGGGGCTGCACTCGCCTCTTGGCCATAATGGCTAGCAAATGGATGCCCGTAACCTCCCGACCAACAGTGGTCTGAAGCTTTAGCACCTTCTCCATCAGAATGTCAGCCTCTTCGGCTTCGACTCCGGTCGGCTGGGCGATCCAGGATGGCCTCTTCTTCACCAGGGCGTCTGCGTCAAAAGGAGGCAACCCGAACGCTTGGGTGCCTATGGTCACATCCTTGATGTAGAACCACTTTTGGCGCCATCCTTGCACAGACTCAAGAAAGTTGATCTTGAAGTACTCGACGTCAGGTCGAGTCTGTACTCCAAAACCACCAGGTCCTTTGGCGCTGTGCTGGCGCTTGACGTTGAAGATGCGGCGAAACAGCCCAAAGTGGGGCGCAACGCCCAAGAAGCACTCGCAAAGAACGAAGAAACACGCAATGTGCAAAAGCCCATTGGGCGTAAAATCGTGCAATTGCACTCCATAAACGTGCATCAGTGCACGAAGAAAGTTATGAACAGGGAAGGAGAATCCCCTGTTCACAAAATCCACAAAACAGACCCGCTCATTGGGGCCTGGGCGCGGGATTACCTCTGCGCCGGGGATGCGAACCTACGAGGTGTCCACAGGAATCAGCCCATCGTTCCGAAGGCCGTGAGCATCCTCTTGCTGCAGGTGGTCTTGGTCCATGAGCCTTTGTCCCTCTTCAAACCGCTGGCAGCGGCTCCAGCGGCGCTGTCTACCGACGCGTTCGCGGCGCTCCTGCTCTTCCGGGTCGAGGGCTTCGTCATCGCGATGGTGGGTGGCAGAGGTTTGGCTGTTGGGCTATGGCGATGCGCTAGGAGGAAAAGAAGCAGCGGCGGCGGAGAACAAATGGCAAGTAAAAATATTATTTACTCCGCCGCAGCCTTTTAACCTCCATGCAAAAGAATCCACACGTTGATGCGAGATCGTGGGCAAAGTGGCAAATCCAGCCGTACACGTGGCAGCCGTGGAGAGCAACCATCGCCGGCCACTCCGCCCACTACACGGGAATTAGGAACCGTCATCATAGTCCTGGAGAAATCGTGCCTGAATGGTCAAATCCAGTCCAAACGGCTGCATTGTGGACCCACAGACGTGTCACGTCCCATCTATCACAGCATAACGCACGCCACACGTGTCAGGAAGCGCAGTCACCACAAACGTCATCCCTGACGTCATTGACGCCCTATTCAGAAATCCATTCGAGTCCGCCCAACGCATACCGGTCACTCGACTGCCTTGTTTGGTTCGGGTGTGTAAAAGCAATGCTAAGGCAAAATTGGTCACTCGACCGTTCCTTCGGCTGAGGTATATTACTCCCATCGGGAGCATATCAAAAAATTCTTCGACTGGAGATGCTCAAGATAAAATGATTTTGAGATTATCCTCCATTACAAGCAATACAACATAATCTCGGGGGCTACTCCCATCGGGAGCACTGTCGTGCACCCGATAGAATTACGGCAAAAATTTCTTCGATTAACATGTGCAGGGTAAAAAGATCTGAGATTATCCTCCATTGCAAGCAATAAAGCACAATCTCGGGGGCTACTCCCATCGGGAGCGCTGTCGCGCACCCGATAGAATAACGACAAAGTGTCAGTCGACAAAAGGATCGACTCAGTTCATATACAAAATCATACTCGAACATTCCCGAGTTGAGTCCGTCACAAATACCTCGGATGCTGCATGCATAGTGCAAAGGTAAGACCCGCCGAACTTTCGAGCTGGGCTAAGGACCGTTCTAGCAACGCCAATCCTTATACTTTCCGTGTCAGCAGACATGATGAAAAATCCTGACGGACGCGTTGGGTAAAATCAAATCTATACTGCAGATCGACTCAGTAAGACCTCCGTGGCCTAGTCGAATCTGACCAGTTTGTTCCAGATTCGAGTCCGGGGACTCGAGTTTGATTGAAAGCTAGTAAGGTTTTACCCGAATGTGTAGTTAACCAGTCCCGATCCGTCGAGTGTACTGGGCCTGCTAAGCTATTATCCCTTGATCATCATAAGCAAAAACCACAGTCGATGAGATACTCGACATAGCCAACATGTGCTATTCATATAGGAATTCCAATTATAATATACAGAATACAAGCTTATGACGTGCACTTACGAATGAGTCCATGCCCGATTCTTCGAGTCAGACAAGTACTCGGGGGCTACTGACAAGGGTATACATCTCGGGTACCCTACCGTGAGGGTACCTGGTGCACGTGGCGACTAAGTCCCAATAGCGAAGAGCCTATTCGAAGCCCAAGACCAGAGGCCCAAGAAGATGGAGTACCCTCCAAGATTAGTCATAGGCATAGTCGGTTTAGGCTTTCCTTACGTGTAAACTAGGTCGGTTATGAACTCCCGAGACCCAGCCTATTTAAAGCTCTAGCAAGATCGACATCTCGCCGGAGCTCTCCTTGTAACCTTATAATCTCATACAATCAATACCAGACAAGCAGGAAGTAGGGTCTTTACCTCCACCCGAGGGCCTGAACATGGGTAAATCTTTGCCTCTGCTTGTCAGCCGACGAAACTACCAGTACTACCACGTTCTCTCCCCATAATCTCAACCCTAGGTCCTAACCATGGGATTTGATAAGTTAACCCCTCGTCAATTGATATGGATGGAAATGTTCACATCTATAAAGCTCGGCTTGTCGCAAAAGGTTTTCGAAAAGTTCAAGGAGTTGACTACAAGGAGACTTTCTCGCCCGTAGTGATGCTTAAATCTATTCGGATAATTCTAGCTATTGCTGCATATTTTGATTATGAGATATGCCAAATGGATGTCAAGACGGCTTTCCTGAATGGATACCTTTTCGAGGACGTGTATAGGATGCAGCCCGAGGGTTTTGTCGATCCTAAAAACGCTGGAAAGGTATGCAAACTTCGGAAGTCCATTTATGGACTGAAGCAAGCGTCTCGGAATATTCGTTTTGATGAAGTGGTCCAAGGATTTGGCTTCACCAAAATCGAATCAGAGTCTTGTGTTTACAAGAAAAATAGTGGGAGCTCGCTCGTATTTCTAATCTTGTATGTGGATGACATATTGCTGGTTGGAAATGACATTCCTATGCTTGAATCCATTAAGACCTCATTGAAGAATAGTTTTTCGATGAAGGACTTAGGGGAAGCGGCATACATTCTGGGAATTAAGATCTATAGAGATAGATCAAAGAGGCTAATAGGATTAAGCCAGAGTACATACATTGACAAAGTGCTCGAATGGTTCGGCATGGAAGAGGCAAAGAAAGGGTTCTTGCCTATGTCTCATGGCATAAATCTTAGCAAGACTCAGTGTCCTTCGACTACAGATGAGAAAGAGCACATGAGAAAGATCTCATACGCTTCGGCAATTGGATCTGTCATGTATGCAATGACTTGTACTCGCCCAGATGTTTCTTATGCTCTAAGTGTTACGAGCAGGTACCAAGCTGATCCCGGTGAGAGTCACTGGACAGCGGTAAAGAATATCCTTAAGTACTTGAAAAGGACTAAGGATATGTTCCTAGTTTATGGAGGTGAGGAGGAGCTCGTTGTAAATGGTTACACCGATGCTAGTTTCCAAACCGACATGGATGATTCCAAGTCGCAATCGGGCTATGTGTTCACGTTGAACGGTGGGGCGGTTAGCTGGAAGAGTTCCAAGCAGGACACGGTTGCTCATTCTACAATGGAGGCCGAGTATTATGCTGCGGCAGAAGCTAGCATGGAAAGTGTTTGGATAAAGCAGTTCCTTACTGATCTCGGTGTTGTCCCTAGTTCATCCAGTCCATTGGATCTCTACTGTGACAACAGTGGAACCATTGCGATAGCCAAGGAGCCAAGGAATCACCAGAAGACCAAACACTTCATGCGGCGGTTTCATCTCATTCGGCAGCACATCGAACGAGGTGAAATAAACTTGTGCAAAATACATACGGATCTGAATGTCGCTGATCCGTTGACAAAGCCTCTCACGCAGAAGAATCATGACAAGCACACAAGAGCTATGGGTATTAGATATCTTCTAGATTGACTCTAGTGCAAGTGGGAGACTGTAGGAAATATGCCCGAGAGGCAATCATAGAGATGATATTTCGATGTATCCATGTTTTATAATAATGTGCCTTGAATAATGTCTTTGTATTGATTGGCAAGTACGTGATTTGTTTGTGAAACTTATTACTTGTATGGTTATTCTAAATATGTCCCTAGTCGGAGTTCATGTGAGGACACACTTGAATATTTGGCTAGGACATGTATTGGTTGATGACTATGATTCACAAGTCATAGACATGGAGATGTTAAACCAATAATGTGGACTTATGTTATGAACATAGAGTTGGACTGACCCACCTTGAGACGATGCAGCAATGTTCATAGTTCTCTCTCTACACGATGTGTATGCTTTGCCCTAGACCTGAGACTGTCGCATGTACCCGAGATGTGAATCGACCTACTTTGGGGCTATCAAACGCTACACCGTGAAAGGGTAGCAATAAAGGTAGCTTACGGGTTTGTCGTGAAACATGCTGCGGAGCATGGTCAGTCAAGATGGGATTTGCCCCTCTCTTCTTGAGAGAGATATTTCTCTGGGCCCCTCGAGTGATCGGATCCAGAAATGCATGGCCATGCTACATAAGGTTAAAAAGTTAACCTAGTATGGGATTCCGAATCACAGGATCGAGAAAGAGTGGTCAGCTGGAGGCTTGACCTAATATCGTGAGGCAAAGGGAATTGCATAAATATATTGTGATGGTTCGTCCGATAAGATGTTTATGTGTGTTTGGGAGTTGGCACGTTTTGCTAGAAGCCGCTACCAACTATTGGCCGAGTAGGTGTACTCGTGTCATGTCTAAATGTGCGTGAACCTATAGGGTCACACACTTAAGGCAGTGAAGGCAGAATTCGGATTGAATCTGAGTTGGGCTGGAATAGACTCCAGAATGGGCTTCAGTTGAGGCAGCCCAATATGGGGAGGTCTATATAAGGAGAGGAGGCTGGACGTTTTAGGGTTGCCCATTTCCGCACCACAATCCACCCAGCCACCGTCTCGCCACGCCCCTGCCGCCCGCGCGGACCTAGCAGTCCGGCGAGCGGTGCCTCCACGCCGTACGTGTGGATACCGATAGAGGTGCTACACTTGGAGCACTTGGATGAACCGCCGAGAGGAGCTGTTCGTGTGATCTGTTCGTGGGAGCGACTGGATCGGAGAGGATTGTACATCTACCCTGCCCCGACTCGCTTCACCGACTTCGGCACGGCACAATGCGTCTAGTGGTAATCCCGTGATCTATAACTGCAGCAGTTCCTTGGTTGATGCGGTAGAAATTTTTGATTTGCGCTAGTGCAGCCTACCCGCGACCCTTCACTCGGACCTACGCAGGACGCTATACAAAGATCCTTAATGTTAGAGCTTGGTTTTGGTTGTTTTCTTCTTCGTCAATGGAGATGGCTTCGTCTGCAATAAGTGATCTTCCGCGATTCGTTCGACGGCGTTATCTCCTTCCCGACGTCAATGGTGGCTTTGGAAGATTAAGTTTGTCTAGGTATGGTTCTTCAGATCTTGCTTCGCCAGATCAATCTTGGATTGTTTCTTATGGTTGCCGCGAGGAGGATTGTCCTCGCAATATCTATCCCGGCTACTACGTCTTCGGCAATGGTGATTAGTTCTCTCGGCTCCCAACGACGTCGACAAAGTGGTTCGGTTATTTGTCCCTGAAATATCAGTGGTGGTGCTCTTGCCGATATTGCTTGATTAATTTAATGGTTGCGTGCGTGCACAAAGCCTTGGCATTGCGGCTCAAAATTAAAAGGGAGGACCTTCGTTGGTATTCACAGGTCTGTGGTTTGACGTATTCGGCATTGTTCTACGGCTGCCTTCAGAAAAGTACAAGATTGTGTCATGGAAGAAGAAAGGCCTTCAAGATCTCATAGATTTGCTCGTCTTTTTTAGTATTGTTTTTGTAATCGATGTAATCATGTACCCTTTGCTGGTTTAATATATATTGTAAAATTAAAAAAAATCGATGGACATTACATTAAAAACCATATCGACCATACTATATATTCATCCAAGATTTCCCATGAACAAAAGCGATTTAAAAAAACCAAATTTCAGAAATGAAATATCCAAGATAGAGTATAAGAGTGTAGACACAGGACCCAATAACCTAATAAAGAGATAGCTATCTAAATAGTATATAGTTCATTGACAGTTCCCAAAATAACATTAGAACCTTGCGTTGTTTTTTTCCCAAAAGGAAATCTTTTGCGATATAACATTCTGCTAGCTCCCCATGGAAAGATCAATTTGATTAAACACGCAGTTAGAAAACTGAAATTTCTATAATTCACATCTTAGACAATGCATCTAACACATCAGTGATCTCATATTTCTCACTCGTTTTTATTCACACATATCTTGCGCAACTTATGATGTCTCAAGTTTAGCCCTCCCTGCATACAAACCCGTCATTTGGACGAAAACACTCGCACTGAGGGAGAAAATGTGATTAGGCTCTAACCGTGAACATGTTTTATGAGTTTAGACACATGCAAGACAAGTAAACGCTGTGCACATGTCGAAACCTTCTTGACTTCACATATTTGAAAACCCTGAGTAAATAAAGTATTACCTGGATCCAAAACTATATGGCACATCAATGGTACCTCCAAATATTACTTTAAAAACTACAATTCATCTTAACGTTTTTAGTAATTTCTTTCTACAGGAGCTCACATGACCATTTCATCTTTCCCAGAAAATAAAACTTAATTGTTCCTTTTGAAAAATCCATGCGCTAATTTTGATCAAATCAGGATAAGTTATTATTCTTCCTCTTACTTTCTACCTGACTTCTATGATGTTATTGCCGTCTTGTCCGCGTCAATTTTTGAAGAATTGTTTGCATCTTCTCCAACGATGGAAACAGTCATAGCAATTGTTTGTGACATCCTCCACCGTATCAAGATTATAAGGATAAGCCATAGGTTGTCAGAAAACTCAGAGAGAACATAAGAACCTTAAATGAATTGATATTGCATGAATTTTTATCACTTTACCTTGCCCATAGGTAGATGCTAGGATGGAAACACAAACTTGTTGCTTTGCAAGGAGAGCTCCAAGCTTTCTTTTTGAACTGGCGCATCACAGGCTTGGAAATTCATCGCAACAATATGGTGTGTATGATTTAGCCAACTGAACTTTTCATCTAAGGAGTGCCACTACATGATACTTTCTTGATTTTTATGTCAATCCACTTGCTGATTTCGTTACTACTTAAAACAAATATGCATGCATCACCACTACTTAAAACTAAATTAGCATAGAAGCCTTAATATGCTTGAACATATATATTAGGCTTAATATTTTCTGTGAGCTAGGTTGCACACGCAGAGTAATTTTTAAACGACATAATTTTTGGAGCATTGCCGAATTAATGCTTTTCTCATGAGAAATCGATCAAACCGGGCATGTGCATTCCTGGTGTGCGGGAGAAATACTGTGGCCATTCTGCATCTGCGTGTCATGACTGCAGCGACGACGGTCACCAAGGCCCACTCACCACATACAGAAAATCAAGTTCATGGTAGATGATGATAAAACACAGTAAGATGATTAATTGTTCTTTCCTATTTCCTACCGTTGCATGGAGAGGACCAAGAATGGCGTACTTACTGTTGATGTGACGATAGATGGACTTGTGTCTCCGAGAAGCTAATGGGGGCATTCTGGTGTTAAGCTCCTTGCCGTGCACACGCGCTTCCATTGTCGACTTCCTGGTACTTCCTACTCTTACCATTCACGCAGATCTAGGAGTATGGAATAAAACTCGGAGTTGGCGGTTGCTCTGGGCGGCGCTTCTACGGCGTTGGCGGAAGTTCCTCTAGGCGGCAGGCCGAACAACCCCCTAAAGGCTAAAGATGACCGCGGTGGCGGCGACGATTTGGGCGAGAATTTGTTGGCTCGCCTTCAGGAGAACTGTTTCAGAGCGGTTGGAGCGGGGAGAACTGGTATTCGAGGTTGTCGCCGTAGCGGAGAGAGGAGTGCGCCGAGGCCATCGCTGTTTTGGGTTCGCTGCCCCGACCGGCCGACGTGGGGGGGGGGGGGGGGGGGGGGGGGGAGGGACAAGCGGTTCGCGGTGGCGCGCGTCGGGAGGGAGAACGCGCGTGGGTGGGCGGCGGTTCGGGAACCGCAGCGGCGCGTGGGTGGGCTTCGTCTGCTATTTTTTTCCCCTTATTAATTAGATGGACAACATACAAGATTGGGCAAATCTGAGACGTTGGATCAGACTTGATGGACGGTTAAGATCCTCCGGATCTGACAGACTCTGTTTTTAATATTAGTGGAGATATTAACACTCCTAACACTAGTTGAATATTCGAGGTTTGGAACCGATGTATATATATGTATGGAATCATCATCTTATATCACGAATGCATCCAAGTTTCATCTCACACCTCCTTCTTTGGCCCTCACATTGTAATAAGAGAAAATGTCTTCTTCCTCCTATACCCCAATCAACCTCATTGCATGTCACCCTTAAAACAAAATATTCCAAAAAATACACATATGAATGATTAACTATTCAACACATTTAAGTTTTAAGATTCAATTCCACATATGAATCGGATCCCGCTTCTCAATTTGGCGGCCTCTCGTACTGACATCGTTCAGCCATGTTGCCTGCACCTCCTGCAACCGCGACCTGAACTCGCTAGCGTTGTGGATGTGGACTTTGTGTATGAGTTGGGGCAGGTCGTGTTATGTACGGTAGAATGCGGAGCATAGCGAAGCGGATGCGGCCAGAGACGAGAACCCTAGTGACTGAGGTGCACGATTCATATAAGAGAAGAAGGGGAAAAGAACGTGACGAGTCAAGAAGAGTTGGCCGACTCTGGTCAAGAAAACAATTCAGTTAGTGTGGTTGCGGTTTCCGCATAACAATCGTGAATTGGCCGAATTATGAACATGAGATGCCTCTCATAGGAAAAAGTATCAACCGAAGCAGCCAACCGGCCAGCACACCCACTCGGCCCACCCTAGAACGAAGGGTTTCACTTGTAGACGGCTATGAGGTTACAACAGGCCTTCCGAAGGACGCCAGCAGACCATGGCCACCTCTCTGTATCTGTCAGGAGCAGGCGGGCATAGCACTCCATCATAGAAGGCTTCACGGGCAGGTCTCGGGAAGGCAAACAGATGCACGCCAACCTGGTCATGTCCCATCCCGAGCAAATCGACGGACCTAGGCCTCAGCGCTGGAACCCTCGAAGTCCCCTCACCGACGACCGCTACATCGACCTAGGGAAGCACATGTCTCCTCATAGCCCATTCTGAGGCATGGAAAGCCATACCACCATGTATATAAGTGTGAGATCCTGGCTCAGGGTTTAGTATGTTTCCGGAAGCTCATCTGAAAAGGACTTCAAGGTTAAGCGTGATTGGCCCGAAGCAATTCGAGTATGGTGACCGATAGGAAAGTCTTTTCCGGGTGCGCACGAGTAAGCACAAAGTGCGCAGAAAAGACTAGTATTGATCTGTGAGCCAGTCTAGAGATGCTAGAGAGCTGCCAGGGTGATAGGCCCGGTCCTGGGGTGGGCGGGGTGTTACAATAAGGCTATTGCATGCCCCTATATAAGGGCCTCATACACCAAAATATATCAATCTACACAGGAGTAGGGATGTGACCATAGACGATACCGGGGCCCGAATGGTCACCGCTTGCAGGATGGTTAGCGACTGGTGTAAATTATACGCATATTTATACATTGTTTAAACCGCCGAAGGAGGGCCGCGGCACCAGTCTCCGGGGATCGAGCGGCTGGCAGCCGGACACAAACCTAGGTAGAAAAAGGATGGAACCTGTACACGTTTGTGTTCACGTACGGCTGCAGGGCGGGGGCAGTGGCATTGCCATGTAAATTGTTTTAATATGATGGGTCACTTGGTTCTTTTAATACGTACTCCCTCCGTTCCAGTTTAATTGATTTGCTTTTCACCACATGTGGATGTATCTCTAGATGTAACATGTCTAGATACATCCACATTTGGTGGATAGAAAGTCAATTAAATTGGAACGGAGGGAGTATTATGTATGGGTGCCCAACTTTGAAACATCCACCATTAGAAAAAATCTTGAGAAAAAAAAAACTTTGAAACATCTTGCGCACGAAAAGGAAGAGCCCATCGCTCAAGGCCCTTGGAGAAATCCAGACCACCAGAAAACAGCACAACATTGGCTAAGCAAACACAGACCGTCCGATCCAGATCGATGGCCACCTGAAAAACGAGGAACCGCGGACAGGGAGGCCGAGTAGCCTTTCCACCCTTTTTTCTGCCTTTCCAATCCCATCTCTCCTCCACCCCCTCCCACCCTCGCCGCAGGACCCCATCCGCCCCCGTCGCCACCGTTAACACCTCCCGCGAATCTCCCTCGTCCGGTACATTCCTCACCGTCGCTCCCCATCGATCCGATCTGTATCCTCCGCGGCTCCCTAATTTTACCCCCGACTCGACCTGAGATCATCGTTCCGCGCGCTATTTACTCGATCGATCTATCGATTAACGATGCATGCGCGTTTATTCATGGAATCAATCCATGCCTGTTCGATCTAATCATGTCCTGTCTAGGATTCTAGGGTCTTAGGTTTGATTCCTGTTTTTGCCTGTAGACCAGTGGAGAGGAAGCATGGCGCTCCGGAGGATTCTTCAGGGGAGCCTTCTGCCGCGGATGATGGGACGGTCTGTTGGGGCGACGTTCTCTACGGAGGCTGGTGAGACTATCCGCGCAACGCTCTTTCCCGGTGATGGCATCGGGCCTGAGATCGCCGAGTCGGTCAAGCAGGTACGGTTTTTTTTCTCATCTGTTCATGTATGACTTCTGACCACGATTCGATGTATTTGTGTTACCTTGTGATGTCCAACTGTCTTTATTTTTGACCAAAGGGTTGACGCTACGCCAGTAAGGTTTGTCCATGCTGCGCACCATATAATTATTTAGTGGTTGGCCTCCCGAGATGGCTAGTGACGTCCCTTACAATTTCCTGGCACTGTTCAATTTAATTTCAGCTAGAAAGCAGAAAATATATATTTTATGTGTTAACAATGGGTGTAAGTTTATCCTCGCATCTAGCATAATTAATAATAATATTAATCATCAATAACTTCCTTTTTGCAAGAGACATGTATTTAGTGTTTAGAAAAAATATTTGCCTACTTTCTTTAGTTATAAGTGTGATGCTTGTTGAAGGATTATAGATGCCAATGAGGAGCAAAAAGCATTGAGATTATAGTTTAATGTTGTTCTTCCAAGTGTTCTAACCTGTATGATCTAAAAGTAGCATGTGAAACTGGATCTTTGCTACTGAAGTCTGCAAAGAAAAATATCATCATTCGGTACTTGATGGGCAGTCAAGTCATAAGCACTGCCTACGTAAGATTTACCTACACGTTCAAGCATGTGTCATCTGTTCAAGATTGTTATTTATCCTTTGATGAAAACTGTTTTATAGCGATTGGACAAGGTATTACTTCGTAAATCTCATGCACGCCATAGAAGTTGGAATAATTACAAGTATGATTGTTGCTTTTGCTGAAAGCAGGATTTCTGACTGTTGAGAATTAGTGGCACATTTGAGTTGGGCTGTATTTTTTTGTTAAAGTTCGTTTGTTACTTCTGGATTTTGTGTCATTTGTGTAACTTGGACATGCTCCGTGTTTCGATTGTTGGTTCCTCTTCACAACGGAATGGGCTATTTGGTGTTTCTGTCATATTACTGAATTATTTACCTAAGAACAAATGTGTCGTTCTAGAAAGTTCAGGATCCGCGGGTTTGCCTAATAAACTATATGCATTGTTCATTCATTGTGTTATGTCATTTCATGTTGCATTGTATCTGCATACTGAATCCAACATGATAAAAGTTAGCATAGATTGTAAAAATTATCAGGATACAACATAACAATTATTCTGTGATATGAATTGACATAAAGAAATATCACAAGTGAGTGAATGATAGTTTAAGGATTGGATCGGCTAGGACATTATTTCCTACCAAGGCCTTATCTGCTGGTTGACATGCCACCTGCCACTATTATCTTATTCAGTAACAGATCCTAGCAAAGTAAATAAATATTACATTTTTCTATTACAGTATTGCTTCATCGATTATATATTATTATACTTACTATATTATGTGCACACTTGCTTAGAAGGGCTGGCTACCCGGTTGTAGGATGGTTAACTTAATCCTTGTATCTATGATTACATGGCCAAACTGTTGAATTGTTGGAACAATGAATTTCACTTCAATATATCCATGGTCAATTGAGGATGAGCTTTCTCTCTTTTGAACTTATGTGTGCTGTGTAGCACGTGAAGAAAGTTTGATTCAATTTGAGTGTCCACTGATAATAGGTGAATAAGATAGGAATAGGGATGTGATTGGCTCAATTCTCATATGAAACTTGCCTTATCTGGTATCTCCTCACTGGCGATACTTATGCAACTACACTATCATTGCAAGACAGGGTTAGGGCGTTAGAAAGGGAAGATGTACTATAGATTGGGATGGTGTGAAAGAGGCATAATTCTCTCTTTCTTGACTGATAGTAGATACATATTACCCTTTGTACGGAATTGACCTCGCCCTTAATCTAACTATGCATCTCTGCAAGGAAATAAACCCAGCTAACAAGGAAACCTACCATTATGGAGATGAGGAACACGGGAGTAGAATGTGATGGGGACGAAAACTTCTATATGTCGGTTGCTGGCTGGATTAGCTGCTAGCAGAGTTGTCTGGCCAGGCCAGGCGCCAGTGCTTGAGCCTATCCTGTCCTGTGTTTTCAAAGAGATTGCCTGTGATTTGATTTATACTGCACTGGCATGATATAGATATGTGTATCGTTAATCTTGCTATGCAACGTCACGTAATCTGATAAAACTAGTTTGGAAGTTGATTTAGCATAGTTTCTCTGGTTGTGAAGTTCCATGTATGGTAACAATTAGCTGAAGTGAATTACTCTACTTGTAAAATTTTACTTTTGTGTGTGAGTTTCATGAAGATATTGCTATTAACATGAATGTTTTCGATCATAAAAAAACATGAGCTCTATCAAATTCATGAACCAAACTTCATGCATGATTTCCTTGAAGGTGGCTTGTTTAGTTAGCATTGTGTTATTGCTGTTTCAGGTATTCAAAGTTGCAGGTGTACCAATAGAATGGGAAGAACATTATGTTGGTACAGAAGTTGATCCAAGAACAGAGAGCTTTTTGACATGGGAGAGCCTGGAGTCAGTGCGTAGAAACAAAGTTGGTTTGAAAGGTCCTATGGCTACACCTATTGGAAAAGGCCACCGTTCTTTGAATCTTACATTAAGGAAAGAACTGGGACTTTATGCCAATGTCAGACCTTGCAACAGCCTCCCAGGCTACAAGACTAGATATGATGATGTGAACCTTGTGACAATTCGTGAAAATACTGAAGGAGAGTATAGTGGCCTTGAGCATCAGGTATGCTATGTGCATTCAGAAAATAACTTTGTTTCCATTGCACTCGTAAGCATTTTATTTGTCATGACACACTTTCTTTTCTCCAGGTTGTGAGGGGTGTTGTGGAAAGTTTGAAAATTATTACCCGCCAAGCAAGTTTAAGAGTGGCAGAGTATGCGTTCCATTATGCGAAGACCAATGGCAGGGAGAGAGTTTCTGCGATACATAAAGCCAATATCATGAGGAAAACAGATGGACTTTTCCTCAAGGTTTGATGGCTATCTCTGTCCCTTTCTTCTTGATGGTATATGTTCGTTATTTTCATATCTCTCGAGAGCTAAGTCATGGTTGTTTTATGTGTACAATTTTAGTGTTGCCGTGAAGTGGCTGAGAAGTACCCTGAAATCACATACGAGGAAGTAATTATTGACAATTGCTGTATGACGGTATGTTGATCTGTGAAGATGAACTTGCTGACTTTTTGGTGTTAATGTTTCTTCACACTTGATAATTATTATGTACTTTAAGTAGGCATTTACTTTTATTAAATTTCTCTGTTCTACAAACTATTTTAACATTACTGAGTATGAACTGCATCCTCTTGCAGCTCGTGAAGAACCCTGGTACTTTTGATGTATTGGTTATGCCAAATCTCTATGGTGACATTATTAGTGATCTATGTGCTGGTTTGATCGGAGGCTTGGGCCTAACTCCCAGGTAGATGTGCTAAATTTACTATTCCCTCCGTCCCATAATAGATGTTATTACAACCAATATAGATCTATATTGGTTGTACATCTTATATTATGAGACGGAGGACGTATTTGATCTATATTGGTTGTACATCTTATATTATGAGACGGAGGACGTATTTGGGCATCGAAACAACATCATCTCTCACTATTGTTGATTTACCAGCTGCAACATTGGTGAAGGTGGCATTTGTCTGGCAGAGGCTGTTCATGGCTCTGCACCTGATATCTCTGGCAAGGTAAACTGGCCGTAGGGATGTCTACTCCTTCATATTATAATTCACTACGTTCTAAATTTTGGGGTTTCTCATTATTCTTGGAGCCAATAACAACACTTGCTGTTTTCGTAAATGTTTTAATTTATGATTTCTGGCTTTCTTCATTACATACGTGTATGCAATTAAAATTTCTTGGAACCTCATGGTCTGTAGACCCTGTCTTTCATTCAAGTTATTAGTATGATTCTTCCTTTGTCTTTGATTTGACTATTGATATTCAATTGCTTGCAGAACCTTGCAAACCCAACTGCTCTTATGATGAGTGCTGTTATGATGTTGCGCCACTTGCAATTCAACGACCAAGCAGAACGGATCCACAATGCTATCCTTCAGACTGTCGCCGAGGGGAAGTACAGAACCGCTGATCTTGGTGGAAAGTCATCAACGTCAGACTACACAAAAGCAGTTTGTGATCATATCTGAGCGCTGGCCGCTGCTGTTTTTTATCTCTCGAGAAATTTTCTCCCCCCTTATTTTGTTGCATACCAAGAGGTGCTTTAGCTTCAATAGGTTAAGTGGCAGGTACCTCAATTACTTTGGCGACATGGTTTAAGATCGTCAAATAATCTTCACATTCGTGCTATTGGAGAAGTTTTACCAGCATCGCAGTCAAGCTGAAGAATGTCTGTAATAATTATTGACAGCATCAGCACATATAATTTATTCATTCTAGTTCTTTAAGAACTGGAATTCAAATTTTCTTCTGCTTTCTCTGATGTACTTTACCCGACTGTACATTTTTTGCATATCACCAATGCGACCATCAATCAAATGAGTGAATGAACACTTGCACATTGTGCCTGCTTAGCACGATTAAGATTTTATTTTGTTTGTTGTATTCCGGCCTAGGTAATGTACATGTATGCCCCGTTTGGATGTTCGTATTGAGCCTGGATATTGGATATTCGGGAGTCTCCCGTCTAGAATATACGAAATCGTGCTGTTCGACTGCGCTAGATATTCCACCTGGCTATTACTGCACGATATCGATCGAGGGGCGGCGCAGCAGCTGCAGCCGCTCTCCCGCCGCCCCTTCTTCCCAGTGTGGATCCGTGTGTCCCTCTCCTCTGCTCCTCCTTCCCGGCAACTCCTCCCGTCGTTCCTCCCGCCTGTCTCATCTCCCTATTGTTTCGCTTGCAGGGACGGATTGGTTGGAGGAGCTCTGGCGGCCGGCGCACGCGATTTCGGCACAACAGCTGAGGTAAGGATTGATAGCTCTCCTTCCCCTCCTGCACCACCCTTCCTCCCTCCCGTCTCATTTTGGCATGAATATAAACAGTACAATGATCAATGTCTCGAAAAACTATATTTATAACATCCAAACAACATTTGACATTCAACCACAATATTTGGTCCGAATATCTAACACATCCAAACAGAAAATATTGACATTCAATCTCAATATCAATATCCTAGGTATTGGACATTCAGCCCAATATAATGTCTAGTCTCTCAATGCAAACATCCAAATGGAGCAGTAGATATATGGGAATACTGACATGGTAGAGTATGGTTGTGTGTTTAGCGGTAGAGTGACTGTGTGGTTATGTCCATATGTTTATCTTTACGTACTATAAATGTCTGTCCAAATTCATATTTGATGGAGCTTATAGAAAATGTAACCTCCGTTTATAAATATAAGATGTTTTATGCTCCGTTCGGATGTTCGCATTGGGAGCTCCATATTGATATTGGGTATCATGAGATATTGATATTGAGTTTGAATGTCAATATTTTTGTTTGGATGTGTTAGATATTTAGACCCAAACAAGATATTGAGTTTGAATATCAAATGTTGTTTGGATGTGTTAGATATTCAGTTTTTCGAGATTTTGATCATTATACTATTATTTAGTGCCAAAATTATACAAAACAGCCATATCAAATTATCCAGTACACAATTAGCACTAAAATAGCTCGAATTAGCACTAAAATAGCCATACACAATTAGCGCTGGGCGGGTGTGGGCGGAGAGGCCGGAGCAGTCGGGGACGGAGGTGGAGGCGGTGAGGCGGAGCTCGGTATGCAGATGCGCCGCCGCGCCGGCCGCCGGGCTCCGTCCAATCCTCCCCAACCTGCAGTGCAAAGAGAGAGAGAGAGATGCGAGGGGAAGGAGAGAGCAGGTGCATCCGAACTTTGCGAGCCCTGGGCGGCGCCGGGAAAGAGAAGGGGTGGCACGGGAAGGAGAAGGGGGCGGCGCCGGGAAGGAGAAGGGGTGGCGCGGGAAGGAGAAGGGGGCGGCCAGAAGGTGCGCCGGCCGCCGGAGCTCCGAAATCCATCCCTGCAAGGAGGAGGCGAGGGGGCGGCCTGATGAGAAGGGAACGAGGAGGCTAGGGGGCGGCCGGATCGGCGCCGGAACAAGGAGGAGAGGAGGCGGCCGAATCGGCGCTGGGATGGAGGAGTGGGGGCGGGATCTGCTACCTGGGTGCGCTGCCGTCGCTCCTGCTGGTCGGGACGGGAGAGGATCGCTCGGGTTGGGACGGAACGGGAGAGACGAGCGAATATCGACCCCAATGTCGAGCCCAACAGCTCGACATTCGGTGGGCTCATTTTTCTGCTACCGACCTCTTTCTCAATATTGCACGCGAATATCTCTCCCCAATATCTAATGCATCTAAACAGGTCAGTTTCAGATATTCGGCTAAGGAAGCCTCCGAATATCCAATATCTCGCTCCAATATAGACATCCGAACGGGGCATTAGCGGTTTCTAAATATAAGATGTTTTAGCGTTTTTCTATATTGATATGCTATGTATATATCTAGACATGTTTTAGTGGTATATTCACTCATTTAAGTCCCAATCTAGTCAACATATGAAATAGCTAAAACATCTTATATTAAATCTTATATTTAGAAATGGAAGGAATAATATGTACTCCCTCCGTATCAAAATATAAGACTATGACTTTCTAACTAGCTTATACACACATGACACATGTGTGTATAAGCTAGTTAGAAAGTCTTATATTTTGATACGGAGGGAGTATAACGCATTAACGCCAACACTGCCTTTGCCGATGACAAACGTTCCAAAATAACATACCACACATACAAGGTAAAAAAGCAAGAATGGGCCGATGCGCTCAAGGGTACCAAAAAAACATAAGCACCATTAAATGTACACAGGTGCATGAAACACGCTGCTATGTCGGATGGTACATCCAATGAAACGCGCTGCTCCGTCGGATGGTACATCCAAGGGAGCAAAGTTTTCAAAGAAGACGGGGAGAGAGCACCAAAACAATGTGAGTATTGGCTGGAACAAACACTACGGGCTCCTTTGATTCATATGATGCATATCAGGAATCCTCCAACGATGCATTGATCTAGAAGACGGCAAGACGGCAGAGCAATTCTATTCGACATTCATGTGGGCATCACGCCAACAGTCGAGCCCTGGTGGCCAAAACCTTTCGAGCTGGATTTTACTGGCCTACCGCAATGCAAGAAGCCAAGGATATTGTCAGGAAGTCCATAGGCTGCCAAAAAATTGCCACCAAACCTCACGCTCCAGCATCAGAGCTGAAGACAATCCCGCTCGCCTGGCTTTTGCCCAGTGGGGACTCGACATGGTGGGTCAATTGAGGAAATCATCTCATGGAGGACACACCCATCTGTTGGTGGCAGTCGACAAGTTTACGAAGTGGATCGAAGTTGTACCCATAACAAGCTCGACTGCCACCACTGCCGTCAACTTCATCAGGTCCATCATCTTCCGGTTCGGGATCCCTCACAGCATCATCAGAGACAACGGGACGAACTTCACAGCCGAAGAGTTCCGCGACTTCTGCAAGGACCAAGGCATCAAACTCAACTACGCCTTCGTCGCTCATCCTCAGTCCAACGGGCAAGTCAAAAAGCAAACGGCCTAGTCTGCAGCGGCCTCAAGAAGCGACTGCTGGTTCCACTCAAGGGCGCAGCGGGTGCCTGGGTGGAGGAACTACCCTCTGTCTTGTGGAGTCTGCGCACCACGCCAAACAGATCAACCCAGTACACTCCTTTCTTCATGGTCTACGGCGCCGAAGCAGTCATGCCTTACAATATGCGATTCGACGCACCTCGAGTCATCGCCTACGACAAATCCGATGCAGAGGAAGCACTCGAAGATGGCGTCGACACATTGGACGAGGCATGCGACATCACACTCTCCCGCACCACCGTCTACCAGCAGAGTCTCCGCTACTACCACGGCCGCCGACTATGAACCAGGTCCTTCGTCGAAGGCGACCTCGTCCTGCGGCTCAAACAAAAGAAGGTGCACAAGCTCGCCTCCCCATGGGAGGGACCCTTCATCATCACAGAAGGTATCGACGGAGGCGCATATCGCCTGAAGCATGCAAAGACAGGGGAACTCTCCCACAACCCATGGAACATCGCGCACCTGTGCCGTTTTTACGCTTAGCAAAAGGCTGCTCAGCCACCAATGTAATCAACTGTGCTTAACGCCAAAAGCAGCAGGTTTCAGACGCACTCTTTTCCTTACCAGAGTACCTAAGGGGACTGGAAGGTTTTTAATGAGGCGGCTTGCTAGTTTAATATAAATAAAGAAGTTTCAAGAAAGCAATTCTCCTTTATTTTCAGCAAACATAAGCCTTGGCCTCACCCGACACTCGGGGGCTGCGCCGCACAGGTTCAACTTTTCGCAAAAACCTTGCCACACCCGAACACTCGGGGGCTGCGCCGCACAGGTTCAACTTTTCACAAAACCTTGACCGCACCGAACAATCGGGGGCTGCGCCGCACAGGTTCAACTTTTCGCAAAATTCTGTACGCACCCGAACACTCGGGGGCTACGGCATACATGTACTACAATCTACAACAGCCTTGGCCGCACCCGAACACTCGGGGCTGCGCCGCACAGGCTCCACTTAGTCTTAGCCACACCCGAAGTCTCGGGGGCTGCGCCAAGTCCATCTACAAAGCAACCACAAGTGCCATACCCGATACTCGGGGGCTGTCACATCCCATACAACAAGATTTTTTTTGTTGAAGTCTAATACACAAATTGCCCGACGGCAATAGCAATCTACACACTGCGAATCACATACAAATTATCTACACTGCAAACATACCTACTATTCTACAGGTTCCTCTTTGGGATACATGGCCAACTGATTTACAAGGAGATCTGTCTCCCTCACAACCTGAGCAATAATCTCATTCGCTGGACCGAAAGTCGCCGCGTAATGTTCCTCCATCAGCACGGGTCCACCACCAGGCAGTGGCGGCAGGCCCTGGGCAATCTTCTCCAAGTTCAGGTGCGGACGGTGGATTCGCACGAAGGCAAGCGCCACATTGGCACCACCAACAAGCTGATCTCGGACAAACTTCTTGATCACCTTGCCTTCACGGAATCTCGTCAGCAGTGCTGGAAGACCCTGCAGTTGCTCGTTCAGCGGAAGCAGGGCTCGGTGCACCCGAGCCAGAGCAGACCTGGAAGTCTCCATCAACAAACCAACATGCCAGGCACGGTCTTGGAGCACAGCAGTTTTCTGCCCCTCGATTTGTCAGACCAAAAAGACTGGAAGAAAACCCGAGCCGCTGGCAACTCCATCCAAGCGATAGTTTATGCGCTCCATTTCAGCCTTCTCATCCAGACGGACGCCTGCACAGCAACAAAGAAGCACATCAAACAGCAGTCGAAAAACAATCACCCGCTCAGACGTCACCAAGGCACCTACATTCCAGTTGTGAGTTCACCATATCCAGCGCGTCGAGCAAGTACTTCTCCCGCTCCGTAGCTAGTGACGGCCTTGACTTCAGATCAGCCAACGCACCTTACGTGTCCTTCAGCTCTTGCTCCACCTTTTCGAGTTTCGCCCAAAGATAGTTAATGATTCGCTCGTCATTCTTACTTCGGGAGCTCGTCTTAGGAGCGCACCTCCAGAGGAAGAGCCAGCCGATGCGTGGGTGCTCCAGGCTACACAAAAGCAACTTCAGGCATAAGAACTTTGCAGAATCAGGTGCGGCCCCCCAACAACACACTCAGGGGCTGCAACCTTTGAAAGCACAATCTCAACGCAAGGGAGTAGTAGAAGCAAAAGTAAGCTTATATTCATCAATCTCCACATAGAACCAAGGTTCATTACAGGCAAAAGAAGAAAAAGAAGGAGTCAGTCCTGCTAACTATGACATCGACTCGAACTAGACCTAGACGCACGAGCAACACGTTCGGAGGCAATAGTGGCGGCACGCTTCTCCATCATAGCCACCATTTTCTTCGCCAGCTGCCCTGCCTGCTCTTTCACTGGGCCCATCGGGGCCATCTTTCCACCAGCTTCCTCGGGAAGACAGCTACGACCTTCTAGAAGTCACCTGCAATACCGTGACCAAGGAGCAGCAGGAACACGGACTCTGAGCCACATACCGTTTGGGGTGAGCGTAGTTGGCCAATGTGGACGACCCAGGACCGAACACTTCAGCCAGATCATCAACAGTCGCAGGTGGCGTGCCCCGCGGGAAGACGGTCTGGTGCACAGCCGTAAGGGCACCCGCGGACTTGGCAATGGAATCCTTGACCCGGGAGCATATTAGGTCGAAGGCACCAACCGCAAAAGTGAGCCTTCATCCGCAGCAGGTGCATCGCCAACAGCTCCTATCAGAACAAGAAAATTCAGAAGCAACTCGCAAACTACAAACTCCAAGCAAGCACACAGATGACACAAAAATGTTACCTCATAACATGGGTGAGCGATTGGAGTCGCTCCGCCTGCAGCATCTCGCGGGTCTCCGCCTCTTTCAGCTTCCACTGAGCATCCGCACGCTCAGCGTCGAGCTCCTTCTCAAGCTCCTGCACGCGGGTCAGGGCCGCTTCCCGGTCACCTGTGGTCAAGACATGTGTCACTTTAGGCAACAAGGTTTCAATAACATGGAGATAATGGAATAAGAGAGCATAAGACGCTTACGTTATGACTGCTCCATCTTTGCCCGCTGCTGATCGCGCTCTGCTCCATTTGCACATATGTCGCACCCGATTCCATCAGGGTGCGGAAGAATGGTACAGAGAAATGAAGGCTTCAGAAAATAGGGGACAAGATGCATACACTTGAGCCTATGCCCAACTACACATAGTTGCACATAGCCTCGGGGGCTACTCCCATCGGGAGCGCTGACGCGCACGGATAAAACACGAAGGATTAGAAGGCACTTACGTGATCGTGGTGTTCCGGCGGTGCAGCACCTGAGGAAGAAGGCACGTATCCCTGCGGGTTAGGTGGGGCACTGGCGGACGACTGGCCGCGGTTCCACCCGAGCCACTTCACCAAAGACGAAATAGGAGTCACCTTGGGCACGGCCGATGGTGCATCAGCCTTTGGAAGGGCATCCAGCTCGGGCTGAACAACAAAAATTCAAGACAACGAAAACAAAAACATTGAAAATTACAGGAACTAAACAAGGCAGCGAGTGGTTACCTTGCATCCTCGTCCCTGAGAAGATTCTCAAAATCTAGATGCGCGCCAAACTCCGAAGCACCTTCAGGAGGGGTCGTGCGCAGTGGAGTCACCTCCATGGGCTCCCTCGCGTCAGGTGTTGTGGAACCCGAGTCACCATCATCATGCTCCGCCAACGGGTCCCGGGGAGGCGAGCTGGCCGAGTCAAAGTCGTCTCACCCAGACGGCATCGCTTGGATGGTTGCTCCTCTTCCTCCTGCTCAGACTCCTCCACCTCATCGACTGGTGTATGTGCGGAGGCAAGGGAAATCTCGTCGTTGTCCGAATCAATCTCTGGAATCTCTACCTCCGTAGTCCTCCCATGCTCGGGTAGAGGAGGAAGGCAAACAAGAACTGGATGTCCCTGCAATCCAGCAAGTTACATAAAACACAAGCATCAACCGTGAAGGAAAAGGATTACAACAGAGAAATTCGAAACATACCTCAGTAGTGGGTTTCAACTTCAAAGGGATCAACAGGGGAGTCGACGTTGCAAGTCGACAGCCTTGATACAGATAAGGAACGCACCCGAGCCTCGACCTCCCTCTTCGATCTTTCCTCACTCGTCAGCCGGGTCAGGTCTTGGGGCCCTAGAACTCCCACATTGGGTGCAGACACCTCTTCACAAAGGTGGCAATGAGGTGGACGCCGCTGACCTCCTTGCCCACCGTCTTCATCAGCTGGACCAGCCTCTTCAGCATCGGCTCCACCTCCAACTTTTCTACATCCGTCAACTCGTGCTTCCACGCATTTGACTTCCTCAGAGGCGCATTCACCACAATGTCGGGAAGGCCCGCCTGATCATAGCTGACGTAGAACCACTTCTTCCGCCAGCCTTGCGCAGAGTCAACCTGCTTTAGCTCAAAGTAGGTGGTGTCGCCACGGGTCTGGATCCCAAACCCGCCAAGGGGATACGTGCCGGCGGCACCCACATTCCTCTTGACGTTGAAGATGCGCTTCCACAAGGCCCAGTGCGGGTGCACGCCTAAGAAGCACTCGCAAAGGACAAAGAAGCACGACATATGAAAAATGTCGTTTGGGGGGAAATCGTGCATTTGCACCCCATAGACGTACATCATCCCGCGGACAAAATCATGAATGGGGAAGGACATGCCTCTGCTCAAGAAATCTGCAAAACAAATGCGCTCGCCGGCCCTAGGTTGGGGGGTTACCTCACGCCCGGGCGCGCGCATTGCCAGTTGGTCCACCGGAGCAGCAACCCCTCATCGTGGAAGCCGTTGAGGTGGTGCTCCTTGATGGTGGATTTCACCCAGTCGCCGGGGATTTTTGTCAAAGCATCGGAGGCCACGGCGGCGGCGGAGGAAGAGGCCGCCACGCGCCTCGCCTTCTTCGTGGTCGCTGCGCCAGCAGTAGCGCCCGTCGTAGCCTCTGTCTTCTTGGCGGCCGCCTTCATCATGGCTACGGGTTGTGGGCGCGAGATGGAAGCTCCAACACTAGCAAATGGCGAAAAGCGAGAGGAGGAAGAAGAAGCAAAGGCAACGACGGCGGGGGAAGACAGGCAGTCAAAATCATTTACTCCGCCGTTCCCCTATTTATCCATACAAGCCACGGATCCAAACCGTCGATGGGAGATCGTGCGCTACAAGGCAAATACCACCGTACACGTGGCGACCATGGAGCGCAACCGTCGCAGGCCACACCGCCCACTACGCACGGGAAATAAGGAAGCCATCATCACGTCCCCAAAAAAATTACCCCAAACGGTCAAATCCAGTCCAAGCGGCACCGTCCTTGGTCAACACTGACAAGTGGGGCCACAGGGTCATGTCCCATCCATCAACTCCATCGCCTGTCAGGCGGTGCAGATGGCAAAAAAGTCATCCCTGACATCATCAATCTGGTTCAGCATAAACAGGTACTCGAGTCCCTACGTGGGTCGACTCTGAGGAAATACATCCTGCACAGGCCGGGGGTCATTCATCTGCTTGAACTCCAAAGCACTCAAACTCCCATTGGGAGCACATTAAAAATTCTTTCGACTGCGATGATTAGTTGAGATTAACCTCAATTGCAAGCAATGCAGCTCAATCTCGGGGCTAATTCCATCGGGAGCGCTGTCGCGCACCCGATACAACATATGTAAAAAGGCCTTCAAGCCACAAAACATTCAGTCGAAGCTCTGTCGACTTGGCTGCTTAGCCTCAAGCAAAATTCATGAATAGCATAGTCGCAAACAAACTTCCCGAGTTGCGTCCGCCGTATATAATCCTCGGATGCTGCACCCAAGGTGACAAGATGAGACCCACCAACCATTCGAGCCGGCCAGGGCTCGCACCAGCTGCGTTCACCCTGTACTTTTCCGTGCCAACATGCATGAATAAAATCCGACGGACGCGTTGGGTACTCACAATCACGCTGCAGTTCGACTCCTGTAAGACCTCCGCGACATGAGTAGAATCTAACCAGCTTGTTCCGGGTTTGAGTCTGGGGACTCGAGCTTGAAGTAGGTTAGTACGGTTTTGCCCAAGTGCACTTAACTGATCCCGATCCGTCGAGTGTACCAGGCCTACTATGCCACCATCCCTAACACCTGTCAGAAGGACAACATAACATACACAAAGCATCAGTCGATGTACTACCGACTCGAATGATCACAACCATAGACAAAGTACCAGTCGATGTGCTACCGACCCAAAGATCCATGATAAAGCAAGCAGATCACGAGGTGCACCCGCAGAGAAGTCCCTGCCCGATTCTTCGAGTCGACCAAGCACTCGGGGGCTACTGACGTGGGCCTACCCTTCGGGTGCCCCAACATGAAGATACCTGGTGCACGTACAAGACTAAAGCCCAACCGGAGGCCTACTAGCAAGACCCACGAAGGAGGCCCAAAAGGCAACTTACGCCCCAAGACTAGCAAACCTTATGTCGGTAGAGACCTACCTTACCTGTAAACGGGTTGGATTGCGAACTCCTGAGACCCAGCCTACTATATAAAGGCTGGGAGGGCCGCCGATCTAGGTCACACCATACTCTAGCCACAAAAACCCTAGCGAGATCGCATCTTGCCGGGACACCATTGTAGCTCCATTGTACACATCGAGATCAATAACCAGACAAGCAGGAAGTAGGGTGTTACCCTCCTAGGGCCTGAACCTAGGTAAACTCCTTGCTTGTCAGCCAATGGATCTACCAGCGCTACCAACTCTCTCCCCATCTAACGAAACCCTAGGTAGCATAACCATGGGATTTGATGTGGTCACCCCACGTCAAGAATGGTGTACGAATAGGAAAACTATAGTATTGGAATGGCATGTCTAACTGAATCATATGGGAAGTGAGATTCTTTTTTATTGTGCCAAAGGAATTTTTCATGAGGTTAGACCTCATTCTATTTTCCTATGGGATTTCACTACAAAATTCTTATGGAATAATTTCTATTGGTTATGATCCTATCAATGAAACAACTTTTATGGAAAAAAAATCCTATAGTATCGTTTAACTATTTATGTTGACTCGTTCTATCATCTCAAGCAAGCCCACAATACATTCATGACGTTGGAGTTTTTCCTATGCACAATTTCCAGGTCCCAAGTTTTTTATTAGGCTTTCCATTTAACTTTATTTTATTTTTCTCATCACCATTAAATTCCTTTCTATGCACAAGAAAAGAATTCAGCTTGCTCAAGGGTTCTACACTTGTACTTAACAACATCAGAGACACACAATTGGGCTGATTGACGAGTCTTCTAGGTTAGCTTTTTACACATGGCAATTAAAACTCAAATAATCCTACATGATTATTACAGAATGTAGGACCACTTATAAAGTCTTACTAAATCAGCTTTAACTTGTAGAGAATGGAAAGAATCACTATTTACTTAATGAGCTTTATCCAGGAGAGACTAGAAAGGAGATACCAATGTCATTTTGGTAATAAGAAATCATACAAGTCACATTCTTTGGAGATACAGTGCTTTCTTTTTGATTGACCTGTAATTCTCTTTGTTGGACATAATCTGTCGCAGCAGTGGAACATGGGGTTCCCCTGATGCTGCCAAAGTGGGTCCTCCACTGGGGCCCACCAAGAAGATGGACAAGGCAAGGAGTCAAGTACAGCAGATGGTTAGCCCATCTGCCCCAAGGAAACCCGACAAGTTCGACAACAAGGCTCTGCGGCTAAGGACCAGGCGACCTTCCGGGGTCACCCCCTCGCCCGGAGAACAAGGCGGGATACCCGCGGGTCCGTGTGCCCGGCAGGAGGTCAGGCGCGCCCCCGGGTCATCCATCCGTACCGCTGAGAGGATAAGATCGCCAGCTCGCTGGAAGCTGGTGGAAGACTTGGGCGCCAAGATGAAGGCCGCGCCCTGGTGACGTTGCCACGAGCGTAGTTGGTGGGGTTGACAGGCTTTGTCCGTCCCACCTTTTCCAAGGCCGGACGACCACGCCGCCCTCCAGAGAATGCTTGGAGGAGAGGACGCCACGTCTCCTCCAAAGACCGCCGAGGGGTTTTCCCGCCAAAACCCTTCACGCCCCTCGCGTGCCCATGTCGGATCCCCTTAGCCTATAAAAGGAGGACCATGGCACCGGAGGAGAGAGGAAAAGAGGACGAGCAAGTTAGAGCTCAGGCAAGACTAGACTAGGGTTCGGAGGGTAGAGAGAGAGGTGATCTTCCCAGGGCAGGATCTGCTCTTCGTCTACCTCCGGCCGAAACTCTGCCGGGTTCACTCTAGAATACCCTTGTACACTACACCATGATGAACATCTCAATCCAGACATGTAGGAGTAGGGCTTTTAGCCTCCGGGCGACCTGAACCTAGGTAACTCCGTGTGTCTTTCTGTGTTGTTTGCCCTCGCCCCCCGACGAAGAACTTGACGACCTGGCTCCCGGGTAAGGCGTCTTCCAGCCTCCTTCACGCCCCGTGCCGAACCTAAAAAGGGAGTACCATCTACTCCCGGTGTCCGTCACCCGAGACACGACATAATCAAATATGCTTATTCTCTAAACTCAAAACCTACAAATATTAACCATCTATTTGGTAATCCCATTAGGTACTTAATTCCAAAGGATGCAATTAAGCAGGTTTTAAATAGCATAGCTCACTTATACTATTATTGATACAAGCCACATTTGTCACTGATACATTCTTGGGCCTTCTTGCACGAAAAATTGTAAAACAAAGATGTGCTTAGACAAGGGATGAAGGTTGCCACGATATACTTGGCCATTGGATGCAAGTCGCAGAGGTAGTTTTATGCATAGCAATATGGAGTAGGCCTGAAACTGGTTGGCTTATATGCTAATAGTAACATTACCTTTGCACCTGATAGCAGCAAAGCTGCTTGGGGTGCAGTCTTGAGAAATGACTGCAATTACTCAATGTCATGATGGTAGCGGCGCTGAAACCATTGCCTGCTTGGAAGGAGTCAAAAGAATCATAGGTCTGACAGAGTGTCTCGTCATACTAGACAATGATAATGCCAACCGTACATCAACCGTATCGCGAAATACGTTAGAACCGTGCTTGATCTTCTGCAAGTATGGTAGATTCTCCAAAGTGCAGATGAAGTCGCTGATGGCATTGCTAGGTTCAGTAGAGATGGACAATGTATGGAGTTCTACATCGCCATGTCCTGGCCTGGTTTTGAGACCCTCTGTTGCGTGATTGTAACAACTCTCTTCCTGGTTAATATATTTACAGCATTCCAATAAAAATGTGGAAATAGTTTGTGGTCGTCGTGGCCATAAGCGTGGTGGTAATACCGGTTGGTGGTTGTTGTTTTTCCTGCAATTTTCTTCTTCAGTTTTGTCTGTTTGTTTGCCATGTGTTACCGCCTTAGCGGACATGGGGCTGAATGGTTCTCATGGACATTTTGACATCGACATAGCGGTTCTTTCTACCCGTGTTTAGTTTATTACCTTCATGCATCATGTATTAGTTTATTTGAGATTGGTTTAGCCGTTAGATAGATGTTTCTATGTCTGCAAATTAAGTATTGAGTAAGAGTATGAGAGGCATGAAAGATGTAGCGGCTACAAATTCCGGTTGTTGACACCATGTTCATTACCTTTTAGATGTTTCTCTGCTTTCGAAATAAAATATTTTTTAATCCATGATTAATTATTTATGGCTCAATCTAGTAAAAAATAAATCAATATAGTAATCACGTAGGTTGTTGTTACTTGGTCGTTGCTATGGATATACTATGTACATATCACAAACAAAACTTCACCACTTATGGATAATTGGCATTAGATGAGTCAGGGACATCTATCTTTTTCATATTTCGTTATTTTAGATAAACAAAATAATATATTTTGTTTGAATATGTTTAAAATAAGTCATTGTTTCTATTTAGAACAAGCTTTACAGTTTTTTTGAAGCATATTTGTAGGAGCTATACTTCTGTCGATGTCTTTTGGATATTTCTGCATCAGAAACTGAAGTATTGCATCCTTGATTATAACTATTTATGTCTTACTCCCTTCGTTCCATTTTAATTGACTCACATATATCTAGATATGAATGTACCTAACAATAAAACGTGTCTAGATGCATCTATATGTAGATATATGTGAGTCAATTAAAATGGAACGGAGGGAGTAGATGCTAATTACATGTTTTGTTGCTACTTCTGTATTTTCAAGTTTGGAATGGAGCAATATCTGCAGGCAGTGGCGCATAATTCTTCAATTTCGTTCATACCGAGTCCATCAATTTAGTGGTTCGATTGGGGGGGGGGGGGGGGGGGGGGGAGGAGAATCTTGTGGATGATTTTCTCGATGTCATAGTGTAGAGTTTAGTATATGTGTAATCGTCATTATTATTGATCAGGTGCTCTTTTGTATGTTTAGATGAGGTGCTTTCCTATGCAAACATTCACCATTTTCATTTGTTTTGTTGTCCCATGTCATCCTTTCTGTTCTAGGCACGGAGAATTTTGTCCTAGAATATACTTTTATGCAGTGAGAGGAAAAATATGTATTTTTATGCAGCAAGACAAAGAAATAAGCAACACTAAATTGTGCACTATGTATCTAGACACCCATTTGAAGTAGAAGAACCACTTGCGAGTAATTCTTGATGCGTGGGGTTAAAAATAAATTTAGTATGAATATTTGATTTATTAAATGGGAGTTGGTGATGGTTGGTCATCTCTAAAACACTCAACATACAACATTAGATACATCGTGACCGTCCAATAGATCAAAACATCTCCCCTCAACCTACGACACACCAAGACCGTCCAATCGATTTTCAGGGAACAACGCACCCTGCCTTCCTCATAAAGTCGGATTTTAATTGCCGTAATCTCCCTAATCATCATTAATTCTTAATGAACTTGCCAAAATATCGCCCTCTAAGAATAACAGACTATCGTATCAAATATGACTTTCCAAAACCATTCAGGCCCCTGACAAATCAGATTTCAACTGCCAAAAACATCTCTGATTGTTTCCATCTTCTCACAGATATCACCATCACCTTCTACCTCTTGCAGCCGGAAGTGGACTCTACTTCGTGCTCGTCACTGCCGGAGCCAGATGCACGTACAGGAGTTATCTCGCCGCCGACGTACCTCGACAATGCCAAGTCTGCACTACCAGGTGAGTTTACCTCATCACGACGACCTATACTCGGTCATTCTAGACGGCATGTTAGGGAGAAAGCGATGGTCACGCTTGGTGGAGCAGGCACGCGCAGCAGACTCGCAATTATACGCCTGCCAGTTGCTCGATCAAATGCCACATTCATGATTTCCTTACGGTGGAGTGTCCATCCTACCATGACAGGCGATATACAATTGCACCATCACTTAAGAATAAGAATTTAAGAACTGGTTCTTGGATTGCTGACTACCGCTTCCATGATTTTTTTTCTGCCATGTTGTTGAACTGGCTACTCTAGTAGGTCTGGGGTTTCTTTTCGCTTTGAGTTTTCTATCCCCTTCTTGTATGCGGAAATGCCTAACTAATGGCACGCCCATTTTCATGTTTGGCAAAAGAACGGTACATTTCAATCGACCAGGATTTTTTAGTTTGCAAATAATTTGGCCTCTTTTTTCACAGAGCGAATGAAATACCACTATAGCAGGAACTATCAGTGCCACTGTTGATGTGGATACTGAAGAACCACTTGGAGCTTCAGGTAATGGAAGGGATGTTCTGTACGCGACTTTTTGTGATTAAAGGAGCTTCAAGTCAAGGTACTAATTGGTCTCTGCTCAGTCATTTTAGTAGTAGTAGTACATATATTACCTAATAGCAATACATTATGCAATTTGCAATGTTTTTGCAATGAAATAGATGTCCTAAATCATATATGTGCAGCGGGTATTTGATAGTGGCGAATAGTTTATGAACAGTGGATCGAATGTTGTTAGTTACTAATACAAGTATCTGAGTTGTAATGTTTACATTGCAAGGTTTAAACTAATTTCCTTTGGCTATATGAACCTCTCAGGGTTTGGAACCATTGCCGATTTTTTATTTATCATGTTTTATTAAATATTCGTCTGCCAGTGAAGAATGGCGGCAACACTAGCTAGGGTGGCACTACCACTCCACCTTGAGCTCCAGCGCCGATCCAGACCACCAGAGAAAATGGCCTCGCCAGTGCGACTCAGACCTCCGGGCCATTGCGCTACTCTTCTTGAATACCCCTCCTCCCGGTGAGACGCACCACCCCTCCAACCACCGCGAGGAGCTGTCCACATGAGGTGCACGGGGGTTTAATTTTGTAATTATTCCACATGGACATGGCAGTGAGCATGTCATGGTTCCTTTTTTTAAAATATATATGTTCTGCTGGGTTTGCACCGCTGGTTATAACTTCTATATAGGTTGCTTTGATATATATTTCATCTAAGGAGATGTCTTAGCTAAAGATAGACCGAATACGTACTTTTGCTTTATATTCAATAGAAAAATATCGTTTTGAATTTCAATCCTTCACGTTACAAAAAGCTTTCAGGACATCATAATTGGTGTTCTCAATTTAGGTAATGAGGTCTTTGTTTTACCTTGAGTTTCTCGGCTATACGCACAATTGTTTACTTTCTGTTATGGGTGGTACAATCTCACATATGTAATATCTTTGTTACCCCAAAGAATAAGCAGAAACATACATTGCCATTTCACTAAATGCATCAATAAGACATTTAATGCGTCATCATCTCTCATGCTAGGTTAGAACCGTTTCATTTGCAAATCACGCATACAATTAGGCATCATCTCTCATGGTACTCATGACGTCATTTCATAGATTTGTTTAAGTTATAAATAAGATGCACGAGTGATGGTAAGGCTGGATGATAAGACTTTTGAAGCGATGGCAATGATACAACAATGACTGATAAAGAGAGTGTAATTGGAGGGGAATGAGAGACGAGGAGAAACATGTTGTTTTGTCATCTTCCAAGGAGAGGATGCTTAACGAGGCACTACAAGAAACAATGAAGAGACAGAGAGAAACAATACTTGTGTTTGCAATATATGAATGGCAACCACAAGCCGTTGTGTTCGACAAACGTTTCCGGGTAACTTTCTGAATTACAACCTGCCACATATTTTACCATTACAAAAATTAGTTGACGGGTCTGTATATTTTTTGTCCCGTGGCAGCGCTCGGGCATTCACCTAGTTTGATTTATTTTGTGACATGAGAGTTGTTGGAGAATAAGGTCAAGACTCAACATTCAATAGAAGAAATCCGGGCTTAGACCATGAATTTCCGCCGAGACCGTGGTGTATAATAATTTCGGCCATGAAATTTCGCGGGTTTTTTTCGTGGTCGATGGTAGCAACGACCACGGATTTCCAAAAACGTGGTCTATGGCACCTATTGCCCACGATATTCCTGAATTTTCGCGGTTAAAAGCTACTTTTTGGATTGCGGGGCACCTATAGCCCACGATCTTGCTTGATTTTCGTCGTTAGAAGCTACGTTTTCGATAGGGTGTTCGATTTTTGACTGGGATCGACACATCCCTGAGCTCATATAACGTCGAACGAGGCCATTTGTGCTCTCAAAATGTCGTACCACACACCCCGCGCTCGTATCAAGATCCAGGCTGCATCTTTTTTTGGTTGCTCCGTTACTCGAACTGGGTTCGATGTGTGTTCTTGCCGCGGGCTCCACCATGTCAGTGACTCAGGATCATGTTGATCGATTCTTGCCCAGTTTTTTTATCATGTTGCTCCATTTCTTCCGATACTGTTCTTGCCGCTGGCTCCACCATGTCAGTGACTCAGGATCATGCTGATCGATTCTTGCCCACTTTTTTACTACGTTGCTCAGTTTCTTCCGATACTGTTCTTGCCGCTGACTCCACCATGTCAGTGACTCAGGATCATGCATGTCGATTCTTGCCACTTTTTTTATGTCGTTGCTCCGTTCTTGAATACTGTTCTTGCGCTGGCTCCACCATGTCAGTGACTCAGGATCATGCTGATCGATGTTTGCCCACTTTTTTACTCCGTTGCTCAGTCTTTGCGATGTTGTTCACGCCGTTGGCTCCACCATGTCAGTGACTCAGGATCATGCTGATCGATTCATGCCCATTTTTTTATTCCGTTGCTCCGTTCTTGCGATACTGTTCTTGCCGCTGGCTCCATTGTTTGCACACTGCGAGTATTGAGCGTTACACCTACTCCTGCGGAACAGCGCTGCAATTTGTTTCAAACAAGAGCCGCTGTTGGTAATGGTCGGTCGTGCAAGGTGATTATTGATGGTGGTAGGTGCCACAATCTGGCTAGTAAAGAGCTTTGTCAAAAACTGAATCTGAAATATTTACCGCACCCCCATCCGTATTATATACAGTGGTTGACTGATAGTGGGGAGATGAAGATCAATCATGTGGTGCGAATTGAATTTCAGATTGGACCGTACAAGGACACCGTGGAGTGTGATGTAGTTCCTATGACGATGTGCCATTTGTTGTTGGGTCGTCCCTGGCAGTATGATCGTGATGTACATCACAATGGGAGATCCAACACATACCAACTCAATTGGCAGGGCAAGGAAATTATGTTGAGACCGTTGTCACCACAAGATATTGTGAATGATTCTCATCAAAAAGTTGAGGTTCATCATGAGGATGAGTGTGAGAGATTAGCTGTGGGTACCCCGGACTAGCTGTCCGAAATACCCTTGTGCCTACAACATCAGCGATCCCATGATCAGTGTGTCGCTGAGCACAATCGAACTGGTATCAAAAGAACATCCATAAATACCGAATGAATATACTTACTTGATTGAAGCCGTGAGCTTCATCAGGTACTTGCAGCGGAAAATCATCAAACAACGTGGAGCCAAGTCCTTTGCCATAACCCTACAGGCAGTAGACTAGGAAGCGCCCTAGTTCGCATCGACGCCATTGACATCTTCTTCTCCGAACTGCTCATCTTCAAAATCTGGCTTAGACAATAGCCAGGGACGAAACCAATATGAGTACATTTGATTGTACTCGCAAACTACCCCGAAATGAGCATGCACTACTCTTTTTATTGTTTAAATAAAACTTTATTTGCATTGAAAACTCTACATCCTTATCGAAAAAGAGAAGGATAGGCTCTTGTTTAATAAACCTTTGTTTGAAATTCATATAACTTTATTTGAAAAAGGAAAGAAGGCTTTTAGAACTTTTTCCCATAAATCTGTCTTTGTAAGAAGTCTCTTTTAAATTTTTTTCCCAAAAATACATCTTTGTTGAAAAAGGTAAGAAGTCTCTTTTATAAATATTTTCCCGGAAAATCACCATTGGTTTATTTCTCCAAAACCCCTCCTTTTTCGACCATAGCCCTTCATGGTCAAAATATTTTCCAACAACCTTATACCAGCCCTTCGGTATAGTTGCATAAACATTTTCCACTTTCAAAACACAAAAATCTGCACTTCTCGACCATAGCCCTTCATGGTCTTCCTCTTTTCCAGCAACCTCATACCAGCCCTTCGGCATAGTTGCCTATATAAAACATCTCCATTTTCTTTTCAAATCTTAAAACTTTGTAAAACTTGCACAAGGTCAGAGTAGAGCCTCCCAACTGTCCATATCCGAGGACTTGGCTATTTGAATAGTTTTACACTCTGCAGAGGTAGCACGCTTTTCCCACATCCATCCGGCAACTCATCATGTCAGCCATGTCCCGCCATACAAGGTGTATGCGAAGTTGAGTCACCGACCATAGCCTGTCCTTTGCTCATGCTAGTATAGGGCCCTGCCCTTATGACACTTTCCATCAACACTTAACCCAGCCCGTCGGAATCTAAGTGTGAGGACTCATAGTTTTGCCCGGAAGTGTATTGGGGACGATCCTTCTATCCTCCTCCTTATCTTTCCATAGAGTTTGAGCGAGGACCCAGGTCAGGGTAGGTCACCAAACCATCCCCTCATGCATAACGGAGTCATCTCCGTCGATGAGGCATCCCATACTAATATGAGCAAATTATATGACTACGCCTTTCCCATATGTGGGTAAATGTGGACGCACAGGGTAAGATTGGTCGTCATAGTACTAGGACACAATGTGCATTTTTCATAAACATCACCATACTCCATTTCTTCACTTCCATACTGACATTTCGGCATTCCACTTCCATCCAAGTATTTTCAAAGGAGTTTTGAATAAACAATCTTTTTCTTCCCATCCTATAGTTTGATATACACTACCTTATATTTCTACATCGGTGGCAAAATAGTTTTTCATATGCTTTTCGAAAAGGTTTTAAAAATCATTGCCTTCAGTGTAAATCAAGTTATCAAAGTAGATGTAGATATATATGGGTGCAAGCTCAGAGAGTAGCTTGCCTGATTTCAGCATAATGTCCCTGGACTTTTCCTCAGTGATCAGAGAAATAAACTCCAATTCTTCTTCAATAAATCCTTTCCAAAGACCATTCCGGTAGCGTTTATATCTAGCGTCGCAAACATGAAAATAAAACAACAATCAATAAGCAAACCAAACCACAAGTGTCAAACTAATCATTCGAGCAACAAATTAAGATTTACACTTACGAGGGCCTTATACTAATTAGTAGTCTAACACTATACACAAACTAGGACCATCGATCACAAAACTATCTTAGGCAAAGATTAACAACACGCACCTTCCTTTAAACAGGAAATACTTCAGACAAAAGTTAGGTCACCAATTAATCTCTGTAATTCAAAATATTTTACCAAGCTAATGTAAAAACATTAACAAACCATGAAGGCAATGAATTTACTTGTAAAACTATCCAGCAATTTAAATGGGGTGCAGAATTGATTATTTCTACATTAGAAAATTATAATCCCACCTTTAACTTAATGCTTTCCTTAGCTTCTAAAAAGTGCACTGTGATTGTGATCACATATGCATGATGGTGATGCTACTGGATAGTTCACATTTTTCTGAGCATTTTGATATATCAACCACATTTTTCTGATATACCAATAAAAAGTTATTGAATTTCTAAAATCTTTTTAAATCGGCCCTTTTGTTAATTTATTTTAAACAACATTACAAATAACTATCCATGTTTGGAAACAAGGTGTAATATGAAGTTTATCACTTGCTGGACATTTTGATAGGTCAAACTTAATTTTTGGATCATTATTTTTAAAGATATGGATTTTCCAAAAACATTTTCTTTTCTGCCATTTTCCTTATTTAATAAAACATCAATTAAACTAATTTATTTGGATAGGTGAATTACACCAAAAGACAGGCTTTATTTTTCTGAACATTTTGGTATCTTATTTGTAATTTTTGGACAAGTATTTTAGGAGATATGAACTTCTCAAGTTAAAACATTTATCTGCCTTTTCTTTTATTTTCCAGAAAATCCAGTCTGCACATTTTGCACCGAGCGGTGCGCTACACACGGTCACTGACGTGTGGGCCAGCGGCCACGCTGGCAGCCACGCAAGCATGCGCGGCCCACCGCCAGGTTTGACTGGAGCAGAGCCACGACCGGCGTGGGCGCGCGCGGTGACCGCGGCGGCGACGCGCTCGGCTCCGGCGAAGGAGCAAGCGCGGGGACGGACTAAGGAGCACATCTGACTCGCACGTTTGTAGGGAGACTGGGGGACAGCGCTACGACCCAAATGGTCACCGGAGACGGCGACCACGGCGAGCCACATCGGCGGTTTGACACGGCCTACGATCACTACGACGAACTACGGCGTTAGGTGGACAACGAGCATGTCCAAGGGAATCACGTGCTCACCCTCGACGCGTGAGTACTCAAGCCGGTGTCGGAGAAGGTCATAGTCGACGGCGAGCTTGATCGACGTGTGGCAGCCGGAGAGGAAGAAGACGACGTCGATCTCGCGACCGGCGGCGCCCCGGCTCGATTCCTTGAACGGAGAGGAAGAGGTGGACGAGGCGGAGAGAATGATGGTCTTCGATCTGCTCTGCGGTTCCTCTAGCGATGGCGATGCGGCGGCGAGCTCAGCTCGGACATGGACATGGCCGAAGAAAAACGAGAGAGAGAGACGGGCAAGTGAGAGGATAAGGAAGGGGTGGAGTGAGCAGAGAGCAGCTCGTGGTGATCTTATCCCCTCCAGCGGCGAGGTGGGGCGCGACACAATGGCGAGCTTGCCACTGGCGCTAAGCAGCGCCTGCTTCGGCGATGACATAGCAAGAGGACGGCGATTTTATAGAAAACCCCCTGGCTTTTCTTTATTTCCTGTTTCTTTTATTTCTAGTAGTACTTTAGGGATTTAATTGGGGCACTAAAATATTTTAGAAAATTATGGGAAAAATCAGGTAGCCTCCCCATAACATATAGAAGCTCCACAAAAATTGGGGTGTCAAAATAAAATGTTTTGAACAACTTTTGTTCATAGGGTTTAAATATGGCATTTTTCTTAAATACAAATTTATAATCCTTTAGAAATTTTAAAGCAAGTTCAAAATATTATTTTTGAACTCTTGGAACTTCCTTGACAAATATATTAACTTCAAATAACTTTTATTTTCATAGAGAAAATATTTGTTTGAAGGAAATAGATAGTTAAGTAGGGAAAATAATTTATTAAGATTATTTCTTTAACTCATGATCTTGATTTCCATTTGTTGAATAATTTGAGGAGTTTGTTTTAATTTTAAGTCACATACCAAATTTGTTATCACGTATGTTTCATCTTGTGTTCAAGTAAACTTCGATTAATTAACCAGACAAGCAACAAACACAACGAGATCAACATCACAACCAAGACTACACAATTCAAACCACAAGAATTAATCATACCACCATTTCCACAAAGTGATCACTCCTAATTATGACAAGATGATGTCTAGGAAATATCTCAACTCATACTTAATAGTTTTCAAAAAGATTTGAGAAAGGAAATATGTGGGGTAATATATTTCCCACTAGTGTTATTTTCAAATGGAGTGAAAATAAGAGTTTATAAAATGGGAATTGTATACACCTGCAAAATATCAAGGTTGAAAAATAGATAGGAGATAGCATATAGATCTCCATATTTTTGGGAACACATAATTTTGGAAATACTTTTACTTTCTCAAGAGTGGGTATTTTGGTGGTTGCTAAACCAAGTATCATTGAAATGGACTTTAGCCAGAAATAAGAATGGAAAAGATACAGGGAATATTTTCTTGTCATAACATGATCACCAAAGTTAAATATATTTTTATCTTGGTGTGGTCTTTAGGTTATTATTTATAGGCCAAACAACTTAAACATCAAATCACATCAAGTCAAACAGAGCAATAGGAAGGAAAATACAACCATTAGGGAAATATTTCAAAAAGTTTTTGTTGGTTCTGAATTTTGGGTCTTGTAAAATTAAGTTTTTCTTAGTTCCAAAATTTGGGATGTGACAGATCTTCCACTCTTAAAAATAAATCTCATCCTCGAGATTTGCGAGGTGGGGTAACCGGGGAGTACGGGGGCACGGGTTTTGGGCTGGCTATACTTCCGAGGTCGATGCTTCTTCAGCGAGGTTGCCATGTGAGATCTTGACAACTTGATGATGTGTAGTGGACCTGCACTTAGAAAATTGGCAAGATCCCTGTGTATAGTGCAAACCCCTGGATCGATTCATTTGCACACACAGTTTACGATGAATATCACAACAAAGTATCAATTCTTACACTCGGATCCAGTACTTAGGAAAATATTCATTACAAATTGCATAGCACGAAGCTAGCTTTGAAAGAGTAAAGCAGCGGAAAACATTATTCTTCAGTGAGTCTCCATCATCTTCATGTGCCACAGGCGAAACATGTTGGTTGCAGACTCGAAATCCTTAACGAAACCTCACTCATCGTTTGAACATCCTGCAACAAGAAAAATGTTGCAACAAGGTGGGTCAGAACCATATAAAATGGATCTGGCAAGTGACACTATGTGGACACTTAGTGGAATAACTCTAATAACCTATATGCATATTTGGCTGGGGGAGTTCAAGGCTATTTTGCATAAAGCCAATTTTTCCTATCTCTTTATAAAACACTTTTCTCTTGTCAAAACAGGTATGGCACGAAAACCACCCTCTTGTCTACCTTTGTTCAACCTTCAAAATTTTAACTTAAGAAATTGGAATGTTGGGAGCCCTCGTTGACATCCTTGATCAGCTGCTCAAATTGTCCGTAACCAGGGACACGGCTAAGTACTTAGTTTTTAACTCTCGAGAGGTTGTGCATGTTCCCCACATGACTTAACCAACCCAAACTATCCCCCACACTCCATTAGTGATCGGGAAAAGGAGAAGATTAAAATGAGACCTTTGGGTAACAGTCCCCTGTTCCTCTGGGCAGACCCATACAAGACATTCATCCGCTGAGACCTGCCGGAATCAGGTTCCTAGAATTACTTAGTCAAGGCAGAGCCATTATACCAAGTGGCTGCACTGGAAGCATCTTCACTTGGAGAAAACTTGAGTCCCTTTGTTCCTGGGTGGCTATCCACAAGTGAATATCCCATCGGGACAACACTCAACTCTCAACAACCAATCAAGCCCAAATCCACCCAGGTGTTTATTTAACTGAGTAGAATTAAGCTTTTCAATAAAACACTTTTGCATAGCATCAATAATTCTACTAAGTTATCATAGGATTCTAGACACAACTATTAAAAGGAGATAGTAGTTTAAGCATAGCAATACTATCCAACACATGCATATAAAGAAATACTCTAAGTCATGCGTAGAAAATACTTAGGAAATTCATGAGGGGTGTGCCACTTGCCTTGGCAACAGGGAGAGCAGGAGTAGCAGTTGCAAAAGTCTTCATCTCTCTCCGAAATTTCTAACACACAAACAAGCCACAATAAACATGCAATCATACCAAAAACCTTTAAGGAAAAATATGCCATGCATGATATGCAAAAATACTCTAAGAAATATGACATGCATGATGTGCAAAACAACTTGAGGATCATGGACAAAATAACTTAATCAAGTTGGCTAGGTCAAGGTCAAGGTTGGGCAAAAATAAACTTGATATAATCAACCTAAATTGATGGTATAGTTTCTCCAAGTCTTCACATGTTGGGTCTTCAAAGAATCTTCAACTAGCACTCTAGGGACTAGTCATAAACACAAAGGACTTGGTCTATGTCCAAAGTAAAAGACAGAGTTAGGAAGAAAGAAAAAGGATAGAAGAGAGAAGGATGTAGTTGGTCTTCAAGGATCATCTTCAATCTTCCTTGTCATTCCTTCCTTGGGTGGTGATAACTTCATTGAAATTTTGTAGACTTGATGGTTCTGCAGACTTGATGATTTTGGTATCACCAGGGCTGGTCTTAGGTATAACTTAGCCACCACAAAGTCTAGAGAGAAGAAAAAAAAGAGAGAAAGACTTAGAGAATATAGGTGGTTGGTCTTCTTGAAGTTCCTCTTGATTTTCTTCTAAGTGCTTTTATTTCTTGGAGATGCTTCTGGAGTCTGTTTTCTTGGCTAAGTCCTTCATTGTCCTTCTAGCTTCATGTTGAAAATCCCAAGGATGACAAAATAAATTTCTAAGGAAAGTACACCATTTATAAGGTGCTAAATTTTTGCTAAGAAAAATATTGGCAAAAAATAACTTAGCAATATTTTCTAAGGAAAAGTTTGATGAATTGAGATGCAAAAATTCTAAGTACTTTCTAATGCACCTCAACTCTTCAAAATACTCTAAGTTAAATTAGCTCGAAAATTAGTGAAGAAAATAATTTTTTCATTAAATATTATTAAAAGTCCTCCTAAAAAGGGATAAATACAAATAAATAGGAATTCGTAGAAAAATAATCTACAAAAATATTTTGATGGTTCCTACGGCCAGGTATTAACCATACAAAGTCATAGCAATTGGATTTGCCCAAAAATAATTTTAAAACTCAAGTTAAGTCAAATTTACTTAAACAAACAAATTTAAAATTTGAACCAATTTGAATTTGTCAAAACATAATTTTAACTATGCCAAAAGTTTCTACAAGTCCTAAGCTTTCAAAAATATAAAGTTTGCAAAAATTGGATAAGCCATTAAAAAGTTATGATGATTCTAATCTTTATGGTCTTTTTGCAAAACTGCTGGTCTTCGGTTGACTGGTGACTCTGACCGCTGACGTGGCGATGACGAAGCGCTGACTGGCTCGGTTGACTACGAATTTTGACCAAAAATCAAGTTGCTCGGATGGAAAAACAATCTATATGAAAGTTGTAGATAATTACGTGCTCTATCTAACTATCACAAGTGATGAATAGATTGGTCACAAATCGCAAAATACCTTTCTGGTCCAAAACTTCGAACACGAATATCTCCTAGCTCGCTCGACCAAATGAGGTGAGGTTTGGGGCAAAAGAAAGGTCTTGATCAGGGGAACAACTTTCGTTTTCACGGCCGAAGATTTGAGATTTTTTCTTCTCCGAAAATCGTCAAACAAATTCCGTACGTCAAAACAAAAAGTGTTCAACAGCAAAGTTGTAGATAAGGGTTAGATCTACCTTTTCACCGGAGGAATTTCGATTTGAAGAACCGAGCGCGAAGAGATCTAAGAATACGACTCAGATTTGAAGGATAGCGAGTCGAAATTCTTGCTCCATAGTTGATGAAAAGAGTTGTGGTTTCCAGGATGGAAAGGTATTGAGGAGATCTACAACAATGCTTCAGGTTCCGTCGCGATTCGAGATGATCTTGGTCGTCAAATCAACGAAATGATTTCGATACGATTTCGCTGATTAGGGTTTCGGTGGAACGAAAAGGGGAACAGAGATGCCGGCGGCTACAGGGGTTTATATAGGCCAAGGGTCGGTGGAATAGATTGGCCTCGAAGTTATGAACGCGTAGGATCAAGCGGATCCGGATTTGGAGTTATATTTATCAAGATATTCGTGTTTAAGTGAAAAGGGTTTGGAAAACCTAAAATTTCCTGGAATCATCCATCGTGGTTCAATCCCGAGTTGGTTGTTGGGCCGGCCTGCTGGCGCTGCGAGGCGAAGCGGGCGAGCTGGGCTGGGATTTGGCCCAGTTCGGCCGAGCTTCTTTTTTTAAAACGTTTTTCTTTTGTATTTTTCACAGTTTTATTGATAACTTTTGATTTTAAACTCGGAATCGAGTCAAACCAGTTTTGAAAATTTGTAAAATCAAGACCTATCTTTAGAACTTTCAAAAACATTTTTCCAAAACATTTCAAAATTCGAATTTCAAATAATGTATAAAGGTTTATTTGACACATTCATGTCAATTTTAAAAATAGGGTTTTAAATAAAATCATTTGTGGTTTATTAAAGTCAAATAAAATACCACAAATGTAAATATTCGAACTTAGCTTATTTTAGACATATATTTTCAATAAAATAAAATAATCAAAACAAACACACAAAAATATAATAAAAAGGTTTGGCAACATTCTAGAAATCAAAAATATTATATAGGGCATAATAAGGCCCATTCATATTATTTTACCAAATATGTTTTCAAGTGGAAATAATATTCCAACTTTTGAAATTTCAAATGCAAACAAGACAAGAAGATGATGAATGCATGCATGATTTTTCTTTTCAAATCAAAATACATATAGTTTTCAAAAGTTTTAAATTTTTCTGATTTTTCAAATTCTTGAAAAACTCAGGATGTTACAGACTACCACCCTTAAAAGGAATCTCGTCCCCGAGATTCGAGAAGGCTAGCAAAAGGTTGTGACGAGGGTATCTGGGTGGCTACCACCCTTAAAAGCAATTCGTGTTGGTAGTAAAAATTCTAGTGACAATTATTACAACCTTAACACCTTTACAATGACTCTGGTCCTACTTGGCTGAACTCCTCATGAAGTCTCTCTGGGTGTCTTCGTTTCTGGTCTTACACTGATATCTGATCCGCTTCTTATCTGGTGTAGTGAGCGTGACCACTTTGCTGGCTTGATCAATCTGACCATCATATTTGGACATCCAGTCCTTGCCTATGATTATATCAAAGCCTTGTAGGTCCAGCACAAACAACTCGCTTGGAAAATTGTGTGTCTCAATTCTCAAGGTCATGTTTTGGCATATAGTGTTTGCTGGCATCTTTCCTTCTGTAGAGCTTACTCTGATGGGTCTTCTAAGTCCTCGATTGGGGATCTTATTTTTACTCACAAAGTCTTTTGATATGAATGAATGTGTTGCTTCAGTATCAAAGAGTACTAAGGCAGGATAGGAGTTGATTAACAATCCTTCAATTATTGGGTTTGGTTTCTTGAGAACTCTCTCCATGTTTATAGAAAACACATGTCCCTTTCGGAACTGAATTGGCTTGGTCCCATTACTAATCTTCTTTTCTGGACAGCTTCGAGAATAGTGTCCCATTTTTTTGCATTTGAAACACTCTACCAAACTGAGGTCCTTCCTGTTGGGTTTGGTGTGGAGATTATGGCTACTATTTTCTTCCATAAGGTGCTCATCTCCGAGGTCATAAACCTCTTCAGTATGGGCGGGCTATGGTGTCCATGGTGGATGTGGTGGTCACTTTCTCCATGGAAGTCATGTCCATTAAGACAATGGTGGTTATTGTCTTCATGGTGGTTGGACTCAAAATGAGCATGTTCATCATGTGAAGTGTGCCATTCCTGCTGGATGCTAGGTGTTGGTTCTCCAATTTCTGCTTTCGCTTCTTGTTTGCAATTGCTTCAGTTTGCTTTCCAAGATTACAGCTTGATCAACAAGTGACTGGTAGTCAGGAGTATAGGCAACTGTCATTAGAATGGATATTTCGCCATCCAGACCATTTAGAAACCTCTTCCTTTTCTTGGCATCTGTATCAACCTCATCCGGTGCGTAGCGCGCCAGATTATTGAACTCATTCATGTATTCTATTACATTTCGGTCGCCTTGTCGAAGGTCGAGGAATTCTCCTTCTTCAGTTTCATCACTCCTGATGAAATATGTGCAGCACGAAATCCTTCTTGGAACAAATCCCATGTCATCTCTTCAACGGGGTAAGTGATTTGGTAGCTGTCCCACCAGTCTGCTGCAGGTCCTTCTAGTAGATGTGCCACGAATCTAACCTTCTCAGCATCTGTGCATCCATGGTCACTAAATCCTTAGTTACTGAACGTAGCCAATCATCAGCCAAAATGGTTCAGTAGTTCTTGAGAACTTCTTGGTCGAAGCTTCAAGAATTTGATCAGCATATCCACTTGAGATGGAGGTGGTGCTGGAATGTCCTTGTGTCTTCTTGGTTTTGGTTCATCAGCAGGCTCAACTGATTATGTGCTTCTAATAGTTGAATTGCGTTTGTCTTCTCATCAACGTTGGGTTTGGCGAGGCATCTGTTTGGGTTTAGCATAGATGAGTAGAGATAGAAAGTACTAAGGAAGAATCCTACCCAACACAGCAGATCAAGGAAAATCATCTTACAAACAACATCTAACAAACAAAAACAACAATCTAGTATTGTCATACAACCAAGTTCGTATGACAAGTACACTAACACGATATCGTTGTTCTATTTAAGTGGTGGTCTCTAGTCTATCTCCTTCACGAGTGCTTCAAGTTCTTCTTCAACTTTCTTCAAAATCTTCTAAGTGTTTGAGCTCTGAATCTGGATTCTTCAATAGTCTTCCATGCATGTAGTGCTTCGTGTTGACTCGTAGAATTGCATATGAAGCAGCAGACTCAGACTTTGGACATGGTTATCTAGAATAAGAAAAGAAATTTTCAGAATGTACGGAGTAGGTTAGAGTACAAGAGAGATAAAATGAAAAGTTTTGCTTTTAGAAAACTAGATAAAAATAGATTTTCAATCCTATGGTCAAAACCTATTTCTATCCAGACTTAGGGTTTCGAACCGACAGGCAACACAGTGCTCTGATACCATCTGTAGCGGACCTGCACTTAGAAAATTGGCAAGATCCCTGTGTATAGTGCAAACCCCTGGATCGATTCATTTGCACACACAGTTTACGATGAATATCACAACAAAGTATCAATTATTACACGCGGATCCAGTACTTAGGAAAATATTCATTACAAATTGCATAGCACGAAGCTAGCTTTGAAAGAGTAAAGCAGCGGAAAACATTATTCTTCAGTGAGTCTCCATCATCTTCATGTGCCACAGGCGAAACATGTTGGTTGCAGACTCGAAACCTTAACGAAACTCATCATCGTCTGAACAATCTGCAACAAAAAAATGTTGCAACAGGTGGGTCAGAACCATATAAAATGGATCTGGCAAGTGACACTATGTGGACACTTAGTGGAATAACTCTAATAACCTATATGCATATTTGGCTGGTGGAGTTCAAGGCTATTTGCATAAAGCCAATTTTTCCTATCTCTTTATAAAACACTTTTCTCTTGTCAAAATAGGTATGGCACGAAAACCACCCTCTTGTCTACCTTTGTTCAACCTTCAAAATTTTAACTTAAGAAATTGGAATGTTGGGAGCCCTCGTTGACATCCTTGATCAGCTGCTCAAATTGTCCGTAACCGGGGACACGGCTAAGTACTTAGTTTTTAACTCTCGAGAGGTTGTGCATGTTCACCACATGACTTAACCAACCCAAACTATCCCCACACTCCATTAGTGATCGGGAAAAGGAGAAGATTAAACGAGACCTTTGGGTAACAGTCCCCTGTTCCTCTAGGCAGACCCATACAAGACATTCATCCGCTGAGACCTGCCGGAATCAGGTTCCTAGAACTACTTAGTCAAGGCAGAGCCATTATACCAAGTGGCTGCACTGGAAGCATCTTCACTTGGAGAAAACTTGAGTCCCTTTGTTCCTGGGTGGCAATCCACAAGTGAATATCCCATCGGGACAACACTCAACTCTCAACAACCAATCAAGCCCAAATCCACCCAGGTGTTTATTTAACTTAGTAGAATTAAGCTTTTCAATAAAACACTTTTGCATAGCATCAATAATTCTACTAAGTTATCATAGGATTCTAGACACAACTATTGAAAAGGAGATAGTAGTTTCAGCATAGCAATACTATCCAACACATGCATATAAAGAAATACTCTAAGTCATGCATAGAAAATACTTAGGAAATTCATGAGGGGTGTGCCACTTGCCTTGGCAACAGGGAGAGCAGGAGTAGCAGTTGCAAAAGTCTTCGTCCTCTCCGAAATTTCTAACACATCAAACAAGCCACAATAAACATGCAATCATACCAAAAACCTTTAAGGAAAAATATGCCATGCATGATATGCAAAAATACTCTAAGAAATATGACATGCATGATGTGCAAAACAACTTGAGGATCATGGACAAAATAACTTAATCAAGTTGGCTAGGTCAAGGTCAAGGTTGGGCAAAAATAAACTTGATATAATCAACCTAAATTGATGGTATAGTTGCTCCAAGTCTTCACATGTTTGGTCTTCAAAGAATCTTCAACTAGCACTCTAGGGACTTAGTCATAAACACAAAGGACTTGGTCTATGTCCAAAGTAAAAGACAGAGTTAGGAAGAAAGAAAAAGGATAGAAGAGAGAAGGATGTAGTTGGTCTTCAAGGATCATCTTCCATCTTCTTGTCATTCCTTCCTTGGTGTGGTGATAATGTAAGGACCCCTCGAAAACCACAGGTCGAGGTGCCCACGTTATGTACATATTGCAATCCCAAGGATCCGTGCATTGCAATTACATAACCAACATGGTATCAAGAGTTACATCATTCAAGTCGTACGAATAAAAGTATTACAACATGGAGTGGTCACATGACCAAGTCTGCAAATCATCGTCACGCAGGACGGAATTAACTAAGATACATCAGAAGCTCGTGGCTAGCGTCGGCCCTCGCCTCCAACGGACGCAATCCCACAAGTGCAGTTGACCGGTGACAGCATAGTCGGCATAGTCGTTGGCGTGCTCCTCTTCTCCGGCGTAAGCCTCCTCGTTGAAATATGGACATTTGAATATCCAGGGACACAGCCATATGAGTACAATTACGTACTCGCAAAACCACCTCAAGGCTTAAGTTTTTATGGTGATGCAAGAAAAATGTTTTCGAAAACTAGGATAGCTGCTAAATACAACTATAGGGCTTAGTTTTCGCAAACGATGCTTTTAGACTTTGGAGATATAATTCTCCTTTTAGTAGAAATAGCAGAAACCATTTCCACACTTTGAAAACACTTTTGTAAAACTTTATCAAAGACACTAGGACAGGGATGCCCCTTTTTCCTTTTCGGGTTCCGACTGGTTGACTCCCCGAGACCAACCATCTTCACCCAAAATCCGTACCTCCCAGGTACCTCCTTGATGTCTCCTTTCTCCTTTGCCGAAAACAGTTTCTTATTAAAACATAAAATGCCCATACGCCTAGATCGGTGGCCTTTCCAACCGTCCATGACCGCGGACACGGCTATTCGAATAGTTTTACACTCTGCAGATGTGGTGCACTTTCACCACACCAAACAGTCATTCCGCCGTGATCAGCCACGGTCCTCATACGACAGTATGCAGGGGTTCAGATAACATGATCAAAACTTTCCCCTAATCCACCCTAGTACAGAGGACTCTCGCTAGGTTTGTTCCCCCCGGCACCGTGTGCTCCCCTAGACCCCTGGTCTCTCTCATAGGACGCCACACCGCCACGGCAGGGGACCCAACGTAATCGTCCGGCGTGGATCCTCCACATGTGTATTGCCTCATACAACAGCAACCCGGCTTCGAGGGCCCCGCCCTTATAGAGTATGAGATCCTCCGTACTAAGACAGACAAGCTTCCGGCTAAGCCCTACCCATATTAGGTAGTGTGTTTGCACGGGTTAATTGTTCGGGCGGCCGCTAGGGCAGTACTTTGTTTTCAAAAACATCTCCACCTCCGACTGCTCCTAGCAGCTCGGGTTTTCGTAATCATCTCCGATTGCTCCAGCAACTCGGGTTTTTGTAAACATCTCCGATTGCTCCCAGCAACTCGGGTTTTATAAAATATTTTCTCGCCGATTGCTCCCAGCAACTCGGGTTTTTCTTCTGAAAGCATTTTATTAAAACCAGGCTCCCATCCTAAAATTTTGAGGTAAGAACATAAGGAGATACTACTTGAAAAATATAATTTTCTTGATAGCGCCTTCAGTAGAAGGCTTCTCAAGTGAAGACTTAATTTTTATAACACCTATTATATTCTAGTAGATAGCTTTGGCCAAACAATACTTTGTAAAATAGTTTTTGGGTGGCAAGAAGGCCATGAAAGAATTAAAACATGCATTATTTTATTTTTGAAAACAAAACATGCTTGTAGAAATAATAGGATTTCATTAGAGTGGTGAGGTGGCTTGCCTTGCTCAGCAAAGTGTCCCTGGTCTGGCACTTCCTCGTAGGCAGGTTCAGCTCCCACGTACTGCTCCTCCTCTTGCGGTTCTAATATACCGGAAAAATAAACGGAACTACCGTCAATATTAAGAATGCGGGTTGGCAACAATCTAAAGTAAGTAAAGAACGCAGCAAGCATTAACATACACATTACAACCTATGGAGAAAATTATCTAAGACCAAACTATAGCCAAACAATTACACTAAGTGCAATAAAAACAAGCAACAACAATGTTTTTGTTCTAAAAGGAAATACTTCAGACAAACCAGCAATAACATCCACACATCTAATCAAAATTAAAAACACACAGGTTTTTGGAAAAAGGACTTGATTTCCTTTTACATAGGAATAAGACAGAAAACAACACTTCCACTAATTTATCCACACAAGGGGTTTTATAAGTTCAAAAATAACGAAAAACTAGGTTTGGGTTCTCTGTCATATCTACAAGCTACCACACTTGGGTTTGCTCCAAAATTAAAATTAGGGACTTTACTAAAAATGCTCAAAGTGCTCACTGTACTATTTGTAAAACACAAACTATTTTCTTTCTAGGCATCACATAGCTATGGGGTAAAATTCTAGTGAAAGCTTACAACAAGGGCTGTCCAACAAAATTGGATTCACTATTTTTGGACACTCCTAGCTCGAGATATCTTAAAAATACTACAAAACGCATTTTTTACAAGATTTAACACACAGCACAAACTATAAAAGATTTTTATGCAACACTAGCTCTGCATGTTTAAGAAAACACACAAGAACTCCACAAAATTGGAATCACTCAATTTGGACAAACATGGATTAAATGGTAGATTTAAACCTACACAGATCTAGCAGGGATTAATAAACAGAAAATGATTTGACCAAAAAAAAACGTTGAACGGGCCAGATCTGCCCGGACCTAAGCCCACCGGAGCTGGGCCAGCCCACTGCTGTGCCTGCTTAAGTGAAGGGTTAAGTTACCCTAGGATCCAGATCCAAGGGCTAAGAATTGATCTGGGAGGTTCTAATCAGAGCTGTTCATCGCGAAATCGACGGCTGCTGTGCGTCTGCTTCCTCAGGACGCAAACAACTTAGTGGAAGGTCCAGCAATGGCGTCCTGCTCACTTGGCTCACCTAGGGCTTCTGTATACCGCGAATAGAGGGTCTATGAGGATGCGGAGAGCTTGGGGATGACGAGGGTGGCAGCCGTCCTTGCCGGAGAGCTCCCAAACGACGGCGAGGTTGATGTCGTCCGTGTCGGGCACGGCAAGGCCTCGGCCGCTCCGGCGTTTCCTGGACAAAAAGAAGGGGTGCATGAGATGGAGCAGAGCAAGGTGATCTTGGAGACACAAAAATGGCAGAGGATGGAGGATGGTATCGCTCGCGAGCTCCCCGGCAAGGTGGCGGGACCGAGATGGATTTCTTGCATTCCTCGCCGGTAGAGGACGAGAGAGCTCGGGTTCTGGCCAGGGGTGGGAGAGTGGAGGTGCAGGAGTGTAAATGGCAAGGAGAGGGTGCGGGTGGTGCGCTGTGGCCTTAAATCCACGAGAGCGTCGGTCTAGGGTGCACTTGGTGCACGGATGCGCGTGGGGAGGCTGTTGGAGGACGATTGGATGAGCAGGGCAGTGTCTGGGATGTGGGCGGTGGTGCAGAGCGTCGAGGGCAGCCACTGGCTTGTCTCTAAAGATAGAGTGATGAGGGAGAGAGAGAGCAGAAGGAATATCATTGCCTTCCTCGACCACGGGGTGGTCAGGGCGAATTTGCACGATTCCTTTCTCCTCCGCGTGCCTAGGTTTTCGGGAATGGATTCAGAGGTGAGTGTGGTGCCGTGTGACACGTTGAACTCGACCGTGGTGGTGTGTGTGCGTGTGTTGGATGAGAGGAGTGCATGGTGGACGCCGGGATGGCACGCTCGTGCACGTCCTCTTGGCCTGCCACAAGTACACCAAATGCACCGGGATAGATAGGGTAGCATGAGTGTGGTATTAGGTGGGGTTTTGGAAGAGTTTAAATCATGTTCCTTTTTAACAAATTTCAGAGTTGGACGAAATCTACAGTTTCAGAAATTCAGTTTTCAGACTTAGTGAATTTTGTGTCCAAATTTGCAGACGAAAAGATGGCTCTAAGGTGCTCGAAATTTTTGGATAAAGGCAGGGACGTGAAGTACATACTCTAAAGTTTGAGAAACACATTTTATATCATTTAAAACAAATGATTTGAGCTCTGGTTTATGCTGGTTAAACTGAATGTCCTAACAGTTTCCAGCACCTGTTATTTTGGTGGCATAAAAACCATCATGCAATAAGAAGGTTTAAATCTGGAAAAGCTTAAACCAAACGTTGGAGTGATAGACAAGATAGAGTAGAAGAGATTCATGGAGGTGAGTTTCCAATTTTTCCAAAATTAAAAGGTTGGTGAGTCTCCAAAGATGCTATCTTTTAACAGAAATGAAGATAGTTTCAGAGAAGGTTTTGCAAAGTTTTCTTCCAAATTTTGAGAAACATGAGAAGATATTTTTGCATAAAAGGGTCACATATGACCATAGGAATGTTGGGTAATTTTTCTAAGAATTTTGAAAATAATTTATTCATAAAATATTTAAAAATCCCTTTCTGGCCTTTTGGTAAATAAATTATAATAAATATGAAAAAGCTTCAAAAACAAATATTTTTGAAGTGAGATGAGAGGGTATACCATATGGATCACATAAGTGATTTTTAATCAACAACTCCTTGAAAAGTATATTTGAGATCTCTTTTGAAAGCAAGGAAATCATGAGGCTTTTTAGTAGGCACCAAAACTTAGAGAGAAAATAGTTTTAATGACCAAGATATCGACCACATTAGATGTGAAACACGAATCATGAGTATGTGGAAGGAAGGTTTGGTTGAGCTAAAAGAATAAGGAATGATTATAGAGAGATTGCCAGGATGAGAGGGATATAGCCACTAATATGGAATGCCATGAAAAGAGCTTTGAAATAAAATGCTAGGGAGTTTCATAATAAACTTCCATAGCTTGATGGAAAGTATCTCAACTCCACTCTTTATATTTTAAAAAATAAGATTGGAGAAGACATAAGGATTATTTTTCTATCATGACATGATCACCAAGATTAAAGATATTTTATCTAGGTTGAGTTCATAGGTTGATAATTCAGTGGTTGTTAACACAAACTACAAACCACACAAGGTCAAACAAAGCAATGGGAAGTGAAACACAAGCATTAGTGTAGCATTTTAAAAAGTTTTTGTTGGCCCTAAATTTTGGGTGTCTAACAACTAGGTTTTTCTTAGTTCCAAAATTTGGGGCGTTACAGACCTTCCCCCTTAAAAGAATCTCGTCCCGAGATTCGTAAGCAGGTACAAGGAGAGTGCAAGGTTAGGGGGTTTGATACTCCTTCCTTTCCTGAGGTTGTTGCTTCTCAACTGAGATGTTCCTCAGGGTCTTGTTGTCTTCCCATGGAGAGGTCTTCGCTTGATGATAAAATAGTTGTTTCCTCTTGAGGGTAAAAGTATTTGTTTGACGATGCTGACGTGCTGGTCGATGCTGATTAGCGTTCTTGTCGGTTGACTTCAGATACTCCAGGGTTGGGGTGCCAAGGAACAATTTGTCAAAACACCCAAATAAAACTAGCATATGTCTTCCCCCCTTAAAAAGGGGCCTTGAAGGGTTGATGTTGATGGTAAAAGTTGCTGTCGGCTTCAAGGTGTAGTTGGTTTTGAGTATCATGACGATCTTCAGCTTGGTCGTGGCTCCTCGGTGCTTGGGGTTGATGTAGACACTTGTACTATTGTTGCCACCTCGAGGGGTTAGAAGTTAAGCACCCGCTAACAGTTTTCAAGCCTCAAAGGAGTGTCAGGTCCATAGACTTGACACTCTCCAGTTTTTCCTAATAAGTCGAGGGGTTCTACAAGCTACTAGATGCGTTAGAACTTGCTAGGTGTTAATGCTTTCAACTGTAACAGTCTTCGGGCTTTTCGTCATCCTTGGCGTCTTGTTGAAAATGACATCTTCATTTGTGTCTGCCTTTGGTTTATCAGACGAAGAAATTTGATGAAGACTACCTTGGTTCTTCGGCTTCATGACGCTTCGCACTTTCTTTCAGAGGTCCGTTCTACCTTAGTTAGCCTAAAAAGATTAGTGAGGGTACTTCTTGCTATTTGTCTCTAGTCGGGGCAAGTTGACTTAATAAGGTTGGTGCATAGCAGGCACATCTGGCACTAGCTTTGTGGTGGATCTTCATGTAGACGATCTTCAGTGCTGGTTGTCTCTGTTGTTGCTGTCGTCGATCTCTGGCTTCAGGGCTTCACAAAATCTTCAAAAAGTAGTGGCTCTTGCCGATCTTTGAGTCCTCCTTGATGACATCTATAGGAGAGACTACCGTTGGCACCTCTTTTCTTGTCTCGGTTTGTTGGTCTTGAGTAGGTTCGTTAGTTAGCAACAAGACAAACTGGTGTGAGATGCTACTCTAAAGTTGGATTACGTTAAGTTAGTGATGGTATACTTGTAATTCGAAAAGTTAATTAAACTAGGCAAGACCCGTCACTTTCACGGGGATGGGCTTTTTCCGGGTGGTCTTCTGTATCATGTGTAGTTAATAGCTCTCACGTGTTAAGGTTTAGATCAGAGGGAAAACATTTTAGAAAGGTTTCCAAGACAATTTTACAAGTGCATCTGGGTGCAGCTATGGCTAAAAAGGCAATAAAGGTTTTTGTGTAGAGGCAAAAAGATGTTTAAACCAAAGGGAAGTAAGTGTCTAATATGTGTTGCCGACTAGGCGTGCTTGTGAAAATTACTAGTAAAAAAGAACACACCAACAACAAGCACACAAACAAGACTCACACAAACAAAAAGCATACCAGCAAAACAGCACACCAAACATCTATAGTACAAAAGGGCACTTAGCAATCGCGATAGTCGGGTAATCTAACCAAGGTTCCTATCCTAGATGTCCTATGGGTCTTGGTTAGTCCTACTTGTTGGAGTCTTCATTTCATCGGCTTGGGCTCCTGCTGGAAAGCTTGAGACTGTTGAAGTTGCAACTTTAGTAGCATTGTTGGGGTTGATGTCTTGACAGTGAGACTGCTTTGGCAAGCAAGGGTTGCTTTGTAGCTTGTTCCTTCACCTGACGACCACCTTGGTGTCGTACGTTGAAGTCTGGAGACTGAACTTCGCCTTCTCGGTACTAGTTACTTAGGTCTCACTTGGGTTCATCATCAAGTCTATACAAGTTTTGAATAGGGACAAGATAGTAGGAAAAAATATTTTGAAATACTTTAAATTAGAGAGGAAAGGACAAGATATTTTTGGGAAAAAGAGAAGAGTGGAAACCATACTAGGCTTACTTAGGTAAAAATACATTTTGTGCAAATAGAGTTTTAGCAGAAATTTTTTCTTCCTAAGCTAACGACCATGCTAACTAAGGTCTCCTAAGGTCAACGATGGGTCTGATACCAAGTCTGTAAGGACCCCTCGAAAACCACAGGTCGAGGTGCCCACGTTATGTACATATTGCAATCCCAAGGATCCGTGCATTGCAATTACATAACCAACATGGTATCAAGAGTTACATCATTCAAGTCGTACGAATAAAAGTATTACAACACGGAGTGGTCACATGACCAAGTCTGCAAATCATCGTCACGCAGGACGGAATTAACTAAGATACATCGGAAGCTCGTGGCTAGCGTCGGCCCTCGCCTCCAACGGACGAATCCCACAAGTGCAGTTAACCGGTGACAGCATAGTCGGCATAGTCGTCGGTGTGCTCCTCTTCTCCGGCGTAAGCCTCCTCGTTGAAATCTGGACATTTGAATATCCAGGGACACAGCCATATGAGTACAATTACGTACTCGCAAAACCACCTCAAGGCTTAAGTTTTTATGGTGATGCAAGAAAAACGTTTTCGAAAACTGGGATAGCTGCTAAATACAACTATAGGGCTTAGTTTTCGCAAACGATGCTTTTAGACTTTGGAGATATAATTCTCCTTTTAGTAGAAATAGCAGAAACCATTTCCACACTTTCAAAACACTTTTGTAAAACTTTATCAAAGACACTAGGACAGGGATACCCCTTTTTCCTTTTCGGGTTCCGACTGGTTGACTCCCCGAGACCAACCATCTTCACCCAAAATCCGTACCTCCCAGGTACCTCCTTGATGTCTCCTTTCTCCTTTGCCGAAAACAGTTTATTTTTAAAACATAAAATGCCCATACGCCTAGATCGGTGGCCTTTCCAACCGTCCATGACCGCTGACACGGCTATTCGAATAGTTTTACACTATGCAGAGGTGGTGCACTTTCACCACACCAAACAGTCATTCCGCCGTGATCAGCCACAGTCCTCATACGACAGTATGCAGGGGTTCGGATAACATGATCAAAACTTTCCCCTAATCCACCCTAGTACAGAGGACTCCCGCTAGGTTTGTTCCCCCCGGCACCATGTGCTCCCCTAGACCCCTGGTCTCTCTCATAGGACGCCACACCGCCACGGCAGGGGACCCAACGTAATCGTCCGGCGCGGATCCTCCGCATGTGTATTGCCTCATACAACGGCAACTCGGCTTCGAGGGCCCCGCCCTTATAGAGTATGAGATCCTCCGTACTAAGACAGACAAGCTTTCGGCTAAGCCCTACCCATATCAGGTAGTGTGGTTGCACAGGTTAATTGTTCGGGCGGCCGCTAGGGCAGTACTTTGTTTTCAAAAACATCTCCACCTCCGACTGCTCCCAGTAGCTCGGGTTTTCGTAATCATCTCCGATTGCTCCCAGCAACTCGGGTTTTTGTAAACATCTCCAATTGCTCCCACCAACTCGGGTTTTATAAAATATTTTCTCGCCGATTGCTCCCAGCAACTCGGGTTTTTCTTCTGAAAGCATTTTATTAAAACCAGGCTCCCATCCTAAAATTTTGAGGTAAGAATATAAGGAGATACTACTAGAAAAATATAATTTTCTTGATAGCGCCTTCAGTAGAAGGCTTCTCAAGTGAAGAGTTAATTTTTATAACACCTATTATATTCTAGTAGATAGCTTTGGCCAAACAATACTTTGTAAAATAGTTTTTGGGTGGCAAGAAGGCCATGAAAGAATTAAAACATGCATTATTTTATTTTTGAAAACAAAACATGCTTGTAGAAATAATAGGATTTCATTAGAGTGGTGAGGTGGCTTGCCTTGCTCAGCAAAGTGTCCCTGGTCTGGCACTTCCTCTTAGGCAGGTTCAGCTCCCACGTACTGCTCCTCCTCTTGCGGTTATAATATACCGGAAAAATAAACGGAACTACCGTCAATACTAAGAATGCGGGTTGACAACAATCTAAAGTAAGTAAACAACGCAGCAAGCATTAACATACACATTACAACCTATGGAGAAAATTATCTAAGACCAAACTATAGCCAAACAATTACACTAAGTGCAATAAAAACAAGCAACAACAATGTTTTTGTTCTAAAAGGAAATACTTCAGAAAAACCAGCAATAACATCCACACATCTAATCAAAATTAAAAACACACAGGTTTTTGGAAAAAGGACTTGATTTCCTTTTACATAGGAATAAGACAGAAAACAAAACTTCCACTAATTTAGCCACACAAGGGGTTTTATAAGTTAAAAAATAACGAAAAACTAGGTTTGGGTTCTCTGTCATATCTACAAGCTACCACACTTGGGTTTGCACCAAAATTAAAATTAGGGACTTTACTAAAAATGCTCAAAGTGCTCACTGTACTATTTGTAAAACACAAACGATTTTCGTTCTAGGCATCACATAGCTATGGGGTAAAATTCTAGTGAAAGCTTACAACAAGGGCTGTCCAACAAAATTGGATTCACTATTTTTGGACACTCCTAGCTCGAGATATCTTAAAATACTACAAAATGCACTTTTTACAAGATTTAACACACAGCACAGACTATAAAAGATTTTTATGCAACACTAGCTTTGCATGTTTAAGAAAACACACAAGAACTCTACAAAATTGGAATCACTCAATTTGGACAAACATGGATTAAATGGTAGATTTAAACCAAAACAGATCTAACAGGGATTAATAAACAGAAAATGATTTGACCAAAAAAAAAACGTTGAACGGGCCAGATCTGCCCGGTCCTAAGCCCACCAGAGCTGGGCCAGCCCACTGCTGTGCCTGCTTAAGTGAAGGGTTAAGTTACCCTAGGATCCAGATCCAAGGGCTAAGAATTGATCTAGGAGGTTCTAATCAGAGCTGTTCATCGCGAAATAGACGGCTGCTGTGCGTCTGCTTCCTCAGGATGCAAACAACTTAGTGGAAGGTCCAGCAATGGCGTCCAGCTCACTTGGCTCACCTAGGGCTGCTGTATACCGCGAATAGAGGGTCTAGGAGGATGCGGAGAGCTTGGGGATGATGAGGGTGGCAGCCGTCCTTGCCGGAGAGCTCCCAAACGACGGCGAGGTTGATGTCGTCCGTGTCGGGCACGGCAAGGCCTCGGCTGCTCCGGCGTTTCCTGGGCAAAAAGAAGGGGTGCATGAGATGGAGCAGAGCAAGGTGATCTTGGAGACGCAAAAATGGCAGAGGATGGTGGATGGTATCACTCGCGAGCTCCCCGGCAAGGTGGCGGGACCGAGATGGATTTATTGCGTTCCTCGCCGGCAGAGGACGAGAGAACTCGGGTTCTGGCCAGGGGTGGGAGAGTGGAGGTGCAGGAGTGTAAATGGCAAGGAGAGGGTGCGGGTGGTGCGCTGTGGCCTTAAATCCACGAGAGCGTCGGTCTAGGGTGCACTTGGTGCACGGATGCGCGTGGGGAGGCTGTTGGAGTACGATTGGACGAGCAGGGCGGTGTCTGGGAGGTGGGCGGTGTTAGGTTGATCTCCTGACCGTGCGCACCCAACGGTCGCACGGACCTGTTCTCGCGCCCTGATCGGGGGCGCCCAACCGAATCACTGGTTGGTGGGCCCCTGTGGCCTGCGCTGTATAAAGAGGTGGGGGGCTGGCTGCACAACTTACGAGGTTGATCGTGCTCCACCACTCCACCATCACACCTATCCGATCTAGGCTAAGCGCAGTGCCCACAGGAAGCTCCACCGCCGCCGCTGCATCGCCACCGTTACTACTGCGACATCACCGCCGTCCCATGGCCGGCGGCTTGACTACATCCCCACAAGGAGAAGGTACACATATTCTTCCCCAATCTCTCTGATTCTACACGCTAGATCTACCCTAGATGATCCAGAGGATCTAACAATGGTATCAGAGCAATACTGGTTCTAGATCTTGTGTAGAATAGAAAAGAGAAAAGATCCCCTCCCGTGAAATCCTATAACCCCAACTAGGAAAGAAATGAAAGAAAACTCACCGGAGGCCTCAGGCTGGCCGGAAAAGGGCGCCGCCATCTCGGCCGAGCCGTTCCTCTCGATCCCGATGCGCACCAACTGGGGCATCGGGAAGAAGAAATCAACCCCACAAGGGGCAAAGCAGTACCACAGCCAAACCGCTCGACGGCGGCGCGCTCACCGCAAGGCAAAACGCGCGACCGACGAAGGGGATGGCAACGGCACCACGGCGCCACGCCGCAAAGAACTCACAAAGAATTCGGGAGACCGAAACACGGGGCAGAAGGGGAGCAGTCGCTCTCTCTCTCGGTGGATGAAAGAAAGAGAAGGGAAAGGGAAGAGGCAGATGCTCGCGGACATGGGTGTCTGGCCATCGCCGACCACCACATCAACGGATGCGAGAGGGTGGGCCGTAGCGCCTCTCTCTTCTTCCTGCGGGCAGGGGGTCGTGCGGAGCGCCCGTCTCCGACGAGGCCGTCTCCGATGCGGTCTCCGGCCACCGGCGCCGCCGGAGAGCTGCGGGTAGAGAGGCGAGGCAGAGGAAGATGAGAGAGAAAGGAGGGGAAAGGGAAAGGGAAAGGCGCTCGCGGCGGCCTCGGCGGCCGTCTCCGGCGCGGCGGCGTTCAACGCCGTCTCCGGCGGTCCGGCGAGCCGGCGGCGCGGCCCAACCCTAACCGCATCGTGCGGGACAGAGGGGAGAGAAAATGCTTTTAGGGTTTGACCCGTCGGGGAGGCGGCTGGTTTTGTTCTCCGATCTAGACGGAGGACCGTCCGATCTGATGGACGGCCAGGATCGTCTGGCGGTAACCCTAGCAGGACGAGTGGTTTTTGGGCCGGAAAAGGGCCGTGGGCCGTTATTATTTTTTTCCGCGCCGCGCGGCAGATAGCAGGGCTGCTGAACGGGCCGTAGGCCGTTTTGCGCAACGCCCGCGCGACAAATAGACCACGGGCTGTGGGCCGCGTGATAAAAGAAAAGGGCATTTTTTCTGTTCTGTTTTTTCAGAAACTTGTTTAAATAGAGTTTTTTGTCCATTTTTTGGACAAAATTTCATTCTGTTTTCACATTCAATTTTTACCCAACGAAAAATATTGTTTAGGAAACAGAAGAAAGAAAAAGAAATACTTGTTAAAAGTATAAAGGTTTATGATTTTTTTTCATATTTTCCGCTGCAAAATAGTTAAAAGTAATTGCATAAAAGCAATAAAGTGAGAATAAAAGCGTGATAAAGTGATATTTATGATGATTATGATTTGTTATTAATTAACCAACGTTGTTAATAGCATTATCATGATTTAAAGTGAGAATTAAAAGCTTGATTAAAGTGATATTAAAGATGATTATGATTATGTTATTAAATGACCAACGTTGTTAATAGCATGATCATGATTTGTTTATTATGTGTTAAAAGGTGCATTTATTTCTTTATTGCCCAACGGTGATATAGTTTTAATTGCACAAACAGTGACAAAATAGTTGTGAAAAGTATAAAGTTCATGAATTTTATTCATGTTTTTCCGCTGCAAATATATAAAAGTGCTCTTAAAGTGTAAATAGAAATAAAGAAAGAATTAAATTACAAGAGCATGTTAAAGGAATTATTGAAACAATTATGGTTTTGTTATTATTATGACCAACGTCGTTAATAACATAATCATGATTTGTTATTGTTTTATGTGCTTTTATTGCTATTTTCTGCCCAACGGTGATGTAGTTTTAAATTGCGCAAACAGTTGCATATTTTAATTTCGACCAACGTTGGATTTTTATATGCAATTGTTGTCTCACTTAATTGTGGTTTTAAAGGGGTACTACTTGATGAGCTGCATCAAGGATGTCCCTACGCTCAGAGGCGACAACTACTCCGAATGGAGAAAGAAAGTGTATTTGGTTTTTGTTTGTGTTGAGGTCGACTGGGTTGTGGTAACTCCACAGCCAGTTAAGCCTACAGAGTCACTCAGAGACGAAAAGGATGATGATAGTATTTGGAAAAGAAAGAAGAGGGACTATGCTCCGCTGGAGATGTCTTACACCCTCGAAAACATAAAGTGGCTAACCGCCAATAAAAAGTGCATGGCATTTATAAAGAAACAATTGAGCAAGCTATTGTCTGCTCAATTGTAGAGTGTGCATTGAAATGAGTTCCTTGAAAAGATAAAGGGCCAGTTCACTGGTTCTTCAAAGATATATGCTACCCAGCTGCTTCAGCAGCTGGTGACAGAAAAGTACACTGTTATTTTGGACATGGCAAGTGTGCCATATGGTGTAATAATGATCATGTGGGTGTTGCATTACTCCACAATGAGCTTTATTTATTATTTTCATGTGAAAAGTGCATTTCAGTGTGCAAAGTGAATAAGCATGTTTCCGTCGGATAACGAACAAAAGAAAAGAAAGAGAACTCATGACTCGTCAAAATTATGGCACTGTTTTTTGGGCCATATTTCGAGGGGAAGAATAGAAAGCCTCGTTAAAAATGACATTCTTCCTCCGTTAGAGTTCTCAGATATAAACAATGCATAGATTGCATAAAAGGAAAATACGTAAAACAAATTAAAAAGGGTGCAAACCGAAGCACGCGACACTAGAAATTATTCACACTGATATATGTGGACCATTTCCGGTGAAAAGTGTGGATGGTTATGACTCGTTCATAACGTTCACAGATGATTACTCCCGATATGGTTATATTTATCCAATTAAAGAAAGATCTGAAGCATTGGATAAATTTAAAATATTCAAAGCTGAAGTTGAAAATCAACATGATAAAAGAATTAAAATAGTCAGGTCCGACCGTGGGGGGAGTACTACGGTCGGCACACTCCATATGGTCAAGTACCTGGACCTTTTGCAAGGTTTTTACAGGAAAATGGAATAGTCGCCCAGTATTCTATGCCGGGCGAACCACAGCAAAATGGAGTAGCTGAAAGGCGTAACCGTACTCTTATGGATATGGTGCGCAGTATGATGAGTTATTCCACACTGCCATTGGGATTATGGATGGAGGCGTTAAAAACCGCCATTCACATTCTCAACAGAGTACCAAGTAAGTCGGTGCCCAAAACACCGTACGAGTTGTGGACAGGGAAAGTTCCTTCTCTACGCCACTTGAAAGTCTGGGGGAGCCCAGCTGAGGCAAAAGTTTTTAATCCACACATTGCAAAGTTGGACCCCAAAACAGTAACTTGCCATTTCATTGGCTATCCTGATAGATCAAAAGGTTATCGTTTCTACTGTGCAGACAGACACACAAAGTTTGTAGAAACGAGACAGCGGTCTTCTTGGAGGACGAAATGATGAGGGGGAGCATGGTAGGCCGGAAAATTGATCTTGAGGAGAAGAGGGTGTGTGCACCTTTTCCGATGATCCATGAGCCATTTTTCGCCCTACCTGTTGTACCTGCACCGACAATCCCTGAGGTTGTGGTGCAAGCACCTGTTGTAACTCCACCCGTGACCACAACGAGGCAAGATTCGGAACCTGTCCGTCAGGAGCCGACTCGACCCGTTGTTGAGCATGAAAGGGAGCGACGACAGCCACATTTAGAAGAAGAGTCGCACGTTGAGACACATGATGTGCCAGAGAATGAGACTCTCAGAAGGTCTAAAAGAGCTAGGAAATCTGCTATTTCTAGTGATTATAAAGTTTATAATACAGAAACAGTTCATATGGAAGAAGATCCCACTTCATATGAAGAAGCCATGAGAAGCGTTCACTCTTCGAAGTGGCTGGAAGCCATGGAAGACGAGATGAAATCGATGAGTTCTAACAATGTTTGGGACTTAGAGGAAATTCCTAAAGGAGCCAAAACAGTAGGCTGCAAATGGGTCTACAAAATAAGTATGACTCCAATGGAACGTAGAAAAGTATAAAGCGCGACTTGTGGCAAAAGGCTTTACGCAAAGAGAAGGGGTAGATTACAATGAGACTTTTTCTCCGGTCTCATGTAAGGATTCCTTCAGAATCATCATGGCACTAGTTGCGCATTTTGATTTAGAGTTGCATCAAATGGATGTAAAGACGGCATTTCTAAATGGAGATTTAGAAGAAATGTTTACATGAAACAACCCACGGGTTTTTTCATGGAGGGGAAGGAACATATGGGATGCCGCTAAAGAAATCCATTTATGGGTTAAAGCAAGCCTCTAGACAGTGGTATTTAAAGTTCAATAATACAATTAAAAGTTTTGGATTTAAAGAGAATGTTGAGGACAACTGCATTTATGCAAAGTTTAAAAGTGGGAAATATATTTTCCTAATTCTGTATGTGGATGATATTCTGCTTGCGAGCAATGATGTCAGTCTACTACAAAACAAAGAAGTTCTTGTCCTCAAATTTTGATATGAAAGATCTTGGTGAAGCTTCATATGTTTTGGGCATAGAAATTCACCGGGATAGAAAGAATGGAGTGCTAGGACTATCACAAAAGGCATATTTAGAAAAGGTTCTAAAGAAATATAATATGCATAAAAGTAGCGCCTCACCTGCTCCTATAGTCAAGGGCGACAGTTTTGGGAAATTTCAATGTCCCAAGAACCAATATGAGATCGATCGAATGAAACAGTACCATATGCTTGGCTGTTGGAAGTCGCCCTGACTTAGCTTTTATCACCGGGGTACTCGGTAGATATCAAGAAAATCCAGGCCTAGAGCACTGGAAGATGGCAAAGAAAGCATTGCGTTCTGCAAGGCACAAAAGACCTCATGCTAACATATAGAAGATCTGATTCCCTAGAGATAAGAGGGTATTCAGACGCAGATTTTGCGGGAGATGATTGAAAATCCACGTCAGGATACGTGTTCACTCTCGCTGGAGCTCCAAACAGACAATAGTTGCATCATGTATGCAGAATTTATAGCAGCTTATGAGGCCACAAGGCAGGTGATATGGTTAAAGAAATTTATACCCGACTTGAAAGTGGTAGATTGTATTGACAAACCACTAAAGATGTACTGTGACAACCAGCCGCAGTATTTTACTCACAACAACAAGTCGAGTAATGCTATCAAACCAATAGAGATAAAGTATTATGTTGTGAAAGATAAAATCCAGAATCAAACTATAAGTCTCGAGCATATAAGGACAAAGGATATGCTTGCGGATCGCTTACGAAAGGCTTACCACCCAGCGTGTTCATCAAACACGTAGTCGACATGGGTTTAATGGAAAGCCTATGATTCTGGATCATGAGAGGCCCAAAAGGAACAGAAATTGTTTCAAAATAGAGAGGTATATTGTAGTTGTCTGATTCTATCGGCAATGAGCTGTGACGATGAAACATGCTCTACGTATTGATCTGTGATGAAACAAGTTAAAAGAAAGTACATAGTTAAAAGTAAAAGTTGAGATCAATGGGGAGAATGTTAGGTTGATCTCCTGACCGTGCGCACCCAACGGTCGCACGGACCTGGTCTCGCGCCCTAATCGGGGGCGCCCAACCGAATCACTGGTTGGTGGGCCCCTGTGGCCTGCGCTGTATAAAGAGGTGGGGGGCTGGCTACACAACTTACGAGGTTGATCGTGCTCCACCACTCCACCAACACACCTATCCGATCTAGGCTAAGCGCAGTGCCCACAGGAAGCTCCACCGCCGCCGCTGCATCGCCACCGTTACTACTGCGACATCACCGCCGTCCCATGGCCGGCGGCTTGACTGCATCCCCACAAGGAGAAGGTACACAGATTCTTCCCCAATCTCTCTGATTCTACACGCTAGATCTACCCTAGATGATCCAGAGGATCTAACAGGCGGTGGTGCAAAGCGTCGAGGGCAGCCACTGGCTTGTCTCTAAAGACAGAGTGATGAGGGAGAGAGAGAGAGCAGAAGGAAAATCATTGCCTTCCTCGACCACGGGGTGGTCAGGGCGAATTTGCACGATTCCTTTCTCCTCCGCGTGCCTAGGTTTTCGGGAATGGATTCAGAGGTGAGTGTGGTGCCGTGTGACACGTTGAACTCGACCGTGGTGGTGTGTGTGCGTGTGTTGGATGAGAGGAGTGCATGGTGGACGCCGGGATGGCACGCTCGTGCACGTCCTCTTGGCCTGCCACAAGTACACCAAATGCACCGGGATAGATAGGGTAGCATGAGTGTGGTATTAGGTGGGGTTTTGGAAGAGTTTAAATCATGTTCCTTTTTAACAAATTTCTGAGTTGGACGAAATCTGCAGTTTCAGAAATTCAGTTTTCAGACTTAGTGAATTTTGTGTCCAAATTTGCAGACGAAAAGATGGCTCTAAGGTGCTCGAAATTTTTGGATAAAGGCAGGGACGTGAATTACATACTCCTAAGTTTGAGAAACACATTTTATATCATTTAAAACAAATGATTTGAGCTCTGGTTCATGCTGGTTAAAACTGAATGTCCTAACAGTTTCCAGCACCTGTTATTTTGGTGGCATCAAAACCATCATGCAATAAGAAGGTTTAAATATGGAAAAGCTTAAACCAAACGTTGGAGTGATAGACAAGATAGAGTAGAAGAGATTCATGGAGGTGAGTTTCCAATGTTTCCAAAATTAAAAGGTTGGTGAGTCTCCAAAGATGCTATCTTTTAACAGAAATGAAGATAGTTTCAGAGAAGGTTTTGCAAAGTTTTCTTCCAAATTTTGAGAAACATGAGAAGATATTTTGCATAAAAGGGTCACATATGACCATAGGAATGTTGGGTAATTTTTCTAAGAATTTTGAAAATAATTTATTCATAAAATATTTAAAAATCCCTTTCTGGACTTTTGGTAAATGAATTATAATAAATATGAAAAAGCTTCAAAACAAATATTTTTGAAGTGAGATGAGAGGGTATACCATATGGATCACATAAGTGATTTTTAATCAACAACTCCTTTGAAAAGTATATTTGAGATCTCTTTTGAAAGCAAGGAAATCATGAGGCTTTTTAGTAGGCACCAAAACTTAGAGAGAAAATAGCTTTAATGACCCAGATATCGACCACATTAGATGTGAAACACGAATCATGAGTATGTGGAAGGAAGGTTTGGTTGAGCTAAAAGAATAAGGAATGATTATAGAGAGATTGCCAGGATGAGAGGGATATAGCCACTAATATGGAATGCCATGAAAAGAGCTTTGAAATAAAATGCTAGGGAGTTTCATAATAAACTTCCATAGCTTGATGGAAAGTATCTCAACTCCACTCTTGATATTTTCAAAAATAAGATTGGAGAAGGCATCAGGATTATTTTTCTTATCATGACATGATCACCAAGATTAATGATATTTTATCTAGGTTGAGTTCATAGGTTGATAATTCAGTGGTTGTTAACACAAACTACAAACCACACAAGGTCAAACAAAGTAATGGGAAGTTAAACACAAGCATTAGTGTAGCATTTTCAAAAAGTTTTTGTTGGCCCTAAATTTTGGGTGTCTAACAACTAGGTTTTTCTTAGTTCCAAAATTTGGGGCGTTACAGATAACTTCATTGAAATTTTGTAGACTTGATGGTTATGCAGACTTGATGATTTTGGTATCACCAGGGCTGGTCTTAGGTATAACTTAGCCACCACAAAGTCTAAGAGAGAAGAAAAAAAAAGAGAGAAAGACTTAGAGAATATAGGTGGTTGGTCTTCTTGAAATTCCTCTTGATTTTCTTCTAAGTGCTTTTACTTCTTGGAGATGCTTCTAGAGTCTGTTTTCTTGGTTAAGTCCTTCATTGTCATTCTAGCTTCATGTTGAAAATCCCAAGGATGACAAAATAAATTTCTAAGGAAAGTACACCATTTATAAGGTGCTAAATTTTTGCTAAGGAAATATATTGGCAAAAAGTAACTTAGCAATATTTTCTAAGGAAAAGTTTGATGAATTGAGATGCAAAAAAATTTCTAAGTACTTTCTAATGCACCTCAACTCTTCAGAATACTCTAAGTTAAATCAGCTCGAAAATTGGTGAAGAAAATAAATTTTTTCATTAAATATTATTAAAAGTCCTCATAAAAAGGGGATTAATACAAATAAATATGATTTCGTAGAAAAATAATCTACAAAAATATTTTGATGGTTCCTACGGCCAGGTATTAACCATACAAAGTCATAGCAATTGGATTTTCCCAAAAATAATTTTTAAAACTCAAGTTAAGTCAAATTTAATTAAACAAATAAATTTAAAATTTGAACCAATTTGAATTTGTCAAAACATAATTTTAACTATGCGAAAAGTTTCTACAAGTCCTAAGCTTTCCAAAAATATAAAGTTTGCAAAAATTGGATAAGCCATTAAAAAGTTATGATGATTCTAATCTTTATGGTCTTTTCTGCAAAACTGCCGGTCTTCGGTTGACTGGTGACTCTGACCGCTGACGTGGCGATGACGAAGCGCTGACTGGCTCGGTTGACTACGAATTTTGACCAAAAATCAAGTTGCTCGGATGGAAAAACAATCTATATGAAAGTTGTAGATAATTACGTGCTCTATCTAACTATCACAATTATATCATAAGTGATTGAATAGATTGGTCACAAATCGCAAAATACCTTTCTGGTCCGAAACTTCGAACGCGAATATGTCCTAGCTCGCTCGACCAAATGAGGTGAGGTTTGGGGCAAAAGAAAGGTTTTGATCAGGGGAACAACTTTCGTTTTCACGGCCTGAAGATTTGAGATTGTTTTCTTCTCCGAAAATCGTCAAACACAATCTGTATTGTACAGAAAATTCCGTACGTCAAAACAAAAAGTGTTCAACAGCAAAGTTGTAGATAAGGGTTATATCTACCTTCTCACCGGAGGAATTTCGATTTGAAGAACCGAGCGCGAAGAGATCTAAGAAATACGACTTCAGATTTGAAGGATAGCGAGTCAAAATTCTTGCTCCACGGTTGATGAAAAGAGTTGTGGTTTCCCGGGATGGAAAGGTATACGATTCGAGATGATCTTGGTCGTCAAATCAACGAAATACGATTTCGCTGATTATGGTTTTGGTGGAACGAAAAGGAGAATAGAGATGCCGGTGGCTACAGGGGTTTATATAGGCCAAGGGTCGGTGGAATAGATTGGCCTCGAAGTTATGAACGCGTAGGATCAAGCGGATCCGGATTTGGAGTTATATTTATCAAGATATTCATGTTTAAGTGAAAAGGGTTTGGAAAACCTAAAATTTCCTGGAATCATCCATCAGGGTTCAATCCCGAGTTGGTTGTTGGGCCGGCCTGCTGGCGCAGCGAGGCGAAGCGGGCGAGCTGGGCTGGGATTTGGCCCAGTTCGGCCAAGCTTCCTTTTTTTTTAAACGTTTTTCTTTTGTATTTTTCACAGTTTTATTGATAACTTTTGATTTTAAACTCGGAATCGAGTCAAACCAGTTTTGAATAATTTGTAAAATCAAGACCTATCTTATAGAACTTTCAAAAAAAAATTCCAAAACATTTCAAAATTTGAATTTCAAATAATGTATAAAGGTTTATTTGACACATTCATGTCAATTTTAAAAATAGAGTTTTAAATAAAATCATTTGTGGTTTATTAAAGTCAAATAAAATACCACAAATGTAAATATTCGAACTTAGCTTATTTTAAACATATATTTTCAATAAATAAAATAATCAAAACAAATACACAAAAATTATAATAAAAAGGTTTGGCAACATTCTAGAAATCAAAAATATTATATAGGGCATAATATTCCAACTTTTGAAATTTCAAATGCAAACAAGACAAGAAGATGATGAATGCATGCATGATTTTTATTTTCAAATCAAAATACATATAGTTTTCAAAAGTTTTAAATTTTTCTGATTTTTTAAATTCTTGAAAAACTCAGGATGTTACATGATGCGAGGCTTTCTTTGTCGACAAATTTCTGTGCTGAATTCAGATCCTTGATGATGGGGTTGACTTGACGATTGACTCGGATGGATAGTCTTGGTTGGCTGTTTCCAGACACTACAAGGCTAAGACGCAAGGAACTGATTATTAACACCTTCTGGTATGCGTATTGCAGGTCTTCCCCCCTTAAAGAGGGGTCTTGAAGGTTCCTCCTGAAGGCTGCGCTGGAGTTGACTTGGAGGCATTGTTCTTCCGAGGTAGCTTGACGATCTTCGTCTTGGGTGTCATTCCTCGGTGCTTGGGGTCGGTGCAGATATCACCTCCTAATATTGTCTCCTTACGAGGGTCGCAGATAGGGATGCGTTGTCCTCAGGATGCGTCAAGTCTGTGTACTTGACTCTCTCCGGCCTCTAGTTAGAAGAAGGATGTTAAAACTACTAGTTGTTTCTCAGCCTGTTTGGTGGTTGTTGACGTCCAATTGCAGTTGCTTCCCCCCCTTTGATTTTTCTTAGCGACTCCCGGTAGATTTTCTTCACGCCTTTCTTCCTTCGGCTTGGCGGAAAAAGGCTGGTCGTGGAATGCTTCTATGGGTCTCGGTCTTCACGAAGCTTCGCAAGTGTCTTCACATGTAAGTTAGAGTGCACCAGAATAGTTAGGGTTTCCGGGAAAACTTTGTGGTTGAGGGGCTTATGTTAGTTTTCAAGGGAGTTGGGTACCATACTTTAAACATCAAACTTATTATACCTAAGATCCTAAACAACCAACTTTACATAGGCCTCTAATTCTCGAGTTTTCAAAATACCATTCCAATATCTCTGGTAAGGCCACTACTATCAACTAGTTAATTTGAAACATGGTCCTTGCCCAAACTAAAATTATTAATCCACCATCATCTTCCTCGGGCATAAGCTCTTTATCATATTATAGTTCAATCTATCGGATACCCATCAAACCTTTTAGGCATAGTCTTCCCATTACATTCCATCACAAAAATCGTAGTGGTCCACCAATTATTTCCTGATTGATTTTTCTCCCCCAGATATGCATATCTCATAATATCTAACTCCTTCAGGTTGTCATTTTCCCACGACCATATCATGAAAGCTAAATAAAGCATCCAACAATCATGTGATCGTATCATCAAGAATTGACCCACTTTCTAACCAAATTCAGATTTTATCTCGACACTTTAGGACCTTGATCTCATAATCAAAGATAAATGATCTTTCTAAGAATAATCCAAACAGAGCGTGACAAGCTCTGAAAACTGCTGTCACCTAGAACGTATGGCTACTTATCCTCCACCAATTATTTCTTGCATACAACGATCTACTCATTTGCTAACTCATCTTTGACCACTTCCTATAATTCTATAAGAATTTAGTACAAAGGTCACTTGCGCTAAGAATCACCCTAAACATTCCAACACCGGAGTATTCTTCTTAGTTTACTTGCTTCTAACCAATCCAAACATCATTTTATCAGTAGGTGCTTCCTAAAAATCCAATAACTTTCACCTTTATTTCTAAACCTTAAATCAAGGGTCACGTCTTCTAGCTCCAGATAACCACCAATGGTTGGGGACCACAACTGGTTAGCCCGGAGTATTAATCAAATATATCATCTATCCAAACCCATTTAATTTATCGATCCACTCCAAGTTTTCACTTCTATTCTAAACCCCAATTTTTTTTTGATATTACCAACATCATCCACCAGATTTTGAGCTCATCAACTAGATTCTTAAGGGATCCTTTTGACTAATAATCTTATAGTTCAACACTCTTATATCCTCCTAAAGTTCTCCTTTCTACCAACTAGTTTTGAGTCGTCCTATGGTACCTCTTTCCTTTGTCTAGAAAAAAAGAACAGTTAGTAATTTTGCAAGATTTGGTTAGATGAGAGATTTAAAGTTAGGTAAATTATGTTAGTTATGTTAGTTTTCATATTCTTTTGTTAGTCCGACGGGATACGGCAAGTGTCATGTAACGTCGGGTCTTGAATCTTCATCTTTCTCGATGGCTTGATGTGGTTGTACCAAAACGATGCATGAAGGCCGCTATCCGTCTTGCAGAAGGTCGCAGAGTCTTGGGCCCCCAGGTTGGAGTAGAGAGTATTCCATACCTTGCTCCTCTTACTAGGAGAAAATTTTCTGGAGGGTTTTCTAAGTCGGACTTTTGAAAGGATACAAAAAAAGAGCATCTATGGCCAACAAGGCAAAAAGGTTTTTGCAAACAGTCAAAAATAAAGCAAGAGATAAAAGTGTGGTTACGTTGTGCTGCCGACAAGGCGTGATTGTGAACACACCAGAAAAAAAAAACACAAACAGAGAACTCACAAACAACAACACACAAACAAGGAACAAACACATAATCAATCAACACGCAAGGTACACTTAGTACCAACGGCGTCTAATACTCGGGTAAATGGGAGTAGCTCAAGAAAGACAAGTGAGCATATCCTATACATCCTATGGGTCTGGGTCAGCCATGTTTGTTGAGGTCTTCCTGTCTTTAACTTATTGGCAGATTGATGTCATTGAACTTGAAACTTGGTAGGGTCTTCGTATCTCGAGGATTTTCTTCACCTTGTCCAAGTGAGAAACTTTGGCGGTGAATTACTGCAATTTCTGAAGGTTGCAACGGATCCTCGGTCTTCGCGTATAAATCATTTTGATGTTGAGGTTCTTCGGGTTGCAAAGTACCCAGGTCTGGTTTGGGATATCGTCAAGTATGTAAGTTGGAATGGAGGTAAGACAACAGAAGGAAACTTTTGATAAACCTTTAGACAAGAGGTAAGGTTTAGAATAATTCGAGAAGGTGAAAAGAGTGGAAGTTATACTTAGGCTTCCTTAGATAAAAATAATTTAGGTAGTAATATATTTCTTTCCAAAAATAGCTTTCTCCTAACTGACGTCCATGCTAACTAAGGTCTCCTACAGTCAGGATTGCTCTGATACCAAGTCTTGTGGGTACCCCGGACTAGCTGTCCGAAATACCCTTGTGCCTACAACATCAGCGATCGCATGATCAGTGTGTCGCTGAGCACAATCGAACTGGTATCAAAAGAACATCCATAAATACTGAATGAATATACTTACTTGATTGAAGCCGTGAGCTTCATCAGGTACTTGCAGCGGAAATCATCAAACAACATGGAGCCCAAGTCATTTGCCATAACCCTACAGGCAGCTGACTGGGAAGCGCCCTAGTTCGCATCGACGCCATTGACATCTTCTTCTCTGAACTGCTCATCTTCCTAATCTGGCTAAGACAATAGCCAGGGAGAAACCAATATGAGTACATTTGATTGTACTCGCAAACTACCCCCAAAATGAGCATGCACTACTCTTTTTATTGTTTAAATAAAACTTTCTTTGCTTTGAAAACTCTACATCCTTATCGAAAATGAGAAGGATAGACTTTTGTTTAATAAACCTTTGTTTGAAATTCATATAACTTTATTTGAAAAAGGAAAGAAGGCTTTTAGAACTTTTTCCCATAAATCTGTCTTTGTAAGAAGTCTCTTTTAAAACTTTTTCCCAAAAATAATCTTTGTTGAAAAAGGTAAGAAGTCTCTTTTATAAACATTTTCACAAAAATACATCTTTGTTGAAAAAGGTAAGAAGTCTCTTTTATAAATATTTTCCCGGAAAATCACCATTGGTTTATTTCTCCAAAACCCCTCATTTTTCGACCATATCCCTTCATGGTCAAATCATTTTCCAACAACCTTATACCAGCCCTTCGGTATAGTTGCATAAAACATTTTCCACTTTCAAAACACAAAACTCTGCACTTCTCGACCATAGCCCTTCATGGTCTTCCTCTTTTCCAGCAACCTCATACCAGCCCTTCGGCATAGTTGCCTATATAAAACATCTCCATTTTCTTTTCAAATCTTAAAACTTGCACAAGGTCAGAGTAGAGCCTCCCAACTATCCATATCCGAGGACTCGGCTATTCGAATAGTTTTACACTCTGCAGAGGTAGCACGCTTTTCCCACATCCATCCGGCAACTCATCGTGTCAGCCACGTCCCGCCATACAAGGTGTATGCGAAGTTGAGTCACCGACCATAGCCTGTCCTTTGCTCATGCTAGTATAGGACCCTGCCCTTATGACACTTTCCATCAACACTTAACCCAGCCCGTCGGAATCTAAGTGTGAGGACTCATTGTTTTGCCCGGCGGTGTATTGGGGACGATCCTTCTATCCTCCTCCTTATCTTTCCATAGAGTTTGAGCGAGGACCCAGGTCAGGGGTAGGTCACCAAACCATCCCCTCATGCATAACGGAGTCATCTCCGTCGATGAGGCATCCCATACTAATATGAGCAAATTATATGACTACGCCCTTTCCCATATGTGGGTAAATGTGGTCGCACAGGGTAAGATTGGTCGTCATAGTACTAGGACACAATGTGCATTTTTCATAAACATCACCATACTCCATTTCTTCACTTCCATACCGACATTTCGGCATTCCACTTCCATCCAAGTATTTTCAAAGGAGTTTTGAATAAACAATCTTTTTCTTCCCATCCTATAGTTTGATATACACTACCTTATATTTCTACATCGGTGGCAAAATAGTTTTTGATATGTTTTTTGAAAAGGTTTTAAAAATCATTGCCTTCAGTGTAAATCATGTTATCAAAGTAGATGTAGATATATATGGGTGCAAGCTCGGAGAGTAGCTTGCCTAATTTCAGCATAATGTCCCTGGACTTTTCCTCACTGATCAGAGAAATAAACTCCAATTCTTCTTCAATAAATCCTTTCCAAAGACCATTCCAGTAGCGTTTATATCTAGCGTCGCAAACATGAAAATAAAACAACAATCAATAAGCAAACCAAACCACAAGTGTCAAACTAATCATTCGAACAGCAAATTAAGATCTACACTTACGAGGGCCTTATACTAATCAGTAGTCTAACACTATACACAAACTAGGACCATCGATCACAAAACTATCTTAGTCAAAGATTAACAACAAGCACCTTCCTTTAAACAGGAAATAGTTCAGACAAAAGTTAGGTCACCAATTAATCTCTGTAATTCAAAATATTTTACCAAGCTAATGTAAAAACATTAAAAGATACCCATGAAGGCAATGACATTTTAGTGCAATGAATTTACTTTTAAAACTATCCAGCAATTTAAATGGGGTGCAGAATTGATTATTTCTACATGAGAAAATTATAATCCCACCTTTAACTTAATGCTTTCCTTAGCTTCTAAAAAGTGTAGTACTGTGATTGTGATCACATATGCATGATGGTGATGCTACTGGATAGTTCACATTTTTCTGAGCATTTTGATATATCAACCACATTTTTCTAATATACCAATAAAAAGTTATTGAATTTCTAAAATCCTTTTTAAATCGGCCCTTTTGTTAATTTATTTTAAACAACATTACAAATAAGTATCCATGTTTGGAAACAAGGTGGAATATGAAGTTTATCACTTGCTGGACATTTTGATAGGTCAAACTTAATTTTTGGATCATTATTTTCAAAGATATGGATTTTCCAAAAACATTTTCTTTTCTGCCATTTTCCTTATTTAATAAAACATCAATTAAATTAATTTATTTGGATAGGTGAATTACACCAAAAGACAGGCTTTATTTTTCTGAACATTTTGGTATCTTATTTGTAATTTTTGGACAAGTATTTTAGGAGATATGAACTTCTCAACTTAAAACATTTATCTGCCTTTTCTTTTATTTTCCAGAAAATCCAGTCTGCACATTTTGCACCGAGCGGCGCGCTACACACGGTCACTGACGTGTGGGCCAGCGGCCACGCTGGCAGCCACGCAAGCGTGCGAGGCCCACCGCCAGGTTTGACTGGAGCAGAGCCACAACCGGCGCGGGCGCGCGCGGTGACCGCGGCGGCGACGCGCTCGGCTCCGGCGAAGGAGCCAGGGCAGGGACGGACTAAGGAGCACATCTGACTCGCATGGGTACAAGGAGACTGGGCGGCAGCGCTATGACCCAAATGGTCACCGGAGACGGCGACCACGGCGAGCCACGGCGGCGGTTGGACACGGCCTACGATCACTACGACGAACTACGGCGTTAGGAGGACAACGAGCATGTCCAAGGGATTCACGTGCTCACCCTCGACGCGTGAGTACTCGAGGTAGTGTCGGAGAAGTTCGTAGTCGACGGCGAGCTTGATCGACGTGCAGCAGCCGGAGAGGAAGAAGACGGCGTCGATCTCGCGAACATCGGCGCCCCGGCTCGATTCCTTGCACGGAGAGGAAGAGGTGGATGAGGCGGAGAGAACGGTGGTCTTTGATCTACTCTGCGGTTCCTCTAGCGACGGCGATGCGGCAGCGAGCTCGGCTCGGACATGGCCATGGCCGAAGAAAAACGAGAGAGAGAGAGAGAGAGAGAGAGAGAGACGGGCAAGTGAGAGGATAAGGAAGGGGTGGAGTGAGCAGAGAGCAGCTCGTGGTGATCTTATCCCCTCTCAGCGGCGAGGTGGGGCGCAGCACAGTGGCAAGCTTTCCACTGGCGCTAAGCAGTGTCTGCTTCGGCGATGACAGAGGAAGAGGACGGCGATTTTACAGAAAACCCCCTGGCTTTTCTTTATTTCCAGTTTTTTTTATTTCCAGTAGTACTTTAGGGATTTAATTGTGGCATTAAACATTTTAGAAAATTATGAGAAAAATCAGGTAGCCTCCCCATAACATGTAGAAGCTCCACAAAAATTGGGGTGTCAAAATAAAATGGTTTGAACAACTTTTGTTCAAGGTTTAAATATGGCATTTTTCTTAAATACAAATTTATAATCCTTTAGAAATTTTAAAGCAAGTTCAAAATATTATTTTTGAACTCTTGGAACTTCCTTGACAAATATATTAACTTCAAATAATTTTTATTTTCATAGAGAAAATATTTATTTGAAGGAAATAGATAGTTAAGTAGGGAAAATAATTTATTAAGATTATTTCTTTAACTCATGATCTTGATTTCCATTTGTTGAATAATTAGAGGAGTTTGTTTTAATTTTAAGTCACATACCAAATTTGTTATCACGTGTGTTTCATCTTGTGTTCAAGCAAACTTCGATTAATTAACCACACAAGCAACAAACACAACGAGATCAACATCACAACCAAGACCACACAATTCAAACCACAAGAATTAATCATACCACCATTTCCACAATGCTATATTGTGGAAAAGTGATCACTCCTAATTATGACAAGATGATGTCTAGGAAATATCTCAACTCATACTTAATAGTTTTCAAAAAGATTTGAGAAAGGAAATATGTGGGGTAATATATTTCCCACTAGTGTTATTTTCAAATGGAGTGAAAATAAGAGTTTATAAAATGGGAATTGTATACACCTGCAAAATATCAAGGTTGAAAAATAGATAGGAGATAGCATATAGATCTCCATATTTTTGGGAACAGATAATTTTAGAAATACTTTTACTTTCTCAAGAGTGGGTATTTTGGTGGTTGCTAAACCAAGTATCATTGAAATGGACTTTAGCCAGAAATAAGAATGGAAAAGATATAGGGAATATTTTCTTGTTATAACATGATCACCAAAGTTAAATATGTTTTTATCTTGGTGTGGTATTTAGGTTAATATATATTGGCCAAACAACTTAAACATCAAGTCACATCAAGTCAAACAGAGCAATAGGAAGGAAAATACAACCATTAGGGAAATATTTCAAAAAGTTTTTGTTGGTTCCAAAATTTGGGATGTGACAGATCTTCCCCTCTTAAAAATAAATCTCGTCCTCGAGATTTGCGAGGTGGGGTAATCGGGGAGTACGGGGGCACGGGTTTTGGGCTGGCTATACTTCTGAGGTCGATGCTTCTTCAGCGAGGTTGCCATGTGAGATCTTGACAACTTGATGATGTGTAGCGGACCTGCACTTAGAAAATTGGCAAGATCCCTGTGTATAGTGCAAACCCCTGGATCGATTCATTTGCACACACAGTTTACGATGAATATCACAATAAAGTATCAATTATTACACGCGGATCCAGTACTTAGGAAAATATTCATTACAAATTGCATAGCACGAAGTTAGCTTTGAAAGAGTAAAGCAGCGGAAAACATTATTCTTCAGTGAGTCTCCATCATCTTCATGTGCCACAGGCAAAACATGTTGGTTGCAGACTCGAAATCCTTAACGAAACCTCACTCATCGTCTGAACATCCTGCAACAAGAAAAATGTTGCAACAAGGTGGGTCAGAACCATATAAAATGGATCTGGCAAGTGACACTATGTGGACACTTAGTGAAATAACTCTAATAACCTATATGCATATTTGGCTGGTGGAGTTCAAGGCTATTTTGCATAAAGCCAATTTTTCCTATCTCTTTATAAAACACTTTTCTCTTGTCAAAACAGGTATGGCACGAAAACCACTCTCTTGTCTACCTTTTTTCAACCTTCAAAATTTTAACTTTAGAAATTGGAATGTTGGGAGCCCTCATTGACATCCTTGATCAGCTGCTCAAATTGTTCGTAACCGGGGACATGGCTAAGTACTTAGTTTTTAACTCTCGAGAGGTTGTGCATGTCCACCACTTGACTTAACCAACCCAAACTATCCCCCACACTCCATTAGTGATCGGGAAAAGGAGAAGATTAAGACGAGACCTTTGGGTAACAGTCCCCTGTTCCTCTGGGCAGACCCATACAAGACATTCATCCGCTGAGACCTGCCGGAATCAGGTTCCTAGAACTACTTAGTCAAGGCAGAGCCATTATACCAAGTGGCTGCACTGGAAGCATCTTCACTTGGAGAAAACTTGAGTCCCTTTGTTCCTGGGTGGCAATCCACAAGTGAATATCCCATCGGGACAACACTCAACTCTCAACAACCAATCAAGCCCAAATCCACCCAGGTGTTTATTTAACTTAGTAGAATTAAGCTTTCAATAAAACACTTTTGCATAGCATCAATAATTCTACTAAGTTATCATAGGATTCTAGACACAACTATTGAAAAGGAGATAGTAGTTTCAGCATAGCAATACTATCCAACACATGCATATAAAGAAATACTCTAAGTCATGCATAGAAAATACTTAGGAAATTCATGATTGGTGTGCCACTTGCCTTGGCAACAGGGAGAGCAGGAGTAGCAGTTGCAAAAGTCTTCGTCTCTCTCCGAAATTTCTAACACATCAAACAAGCCACAATAAACATGCAATCATACCAAAAACATTTAAGGAAAAATATGCCATGCATGATATGCAAAAATACTCTAAAGAAATATGACATGCATGATGTGCAAAACAACTTGAGGATCATGGACAAAATAACTTAATCAAGTTGGCTAGGTCAAGGTCAAGGTTGGGCAAAAATAAACTTCATATAATCAACCTAAATTGATGTTATAGTTGCTCCAAGTCTTCACATGTTGGGTCTTCAAAGAATCTTCAACTAGCACTCTAGGAACTTAGTCATAAACACAAAGGACTTGGTCTATGTCCAAAGTAAAAGATAGAGTTAGGAAGAAAGAAAAAGGATAGAAGAGAGAAGCATGTAGTTGGTCTTCAAGGATCATCTTCAATCTTCCTTGTCATTCCTTCCTTGGTGTGGTGATAACTTCATTGAAATTTTGTAGACTTGATGGTTCTGCAGACTTTAATATATTGGTATCTGATACTTCTCAAACGTATCTATAATTTTTGATGTTCCATGCTTGTTTTATACCAATTGCTACATGTTTTGCATCTACTTTATATCACTTTTATACATTTTTTGGGACTAACCTATTAACAAGATGCCGAAGTGCCAGTTCCTGTTTTCTGCTGTTTTTGTATTCCAGAAAAGCTAGTCTGGAAATATTCTCGGAATTGGACGAAACTACACGGGGGTACCTATTTTTCCAGAACACGCCTGACAGAGCGAAGGAGCAGCAGAGGAGGGCCACCAGGGCCCCACACGCCACGAGGGTGCGGTCCCCCCCTCTACCTCACCCTGGGGTGGTGTGGGCCCCTCGGGGGTCCGCAGCCGCCGCCCTTTCGCCTACTTATTCCCCCCAACGCGAATACCCTAAGTACCTGAGCAAATATCCACGAAAAGTTCCAAAGACGCCGCCGTCATCAACCCTAGCTCGGGAGGGTTCAGGAACTCTTCCCGGCACCCTGTCGGAGAGGGGAATCGTCACCGGAGGCTTCTACACCGCCATGCCTGCCTCCAGAGTGATGCGTGAGTAGTTCATCCTTGGACTACGGGTCCATAGCAGTAGCTAGATGGTTGTCTCTCCACTTTGTGCCATCATGTTTAGATCTTGTGAGCTGCCCTACATGATCAAGATCATATTATTGTAATGCTACATGTTGTGTTTACTGGGATCCGATGAATATTGAATATTATGTCAAGTTGATTATCAATCTATCTTATATGTTATTTAAGATCTTGCATGCTTTCCGTTACTCGTAGATGCTTTGGCCAAGTAGATGCTTGCCTGGGACAGTGACAGAAAGTTCTAAGGTTGTGGATGTGCTGTTGCCACTAGGGATAACCTAACGATGCTATGTCCACGGACATATGTGTTTGTTTACATTACGCACTTTACTTAATGCAATTATCCGTTGCTTGCAACTTAATACCAATGGGGGACTCGGATGACAACCCGGCGGTGGATTATTAGTCATAGATGTTGTTGGACAACGATCTATGTATTATGTCGTAATGGCCAATTAAATATCATAGTAGTCAACATGTCATGTATATGCATTGTCATGCGCTCACTATTCGTCAATTGCCCAGCTGTAATTTGTTCACCCAACATGTTAGTTATCTTTTATGGAGAGACACCACTAGTGAACTGTGGACCCGGTCCATTCTTTTACACTGATTAAACAACCACAAACTGCAAACTGTTCCTTTTTCATTCTCTGCAATTTAATACTCATTTTCCACACCATACGTTTAATCCTTTGTTTTCAGCAAGCTAGTGAGATTGACAACCTCACTGTTTCATTGGGGGCAAAGTAGTTTGATTGTGTTGTGTGCAGATTCCATGTCAACAGTCCAGACTCCCATCAACAACACTATTTTTCTGGCGCCGTTGACAACCTTCTGAAGAGTTGCTGCTCCTACTGGTTCGATAACCTTGGTTTCTTTCTGAGGGAAAACTTGCTGCTGACTACATCATACCTTCCTCTTGGGGTCTCCCAACGAACGTGTGTTTCACGTCATCAGTATCACCAGGGCTGGTCTTAGGTATAACTTAGCCACCACAAAGTCAAAGAGAGAAGAAAAAAAAGAGAGAAAGACTTAGAGAATATAGGTGGTTGGTCTTCTTGAAGTTCCTCTTGATTTTCTGCTAAGTGCTTTTACTTCTTGGAGAAGCTTCTAGAGTCTGTTTTCTTGGCTAAGTCCTTCATTATCCTTCTAGCTTCATGTTGAAAATCCCAAGGATGACAAAATAAATTTCAAAGGAAAGTACACCATTTATAAGGTGCTAAATTTTTGCTAAGGAAAAATATTGGCAAAAAATAACTTAGCAATATTTTCTAAGGAAAAGTTTGATGAATTGAGATGCAAAAAAATTCTAAGTACTTTCTAATGCACCTCAACTCTTCAAAATACTCTAAGTTAAATTAGCTCGAAAATTGGTGAAGAAAATAATTTTTTTCATTAAATATTATTAAAAGTCCTCCTAAAAAGGGGATAAATACAAATAAATAGGAATTCGTAGAAAAATAATCTACAAAAATATTTTGATGGTTCCTACGGCCAGGTATTAACCATACAAAGTCATAGCAATTGGATTTGCCCAAAAATAATTTTTAAAACTCAAGTTAAGTCAAATTTAGTTAAACAAACAAATTTAAAATTTTAACCAATTTGAATTTGTCAAAACATAATTTTAACTATGCCAAAAGTTTCTACAAGTCCTAAGCTTTCCAAAAATATAAAGTTTGCAAAAATTGGATAAGCCATTAAAAAGTTATGATGATTCTAATCTTTATGGTCTTTTCTGCAAAACTGCCGGTCTTCGGTTGACTGGTGACCCTGACCGCTGACGTGGCGATGATGAAGCGCTGACTGGCTCGGTTGACTACGAATTTTGACCAAAAATCAAGTTGCTCGGATGGAAAAACAATCTATATGAAACTTGTAGATAATTGTGCTCTATCTAACTATCACAATTATATCATAAGTGAGTGAATAGATTGGTCACAAATCGCAAAATACCTTTCTGATCCGAAACTTCGAACGTGAATATCTCCTAGCTCGCTTGACAAAATGAGGTGAGGTTTGGGGCAAAAGAAAGGTCTTGATCAGGGGAACAACTTTTGTTTTCACGGCCTGAAGATTTGAGATTGTTTTCTTCTCCGAAAATCGTCAAACACAATCTGTATTATACAGAAAATTCCGTACGTCAAAACAAAAAATGTTCAACAGCAAAGTTGTAGATAAGGGTTAGATCTACCTTCTCACCGGAGGAATTTTGATTTGAAGAACCGAGCGTGAAGAGATCTAAGAAATACGACTTCAGATTTGAAGGATAGCGAGTCGAAATTCTTGCTCCACGGTTGATGAAAAGAGTTGTGGTTTCCCAGGATGGAAAGGTATTGAGGAGATCTACAACAATGCTTCAGGTTCCGTCGCGATTCGAGATGATCTTGGTCGTCAAATCAACGAAATATGATTTCGATACGATTTCGCTGATTAGGGTTTCGGTGGAACGAAAAGGGGAACAGAGACGCCGGCGGCTACAGGGGTTTATATAGGCCAAGGGTCGGTGGAATAGATTGGTCTCGAAGTTATGAACGCGTAGGATCAAGCGGATCCGGATTTGGAGTTATATTTATCAAGATATTCGTGTTTAAGTGAAAAGGGTTTGGAAAACCTAAAATTTCCTGGAATCATCCATCGTGGTTCAATCCCGAGTTGGTTGTTGGGCCGGCCTGCTGGCGCTGCGAGGCGAAGCGGGCGAGCTGGGCTGGGATTTGGCCCAGTTCGGCCGAGCTTCCTTTTTTTAAAAACGTTTTTCTTTTGTATTTTTCACAGTTTTATTGATAACTTTTGATTTTAAACTCGGAATCGAGTCAAACCAGTTTTGAAAATTTTGTAAAATCAAGACCTATCTTATAGAACTTTCAAAAACATTTTTCCAAAACATTTCAAAATTCGAATTTCAAATAATGTATAAAGGTTTATTTGACACATTCATGTCAATTTTAAAAATAGGGTTTTAAATAAAATCATTTGTGGTTTATTAAAGTCAAATAAAATACCACAAATGTAAATATTCGAACTTAGCTTATTTTCGACATATATTTTAAATAAAATAAAATAATCAAAACAAACACACAAAAATTATAATAAAAAGGTTTGGCAACATTCTAGAAATCAAAAATATTATATAGGGCATAATAAGGCCCATTCATATTATTTTACCAATTATGTTTTCAAGTGGAAATAATATTCCAACTTTTGAAATTTCAAATGCAAACAAGACAAGAAGATGATGAATGCATGCATGATTTTTCTTTTCAAATCAAAATACATATAGTTTTCAAAAGTTTTAAATTTTTCTGATTTTTCAAATTCTTGAAAAACTCAGGATGTTACAGACTACCACCCTTAAAAGGAATCTCGTCCCCGAGATTCGAGAAGGCTAGCAAAAGGTTGTGACGAGGGTATCTTGGTGGCTACCACCCTTAAAAGCAATTTGTGTTGGTAGTAAAAATTCTAGTGACAATTATTACAACCTTAACACCTTTACAATGACTCTGGTCCTACTTGGTTGAACTCCTCATGAAGTCTCTCTGGGTGTCTTCGTTTCTGGTCTTACACTGATATCTGATCCGCTTCTTATCTGGTGTAGTGAGCGTGACCACTTTGCTGGCTTGATCAATCTGACCGTCATATTTGGACATCCAGTCCTTGCCTATGATTATATCCAAGCCTTGTAGGTCCAGCACAAACAACTCGCTGGGAAAATTGTGTGTCTCAATTCTCAAGGTCATGTTTTGGCATATAGTGTTTGCTGGCATCTTTCCTTCTGTAGAGCTTACTCTGATGGGTCTTCTAAGTCCTCGATTGGGGATCTTATTTTTACTCACAAAGTCTTTTGATATGAATGAATGTGTTGCTTCAGTATCAAAGAGTACTAAGGCAGGATAGGAGTTGATTAACAATTCTTCAATTATTGGGTTTGGTTTCTTGAGAACTCTCTCCATGTTTATAGAAAACACATGTCCCTTTCGGAACTGAATTGGCTTGGTCCCATTATTAATCTTCTTTTCTGGACAACTTCGAGAATAGTGTCCCATTTTTTTGCATTTGAAACACTCTACCAAACTGAGGTCCTTCCTGTTGGGTTTGGTGTGGAGATTATGGCTACTATTTTCTTCCATAAGGTGCTCATCTCCGAGGTCATAAACCTCTTCAGTATGGGCCGGGCTATGGTGTCCATGGTGGATGTGGTGGTCACTTTCTCCATGGAAGTCATGTCCATTAAGACAATGGTGGTTATTGTCTTCATGGTGGTTGGACTCAAAATGAGCATGTTCATCATGTGAAGTGTGCCATTCCAGCTGGGATGCTAGGTGTTGGTTCTCCAATTTCTGCTTTCGCTTCTTGTTTGCAACTTGCTTCAGTTTGCTTTCCAAGATTACAGCTTGGTCAATAAGTGACTGGTAGTCAGGAGTATAGGCAACTGTCATTAGAATGGATATTTCGCCATCCAGACCATTTAGAAACCTCTTCCTTTTCTTGGCATCTGTATCAACCACCTCAATTACGTACTCACAAAACCACCTCAAGGCTTAAGTTTTCATGGTGATGAACTAAAAACGTTTTCGAAAACTGGGATAGCTGCTATATATGACTATAGGGCTTAATTTTCGCAAACGATGCTTTTGGACATAGAGAATTGCCACATCTCTATATCTTGGTTGAAAAAGGCATTTGGAGATATAATTCTCCTTCTTTGAGAAATGGCAGAAACCATTTCCACATTTGAAAACACTTTTGTAAAACTTTTTCAAAACACTAGGATAGGGATGGCCCTTTTTCCTTTCCGGGTTCCGACTGGTTGACTCCCCGAGACCAACCATCTTCTCCCAAAATCCGTACCTCCTAGGTACCTCCTTGATGCCTCCTTCTTCTTTGCCGAAAACAGTTTTCTGTTTAAAACATAAAAGTGCCCATACTCCTAGATCGGTGGCCTTTCCAACCGTCCATGACCGCGGACACGGCTATTCGAATAGTTTTACACTCTGCAGAGGTGGTGCACTTTCACCACACCAAACAGTCATTCCGCTGTGATCAGCCACGGTCCTCATACGACAGTATGCGGGGTTTTGGATAACATGATCAAAGCTTTCCACTAATCCACCCTAGTATAGAGGACTCCCGATAGGTTTATTCCCCCCGGCACCGTGTGCTCCACTAGACCCCTGGTCTCTCTCGGGACGCCACACCGCCACGGCAGGGGACCCTACGTAATCATCCGGCTGCGGGTCACTCCGCTTGTGTATTGTCTCGTACAGATGACAACCCGGCTTTGAGGGCCCCGCCCTTATAGAGTATGAGATCCTCCGCACTAAAATCGACAAGCTTCCGGCTAAGCCCTACCCATATCAGGTAGTGTGGTTGCACGGGTTAATTGTTCGGGCGGCCGCTAGGGCAGTACTTTGTTTTCCAAAACATCTCCACCTCTGACTGCTCCCAGCAGCTCGGGTTTTCGTAAAATCACGGAATGCTCCCAGCACTTCGGGTTTTCACAAACATCTCCATTTCCTCCCAGCAACATGGGTTTTATAAAACACTTTCTCGCCGATCGCTCCTAGCGACTCGGGTTTTCCTTTAAAAACATTTCATCAAATTCGGGTTCCCATCCTATAGTTTTGAGGTAAGAGTATAAGAATATGCTACTAGAAGATATAATTTTCTTGATAGCGCCTTCAGTAGATGGCTTCCCAAGTAAAGACTTATTCTTATAAAACCTATCATATACTAGTAGATATCTTTAGGCCAAACAATATTTTGTAAAATAGCTTTTGGGTGGCAAGATGCCTCAAAGGAATTAAAACATGCATTATTTTATTTTGAAAACAAAACATGCTTGTAAAAATAATAGGATTTCAGTAGAGTGGTGAGGTGGCTTGCCTGGCTCAGCAATATGCCCTTGGTCTTTATCTTGATGTTCTTCGGGTTCACTCCTCACTTCCAGTTCCTTCCCGATCGTATCTAACGTCATAAACAGGAATATAACAATACTCAAAATACAAGACAAAACCACAAGGACATATTAAACAGCAAGCATTGCACAAGACACTAAGCTATCAATCAAAATCAAGCAATTCACTAAATTAAACAATCAACAAGCAACAAGTCCATATAGCTAAGACAAACAACAACACACCTAAGCATATATACACAACAACCCTAATAGTTAAAAAGGTGGTTTTAACTAAACCCTAAAGCAAAACTCCACTTAGGGTGGTTAGGTCACTTAACAAGGGATGTTACCGTAGTTTAGGAAATACTTCAGACAAAAGTATCTCTCTAGTTTTCAGGAAATACTTCAGACAAAAGTTAAGTTACTAATTATTTTCTATTATTAAATTATTCCACCAAATTAAGATAGAGACATTAACAAACTACTCATGCTAGTATTAAACTTAAGGACTACCAAGTTCAACTAACAAGGCAAACATATCAAACCACACAACCATGTTTGGCAACTACAATACCATTTATTATTTATTTACAAAATAAGGTTAAGGTGATAATTAGACAACCTTTTTGAATCACTTTCAATTTGTAAAACTAAACATCACTAATAAACTTAAAACATCCAGTAGCTAAGAAGAACTTTATTAGTGAAGTTTACTTTATTCCAATAATCATGTAATTAAGCAAACAAGCATGATTAATTCATTTTATTTCCTTAGGCACTAATAGCATTTTACAACTAACTTCATTTTGTTTTTACTTAAGCACTAACAGTACTAACATATTAAGAACAACATTATGTAGTGATCTACAGTACCTTAACATTTCACAAACAACAAAAGCAACAATTTCATAAATGACCAAATATTTATTTTATCATTTTTAATAGGCAGAAAACATCATTTTTAGAGTTTATTAAGTCCATGGTGTTCTGTTCACCAAAATGTTATGGAAAGATAGGTTTAGGTTCTATGTAAGCATTTTAAACTAATGCAATTGAATTTAGTCCAAAATAAAAATCAGAGAAAATATGAAAAATGCACAAAGTGCTCTCTTCCACCATTTTCAAACATCCACCACTACTAATATAAGCATCAAAACCCTACGGGGTAAATTTCCAGTGAAAGCTTGTCCCACGAGCTTTCCAACAAAGTTGGATTCACACAATTTGGAAACTCCTAGCTCCTGCTAAAAATAAAACAGTAGAAAAGACACATTTCACGAGATTTAATGCCATGCAAAATATCCTAAACATTTTTTAGCAAACCCACTTCTGCATGTCTAAGCAAACACCCAGGAACACTACAAAATTTACCCTAATTAAATTACACTAACAGATCCATCACAAAACAATTAAACTAAGCATGCATATTAAACAGAAACAGGAAATGGAAAAAGATCTGAAAAAAAAGTTAGTTGGGCTGCGCGGGGCCAGATCTGGCCGAAGCCAGCCCAGATCTGGGCTGTGGCGAGCCAGATTCGGCCCACTCGGCCTCCTCGCGTGCGCGGACAGTGAAAACGGTCAACGACCGCGTGGCTTTCAAACGCCAGATCGACGGCTCTCGGCCATCGTCTTCAGTGCGACGCCGCCGTGCTCGAGCAGAGAGAGGGAGGGAAGGCGAGCTCGCCGGAGAGCTCACCTAGGGGCGGCGAGGATGCAGGGGAGAGGTCGGAGGCAAAGGAGGAGATGATGGCGTGCTCGGGGGAGCTCTCAGGTCCCGCATGCACGGCCGGAGTCCATGGTGACGGCGGTGGTGCCCTTCTCGGGTCGAGGATGGGCACGGCGTCCATGGGCAGTCTCTAAGCAAAAAGAAAGGGGGAGAGGTTAGGCCTCGACAAGGGGAGCTCTGCGGGCCAAAAATGGCGGAGGGAGAGGGAGAGGATCGCCGGCAGTCGATGCTCGATGCCGGCGGTTGCCGAAGTTCGACCTTCTTCTCCCGGGGAGCAGAGGGCAGGAGCTTGGGCGTTGCTTCCTGGGAGGGGAGAGGGATATGGTGTGCGTGTTCTGGGAGGGAGAGAAGGGCAGGGGAGTGAGCACGGGCTGAGGATGGACAGGGGTAGTCTCCTATGGTGTTTTGGGCCAGGGGTCAAAGGAGGGGGAGGGGAGCACATCCATTGGCTCTGGAGGGCGGTGCAGGTGTGGGCAGGGTGGAGCTGGTCAAAGGACGTGTTGTGGCCAGTGGGGAGTGAGGGGGGGGGGTGAGCTCCCATTGGGCATGGAGAGAAAAGAGAGAAGAAGAGTGGTGGAGAGGGAGATGGGGGGATGACATGGGGGTCCTAACTGACTAGGACACTCCTCTGGCCAGAGAGGTGAGAGGGGAGTCGATGGTGAGAGAGGGGAGGGCTGGTTTAGGTTAGGTTTAGAGTTTTGGGTCAACACTAACTTGTTTTTATTAATTTTCCAAGCAAAGCTAAAAATGAACCCCACCATGAGCTAAGCAACAACATGTGTGTGGTGACCTAATTGAGGTGATGCAAAAGTTTCCAAGCCTAAGAGGATGAAGAAAGAATTTTAAAAACTAAGCAAGTGGCGAAAAATGACCAAATGGTCACTGGTTTGAGTAGGCCTAAAAACACAGATGGATTTATGTTAAAACAAATTCAAAAGGGGGCAAACTAAGCACAAACAAGAAGTATGAAGTTTAGTGAGCAAGAGTGTCAAGTTGCATGTCAAAGAAGACACAAGGGTTGCTTAATCTAGGGCTCTAGGTTGGCTAGGTTTTAACAAACAAGAAGATCAAAGTCTCCAAGTTTTTATCTAGAAGAATTAATAAAAGTGATACTACTAGGTTTCAGACAAAACTAGAGGGCTAAAGAAATCAACTAAATCAACCAAGAAAGAGTTGACTAAAATCAAACAAAAGTTTTTTACTATTTTGGAAAATTCTAAATTAACACCACAATTCTAAAAGAGGCAATACATTCCACTCAAACAGGTGAAGCAAACATTTAGATACCAAATCAAAACATGTGCATCAAATGGTGCTACAATCAATCACCACATGAATACTCATAAAATAACAAACTCAAGTCAAGCAATTCAAACACAAACCAATAACAATCAAAAATTTACAAAACATTTAATATTATTAGGTGATATAGTGATCACACATAATCATGACAAGATGATGTTAAAAATAACCTCAACTCATACTTTGGCTATTTTTCAAAAGGCTTGATAAACAGAAACATAGGAGTAATATATTTCCAACTTGTATCATTTTCAAAAGGTGTTTTGAAAACAGGAGTTTTAGAATAAGGTATGTTGATCCTTGCAACACATCAAGGTTTTAAAAATAAGTAGGGGATATTAAATAGATCTCCATAGCTTTGGAAACACTTAGATTTTTGGGAAACTTCTACTTTCTAAAATAGTAGGCTTTTGGGGTTGTATTTAAAATCAAGACATCCTTGAAAAAGAGCTTGGCTAAAATAAGATTGGAGAAGACCTATGGGTTGTTTCTCTTGTCATGACATGATCACCAAAATTAAAATGACATATTAAATTAGTTGAGTTCCAAGGTTAGTGTTTTCAGTGGTTGTTAACTCAATCAACAAAGCAAACAAGATCAAACAGAGAAATCAAGAGTGAAACACAAGCATTAGTGAAGCATTTCAAAAAGTTTTTGTTGACTCTGATTTTTGGCTCTACAAAAACTGTGTTTTTCTAACTTCCCAAAATTGGGGCGTTACAGACCTTCCCCCCTTAAAAGAATCTTGTCCCGAGATTCCTAAGCGGGTACAAGGAGAGTGCAAGGTTAGTGGGTTTGTTGCTCCTTTATCTTCCGGGATTGTCGATTCTCAACTGAGGTCTCCTTGTCGAAACGTCATCGGATTTTCTTCCGGAAGGCTTTTGGGTCTTTGCTGAAGGTGCTGTCATGAGGGTTGATGCTGATCAGTGTTCTTGTCGAGCTGACTTCAAATACTCCAGGGTTGGGGCGTAAAGGATAGTTTGCCAAAATTCCCTAATAAGACGAGCGTGGTCCTTTCCCCCTTAAAAAGGGGCCTTGAAGGGTAGCTATTGAAGGTATAAGTTGCTGCCGACTTCAATATGTTGTTGTTCTGGGGTACCACGGCGATCTTTGTCTTGGTCGTAGCTCCTTGGTGCTTGCGGTTGATGTAGACACTTGTCCAGATATTGCCGTCTTGAGGGTTAGCAGTTTAAATATCCGCCAACAGTTTTCAAGCTTCTCAGGGGTGTCAGGTCCGTAGACTTGACTCTCTCCGTTTTTCCGACAAGTCAAAAGGATGCTACAAGCTACTAAAGGTGTCTAACTTGCTGAGTGTGCTGTCAACAGCAACAGTCTTCGGGCCATTCGTCGTTCTTGGCGTCTGGTTAGAGATGATGTCTCCTAAGGTGCCCACCTTCGGTTTAGCTGACGAACAAAGTTGATGAAGACTTCCTTGGTTTGTTGACTTCATGATGACACACACTATTCTTCAGAGGTCGGTTCTAACTTAGTTAGCCTGGAAGATTAGTTAAGACACTTATTGCCATCAGTCTTAGGTCGGACAAGTCGAGTTAATAAGGTTGGCGCCTAGAAGGCACTTATGACTCTTGCTTCGGGTACATCTTGATGTAGATGGTCTTCAGTGCTGGTTGTCTTGGTTGTTGCTGACGTTGATTTTCACGGCCTTGGGGCTTCATAAAATCTTCAGAAAGTAGTGGCGCTTGGCGTTCTTTGAGTCTTCTTGTTGCCGGTTGTAGGTCTCGATGTGGTTAACTAGTAACAAGTCACTGGTGTTATATGTTACTCTAAAGTTAGATACGCTAAGTTAGTGATGGTATACTGAAAATTCGAAAAGTTAATTAAGCTAGGCAAGGCTCGTCATAATACTGGGATGGGCTTTCTCGGGGTGACCTTTTGTATCAGGAGCGGATAAAAGCTCTCACGTGTCGAAGTTTAGATCAGAGGCTGTGGGGACCCCGGACTAGCTATCCGAAATACCCGATTATGCTTAACACAACGATCCCGTGATCAATCTGTCGTTGCACATAATCCGAATTGGATACCAAAGTTTACATCCATTACAGTACCGAATAAAAAGTCTTACATAACTGGTCATTTAGACCAAGTCTTACATAGGTGCCTTCATGGGCCAAACCAAAATATCAGTGGAAGCTACGGCGTAGTAGACATCATATTCTAACGATGACAACCCGACAGGCAGCTGACTTGTGGAGATCCTTAGTTGGCGTAGAAGTCGCCATACTCTTGCTCGGCGTAGTGCTCCTCCTCGTAGTTGGCTAGGTCAATAGCCAGGGACGAAACCAATATGAGTACATTTGAATGTACTCGCAAACTACCCCAACATGAGTATGCACTAGTTTTATTTTAGTTGACAACTTTTATTTATTTTAAACATCTCTATATCTTTATTGAAAAAGGTAAGAAGAGTTTTATAACTATCTTTAAAAGAAACCACCATCTCATTTGTTCTCCAAAACTCCTCCTGTTTCTGACCATGGCTCACCATGGTCCATCTATTTCAACAACTCATACCACTCCATGTGGTATAGCTGTGCAACACCATCTCCAATCAGTTTCTTTTTAAACTTAAAAACTTTTCCAAAAACTTGCACATGGTCAAAGTAGGGCCTCCCAACTGTCCATATCCGAGGACTCGGCTATTCGAATAGTTTTACACTCTGCAGAGGTAGCACGCTTTTCCCACATCCATCCGGCAACTCATCGTGTCCGCCACGTCTCGCCATACAGGGTGTATGCGAAGTAAGCCGCCGACCATAGCCTGTCCTTTGCTCATGCTAGTATAGGATCCTTCCCATATGACACTTCCAACACACTAACCCAGCCCTTCGGAATCTAAGTGTGAGGACTCATAGGTTTTGTCCGGCGGTTTATGGTGGAACCTTCAATCCTCCTCCTTATCTTTCATAGAGTTTGAGCGAGGACCCGGGTCAGGGGATGACCAACACACTATCCCCTCATGCATGACGGAGTCATCTCCGTCGATGAGGTATCCAGTACTAATATGAGCAAATTATATGACTAAGCCCTTTCCCATATGTGGTGGATGTGGTCGCACAGGGTATCGGATGGTTGACGTAAGTACAAGGACACACTGTGCATTTTTCATAAACATCACCATTTTTTCCACTTCTCCATTTCAACACCGACATCTCGGCATTTCATAATCTCACAAGTAATTGCAAAGGAGTTTTGAATAAACATATTTGTTTTTCCCATCCTATAATTTGATATAACTCTTATATTTCTACATAAGTGGCAAAATAATTCCATATACTTTTGAAATGGGTTTTATAAATCTTGCTTTGAGAGTAAAACATGTTATGAAAGTAGATGCATATGTTTGTAGTGCAAGCTCAGAGAATAGCTTGCCTTGCTTGGCAAAGTGATCTTGCTCTTGTTCTTCAATTTCAGCAAACTCTCCTTCCTCGATATATCTCAACGTTTTCGTCTAATTAATAAACAAACAATGCAAACAATCACTAAGCTATACAAGCAATCATCTCAACACAACAATCATGAACATCACACATAGCTACTGCACACATCAAACCATACAATTTGGTTTCAAAATAATTGAATTAAACATCATTTATTTATGTTCAAAATTATGGCAGAAACTTGTGGAACAAGTTTAATTCAATAACTTGAGTTCTGTTGGTCACAAAAATACAAACTAAAATTCTATGGAAAGCTACTGATGTGTAGAAGACAACCCAATTTGATTTGGTTCACTTGGAGTTACTAAACTCCCTACACATTTGTTTGAATCAGAAGCTTAATAATCAAGTTTTGGCTACCATTTAAATTCTATTGCTTCAAAAATTAAATCCTTTTAGGGGTGACTAAACATGACTAAATGTGACCTAACAAAATTGGTCCTAATTCATTTGGGTTAACCATTAACATATTTAAATGTTTGAGTGCAGAAGGGTGTTTAAACTTCAACCTTGTACTAAACAAATACTACTGCACATTAATTCTACCAAAATTAGGGAAGCTAATACAAGGCAGTACTAAGCTAACAAAATTGGTTTGGAATTATTTGGACAAACAGAGTATCAGAACAAACAAGTTTAAATTTAAACCTTCTGTGGTATTTTTAATAATACTTTTTATTTATTTATCTAAATGAGTTGAATCCAATTGGGTTGGTTAAACATTTGGATTTGATTTATTTGGATGTCTAGATCTTGAGATATTGAATTTTGAAGTTAGGTCCAGTACTGTTTTTCCAGAGAAATTAAATTAGAAAAACTAGCTGTTCTGGATAATGTTTAAAACACTGACAGGTGGGGCCAGCTTGCCAGCGGCTATCTACAGCGAAGCGGTACGTTGCCGTTGGATCTAGATCCAACGGCTCTCAGAGCCTGCGAACGGCGACGACCAAAAATGGGCGGCGCGCCGCGCCGGCGGCACGGTGATGGTCGGAATCTCACCTAGGGGGCTCGGGAAGGCTCGGCGAAGGCGTGGATCGACGCGGAGGCTCGGGTAAGGCTGCTGGATGAACTTGCGCTTGCTGGGGAGGGCTGGTTCGTCGGCGGCGAGTTCCCGGACTTCCACGGCCTCGGCAGCGGACTCCGGCGAGCTCCTGGCGACGCGTCTGTGCACGAAAACGAGGAAAAAAGAGCTCGGGTGAGTGCGGTGAGGGTGGAGAACAAGGTTCAGGGCAGAGAGGGGACAATGGTGGTGTGTGGCGTTGCGGCCATGCTCGACCTTGACGGCGGCGACGGTTGCGGTGCACGCCCTTCTGGCGGTGCACAGATCAAATTGGAGCGAGGGAGAGTGAGTGGGGGTGGTGTGGAGTTCCAGAGGGGCGGGGGTGGTTTTATAGGGTCGGGGCGGTCCACGATGGTCGCGGTTCACGGCGACGGCCATGGCGCGCCCGAGGTGATCATTTCCTCGATTCCGCGGCGAGGGTGCAGGGGATCGTGGCGGCGTGATGTTTACCGGGGTCCGGACGTGTTCTAGAAGCATCTAGACGAGCTGTGCGTGTCGGCGTGCAGAGAGGTGCGCCAATTTGGGACGGCGCCGTCGGAGTGACTACGGCGATGCAGAGGGGGACAGGGGCCACCACGGCGAGCGGCGTGCTCCAATTTTCCTCCTCTGGGCGCAGAGACGGCAGAGGCTCGGCGAGCGCTGCAGGGGGGTCCGGGCGGCGAAGAAAACGGCGAGCAACGCCATGGCGACACGGCGATGGTCGTCGGGGTTGAAGTCGACGACACTTTTGCAGAAAGCCCCCTGCTTCTTCTTTTCTTTTATTTTCCAGTTTCTTTTTAATATCCAGAAGCTTTTCTGGATTTAATTGGGGCACTTAAACATTTTAGAAAAATTTGCAAATAATTGTGGGGCCTCCCATAACATGTAGAAGCTCCACAAAAATTGGCTTTGCAAAATAAAATGTTTTGCATCATTTTCTTTCATAGGGTTTTGAATTTGGTAATTTGGTTTATTTCAAATTGATTTTACTTTACAATTTTAAAATTAGTTTTAAAAATAGCATTGAAGAGGGAAAGTAGTAAGAATCAAAATGGGAGTGTTTACATTACAACTCCACTGACTTTGGTTTGAAAATAATTGAGTTTGTCACTTGAAGATTTCATGTGACAACTTGTCACTTTTATTTTTCTTCTTTATAACTTTATTTTGTTTCTCTTTTCTTAAGTGTTCACTAGAGCAAGCAACACACACAACAAGAACAAACAACTTAAGTAACAAGAAGCAATCAACACACAATAAACAACAAAAGTTTTTGTTGGCTCTCATTTTTGGAATATAATATTGATAATATTTTGGGATGTTACAATCCTTCCCCCCTTAAAATAAATCTCGTCCCGAGATTTGCTAGGCTTGGGTTTTAAGGAGGTCTGGGAATTCGCTTCGAAGATAATCTTCGCGTTCCCAAGTTGCTTCTTCTTCAGAGTGGTTAGTCCACTGGACTTTGTAAAACTTGATCGCACGTCTTCGGGTAACACGAACATCTTCTTCGAGAATTTTGAGGGGTCTCTCACGATAAGTCAGGTCTTGGTTCAGGTCGATGGAGAGGTGGTCGATGTTTTTGAAAACATCAGGCTGGTCAGGAACTTCAAGACACTTCCGGAGCAAGGAAATGTGGAAGACATCATGATAATCTCCTAACTCCTGGGGTAACTCCAGCTGATAGGATACTTCTCCTCGACGAGCAATGACCTTGAAGGGTCCAATATACCTTGGCGCTAACTTTCCTTTGACATGGAAACGCTGCATTCCTTGAGGGGTGTCACTCGGAGATAAACATAATCTCCGACGTTGAAGTGAGGTCACGGCGCTTGGTGTCAGCGTAACTCTTCTGACGGGATTGGGCAGTTTTGAGGCGTTCACGAATAAGCTGAACTTGCTCTTCAGCTTCACGGAGGGTATCTGGTCCGAACAATTTGCTTTCTCCGGTATCGGACCAATTCAGGGGTGTACGACACTTCTTGCCGTAAAGGGCTTCAAAAGGGGCCATTTGCAGACTAGACTGATAACTGTTGTTGTACGAGAACTCTGCAAACGGAAGACAATCTTCCCACTTGGAACCATAGGATAGAACACATGCGCGAAGCATGTCCTCCAATATCTGGTTCACTCGCTCAGTTTGGCCATCGGTCTGGGGATGATAAGCTGTGCTAAATGCTAACTTGGTTCCGAGGGCTTCATGAAGGGATTTCCAGAATCTTGAGGTGAATTGCGTGCCTCTATCAGATACAATCTTCTTAGGCACACCATGCAGGCTCACTATTCTGGAAATATACAGTCGCTAACTGAGTCCCGATAGGTGGTGTTGACAGGATGAAATGGGCAACCTTGGTCAGTCGATCAACGATGACCCAGATTGAATCATGGCCTCGGTTGGATCTTGGAAGTCCGGTAATAAAATCCATTCCAATCTCATCCCACTTCCACTCGGGAATTTTCAAAGGTTGAAGCAATCCAGCGGGTCGCTGATGTTCAGCCTTAACTCGCTGGCAGATGTCACACTTGGCTACGAACCAATCTCTCGCTTCATTCCATGCCACCAAAATCTTTCTCGAAGGTCTTGGTACATTTTGGTTCCGCCGGGGTGGATTGAATAAGGGGTCTCATGGGCCTCCTTCAGGATTAACTCCTTAAGTTCCGTGACATTGGGCACACAGATACGGTCATTGAATTTCAGCACTCCTTCAGCATCTTCGGTAAAACCGGGTGCTTTGCCGAGGGAAATCTTCTTCCTAATTCCCTCTATGCTTTCATGACCTTTCTGGGCTTCTTTGATTTGATCCATCAGGGTTGGGGTTAACTCTAAATTGGCGAGATAACCATGGCTAACAAGCTCTAGTCCAAAATCTTGGAACTCTTTGAACAAGGCTGGCTGTTCGGCTTGGATCAGGGCATTCAGGGTGCAAGGTTTGCGACTAAGGGCATCGGCAACTACATTAGCCTTTCCGGGTGATAATGGATTCCAATATCATAATCCTTGATTAATTCCATCCATCTCCTCTGTCGCAGGTTCAGATCTTTCTGGGTGAAAATATACTTCAAGCTTTTGTGATCTGTATAGACCTCGCAGCGATGTCCCGCAAGATAGGGACGCCACGTTTTGAGAGCAAGAACAACAGCAGCTAACTCCAAGTCATGGGTTGGGTAATTCTCTTCATGCGGTCGCAACTGCCGGGACAGGTACGACACAACTTTGCCTTCTTGCATCAGAACGCAACCAAGTCCGAGGCGTGATGCATCGCAATACACGTCGAAACTCTGGGTGACGTCTGGCATGATCAGGATTGGGGCTGAGGTTAGTCTCTTCTTCAGTTCTTGGAAACTATCCTCACACTTCTGAGTCCATTCAAATTTCTTGTCCTTCTTCAACAGTTGGGTCATGGGTTTGGCTATACTGGAAAATCCTTCAACGAACTTGCGGTAATAACCGGCAAGTCCGAGAAAGCTTCGGATTTCAAAACATTGGTTGGGGATAACCAGTCAAATGGCTTGATCTTCTCGGGTCAACAGAAATTCCTCCGGCAGACACAACATGTCCGAGAAATGCCACTTCACTGAGCCAAAACTCACACTTGCTAAGCTTGGCATACAGCTGGTGCTCTCGGAGGTCTCCAAAACTAGACGCAGGTGTTCAGCATGCTCTTCTTCGGTCTTGGAATAAATAAGGATGTCATCAAGGAAAACTACCACGAACTTGTCGAGGTACTCCATGAAAATCTTGTTCATGAGATTCATGAAATAGGCTGGGGCATTGGTCAGACCAAAAGACATCACGGTGTATTCAAACAACCGTAACGAGTGGTGAAGGCGGTCTTGGGAATGTCTGTCTCTCGGATCTTCAACTGATGGTATCCTGTCCGAAGATCGATCTTGGAAAAGACTCGGGCTCCGTTCATTTGATCGAACAGATCCTCGATCTTGGGAAGAGGATACTTATTTTTAATGGTCACGTCATTCAGCTTGCGATAATCCACACACAGGCGTGTGGTACCGTCTCTCTTGTCCACAAATATAATGGGTGATCCCCAAGGTGAAGCGCTTGGGCGAACAAGTCCTTTGCTGAGCATATCTGCCAATTGCTTCTTCAACTCAACCAGCTCTTCCGGATTCATCCGATAAGGTCTTTGGGATATAGGGGCGGTTCCTGGGATAAGCTCAATTATGAACTCAATTTCCCGGTCTGGCGGCATACCAGGCAATTCTTCTGGGAAAACATCCTTGAACAGGTGAACAACACGGATCTCATCTAGGGCAGGTCGAGCTATGCTCTCATGGCAGCCTGGGTGAGATTGACTAGTTTCAGACACATACTCCACTTCTACTTCTTTGTCGGTGGTGATGGATACAGCTCTTCTGCACAGTCAATTCGACCATGGTACTTGGCTAACCAATTCATACCGAGTATAACATCGATGCCTTGGGTTCCCAGAACAATTAAGTTAACTGGAAACTTTTCTCCTTTGATCTCAAGGGGTACATCGGAGCAAAACATCTTGGTCTCTACGGTGGATTCTGGGATTTGGATGACCATGGGTTTGGGTAAGAGGCTCTCGACTAAACCTCCCTTAGCAACAAATTCTTGGGTAACAAATGAATGGGTAGCACCAGAATCAAACAGAACAGTTGCAGGTACTGAGTTGACAAGGAACGTACCCAGCACAACATCCGGAGCATCCTGAGCTTCTTCAGCATTGATGTGGTGCAGACGACCCTTGGCAACAGCAGCATTTCCGCGGGGTGCGGCATTCTTGCCATTTCCATTTCCATTGCGGCCTTGACCATTGTTCGTGCCGGCGCATTGGGGCGCTGACATTCCTCTTGGGATTGGGCATTCTGGAGTAGTGACCCTTGTTGCCGCATTCAAAGCAGACACATTGGCATTGGGGTGAAGTTGTTGAAGTTTCCTCCGGGACGGTTATTGTCATTGGGGCGGTTGAAGTTGTTTGGGCGGTTAGGGAATTGGGGCGTGGAGCTTGGGGTGGACGATAGGCAGGCCTGGGTTCTGCTGAAAGATACGAGGTTTCTGGCTGCTCGAACCTTCCTGAGCATTCATCCTCCTCTTGCGACCTTCATACATAGACTTGCGCTTGGTCTCCAGCTGGATGGCTTTGTCCACAAGTGACTCCAGATCACGGAAGTCATGGATAACCAAGCACACTGCAGTTCATCATGAGTCCACTCATGAAACGCTCCATCTTCTTCTCTTCTTTGTCGGTGTCATCAGGAGCATACCGAGATAAGTCGGTAAATCATCCAGATAACCGACCACATCTCTACTTCCCTGCCTCAGTTTGCGGAACTCATCCTTCTTCCTCTCAATAAGTCCGTAAGGAATATGCTTCTTGCGGAACTTCTCCTGGAACTCAGCCCAGTTGATGACATGACCAGCTGGCTGGAGAGTCTTGGTAGTTTCCCACCAAGCTCTTGCAGGTCCAGCGAGATAGTGGGTTGCATACACACTTTCTCATTTTCTCCCACAGCAGCAACTTCAAGATTATTGTCGATGGTGCGAAGCCAATCATCGGCTTCTAGTGGGTGAAGTCCCTTGGAGTAGGTGGGTGGGTTGGTCTTCTGAAAATCGCCTAAGGTGGATCGCTGGTTTCATTGCCATTGCCATTACCACCATTGTTGTTGTTGTTGTTATTGTTGTTGTTGTTATAGCGGCTGCGAGTTGTTGCAGGGCAACGAGATGAGCTGGCGCTCCTGCCGGGCATTCTCACGTTCCTCCATGATAAGCGCGAGAAGTTGGGCGGGGGTTGGGTCCGGTGGTGGTGGTGCTGATCCTGATCCTCCCGTATTGTCGCGACGGGGCGGCATCCTGAAGCACACCGGGTATAAGAGGCAAGGCAAGAAAAGTTCGACTAAGGGAAAAGACGATTCTCAAGTGGTTGATTAATTTAAGGATTATATGAAAATATTTCACACAGATTTAAACAAGACAAACATACTTATATTTCCAACATCACATCAAGGAGTTCACATCACAACAAGCTTACAACATCAAGCTTACAACATCACTTACATCTAGATACATAACATCTGGTTTCCAAAAGAACCACTACTACGACTCGACTAGCGATAGGGGTCAACCTAATCCTGCGGTAGTGATCAAGTCACTCGCCTACTGAGGTGGAACCTCCAGCTCTAACACGTCAGCATCTGACTGGTAGGTGGCTCCTCGGGATCCTCCTCCTCGTCCTCGAGAACTGCCTCGAGTGGCTCCTCCTCCTCGTCAACTAACTCCTCCTCATCATCCTCCTCCTCACAGTCCATCTCCTCCACGAAGTCATCATCGTCACTGAGGAAAGCGTTGTTCTCCTTGCGGAGATCCTCGCCCTCCTCCTCCATCTCGTCAGTATGGTGCTCTAGATCCTCAATCAGCCGTCCTGCTCTGCCACCTTCTGCGGAGCTTCACGATAGTCTTCCTCAGCTGGGCCCTCTTCCTGAGAAGAGCGACCTTCTCCTCCATCAGCTTCATCTCGTTCTCGCGAAGCTCAACGAGCGACTCGCGGTCAAAGTGGAGCTGAATCCTAGTGCGCAACAGATCATCCTGAGTGCACTGAAGTAAGATCTCCATGTCCATGATGTAGCTCCCAAACATCGGGTGGTAAGGTGAAGGAGTAGGGTGTCCATCGCAGTTGCGCCTCCCGTAGAACCGGAAACGGGAGTCTACTAACTCCGCCTTGTGCTCCTCACAAAGTCGGGCTAGCATCCTCTGTGTAGCAGTACAGAGACCATCAACCCAGGTGGCCTCCTTGGTGGTGAAGATGAGCGTCCTGGAACTGGGAGACTTGATGTTCCTGCGAACTGACGACCTGATGAGCCAGCTCAGCCTTCCGACACCGTGAACATCAATCTGAGCTCCCTCAAACTCTGGAGCGGGGCGACCTAACAGCTTGGTCAACTCGAACAAGTCCCTCTCAAACGTCAGCTTGCTGTCCTTCTCAGCTGAACGAACTCGGTCCAATGGAGTGCCATCTACAATTTTTAAGCAAAATTTTAAGTTAGTTAGGTGACAAGTGTATCAAAATTTTAATATAGTAGGGCAACAAGTGAGTCAAATTTTAAGCTTAATGAGAGGTGTGCAAAATTTTAGGATAGGAAAATGTAATATTTAATGAGAGTAAAATTTTGCATAAGTAAGAGGATTGGAGATAAGCAGTTTTCAAAATACTTCATTCCTTTCTTTTTAGAAATTCATCTTTTGTAACATTTGACAAACGACCATGCTAACTAAGGTTTCCTAAAGTCAGGATGGCTCTGATACCAAGTCTGTGGGGACCCCGGACTAGCTGTCCGAAATACCCGATTATGCTTAACACAACGATCCCGTGATCAGTCTGTCGTTGCACATAATCCGAATTGGATACCAAAGTTTACATCCATTACAGTACCGAATAAAAGTCTTACATAAATGGTCATTTAGACCAAGTCTTACATAGGTGCCTTCATGGGCCAAACCAAAATATCAGCGGAAGCTACGGCGTAGTAGACATCATATTCTAACGATGACAACCCGACAGGCAGCTGACTTGTGGAGATCCTTAGTTGGCGTAGAAGTCGCCATACTCCTGCTCGGCGTAGTGCTCCTCCTCGTAGTCTGGCTAGGTCAATAGCCAGGGACGAAACCAATATGAGTACATTTGAATGTACTCGCAAACTACCCCAACATGAGTATGCACTAGTTTTATTTTAGTTGACAACTTTTATTTATTTTAAACATCTCTATATCTTTATTGAAAAAGGTAAGAAGAGTTTTATAACTATCTTTAAAAGAAACCACCATCTCATTTGTTCTCCAAAACTCCTCCTGTTTCTGACCATGGCTCACCATGGTCCATCTATTTCAACAACTCATACCACTCCATGTGGTATAGCTGTGTAACACCATCTCCAATTCAGTTTCTTTTTAAACTTAAAAACTTTTCCAAAAACTTGCACATGGTCAAAGTAGGGCCTCCCAACTGTCCATATCCGAGGACTCGGCTATTCGAATAGTTTTACACTCTGCAGAGGTAGCACGCTTTTCCCACATCCATCCGGCAACTCATCGTGTCCGCCACGTCTCGCCATACAGGGTGTATGCGAAGTAAGCCGCCGACCATAGCCTGTCCTTTGCTCATGCTAGTATAGGATCCTTCCCATATGACACTTCCAACACACTTAACCCAGCCCTTCGGAATCTAAGTGTGAGGACTCATAGGTTTTGTCCGGCGGTTTATGGTGGAACCTTCAATCCTCCTCCTTATCTTTCATAGAGTTTGAGCGAGGACCCGGGTCAGGGGAGACCAACACACTATCCCCTCATGCATGACGGAGTCATCTCCGTCGATGAGGTATCCAGTACTAATATGAGCAAATTATATGACTAAGCCTTTCCCATATGTGGTGGATGTGGTCGCACAGGGTATCGGATGGTTGACGTAAGTACAAGGACACACTGTGCATTTTTCATAAACATCACCATTTTTCCACTTCTCCATTCCAACACCGACATCTCGGCATTTCATAATCTCACAAGTAATTTCAAAGGAGTTTTGAATAAACATATTTGTTTTTCCCATCCTATAATTTGATATAACTATCTTATATTTCTACATAGGTGGCAAAATAATTTCCATATACTTTTGAAATGGGTTTTATAAATCTTGCTTGAGAGTAAAACATGTTATGAAAGTAGATGCATATGTTTGTAGTGCAAGCTCAGAGAATAGCTTGCCTTGCTTGGCAAAGTGATCTTGCTCTTGTTCTTCAATTTCAGCAAACTCTCCTTCCTCGATATATCCGACAACGTTCTCGTCTAATTAATAAACAAACAATGCAAACAATCACTAAGCTATACAAGCAATCATCTCAACACAACAATCATGAACATCACACATAGCTACTGCACACATCAAACCATACAATTTGGTTTCAAAATAATTGAATTAAACATCATTTATTTATGTTCAAATTATGGCAGAAACTTGTGGAACATGTTTAATTCAATAACTTGAGTTCTGTTGGTCACAAAAATACAAACTAAAATTCTATGGAAAGCTACTGATGTGTAGAAGACAACACAATTTGATTTGGTTCAATTGGAGTTACTAAACTCCCTACACATTTGTTTGAATCCAGAAGCTTAATAATCAAGTTTTGGCTACCATTTAAATTCTATTGCTTCAAAAATTAAATCCTTTTAGGGGTGACTAAACATGACTAAATGTGACCTAACAAAATTGGTCCTAATTCATTTGGGTTAACCATTAACATTTTAAATGTTTGAGTGCAGAAGGGTGTTTAAACTTCAACTTGTACTAAACAAATCCTACTGCACAATTAATTCTACCAAAATTAGGGAAGCTAATACAAGCAGTACTAAGCTAAAAAATTGGTTTGGAATTATTTGGACAAACAGAGTATCAGAAACAAACAAGTTTAGAATTTAAACCTTCTGTGGTATTTTTAATAATACTTTTTATTTATTTATCTAAATGAGTTGAATCCAATTGGGTTGGTTAAACATTTTCATAAGCTTTCCAGATCAATTGGATTTGATTTATTTGGATGTCTAGATCTTGAGATATTGAATTTTGAAGTTAGGTCCAGTACTGTTTTTCCAGAGAAATTAAATTAGAAAAACTAGCTGTTCTGGATAATGTTTAAAACACTGACAGGTGGGGCCAGCTTGCCAGCGGCTATCTACAGCGAAGCGGTACGTTGCCATTGGATCTAGATCCAACGGCTCTCAGAGCCGCGAACGGCGACAACCAAAAATGGGTGGCGCCGCCGCGCTGGCGGCACGTGATGGTCGGAATCTCACCTAGGGGGCTCGGGAAGGCTCGGCGAAGGCGTGGATCGACGGCGGAGGCTCGGGTAAGGCTGCTGGATGAACTTGCGCTTGCTGGGGAGGGCTGGTTCGTCGGCGGCGAGTTCCCGGACTTCCACGGCCTCGGCAGCGGACTCCGGCGAGCTCTTGGCGACGCGTTGTGCACGAAAACGAGGAAAAAAGAGCTCGGGTGAGTGCGGTGAGGGTGGAGAACAAGGTTCAGGGCAGAGAGGGGACAATGGTGGTGTGTGGCGTTGTGGCCATGCTCGACCTTGACGGCGGCAACGGTTGCGGCCGTGCACGCCCTTCTGGCGGTGCACAAATCAAATTGGAGCGAGGGAGAGTGAGTGGGGGTGGTGTGGAGTTCCAGAGGGGTGCGGGGGTGGTTTTATAGGGTCGGGGCAGTCCACGATGGTCGCGGTTCACGGCGACGGCCCTGGCGTGCCCGAGGTGATCATTTCCTCGATTCCGCGGCGAGGGTGCAGGGGATCGTGGCGGCGTGATGTTTACCGGGGTCCGGACGTGTTCTAGAAGCATCTAGACGAGCTATGCGTGTCGGCGTGCAGAGAGGTGCCCAATTTGGGACGGCGCCGTCGGAGTGACTACGGCGATGCAGAGGGGGACAGGGGCCACCATGGCGAGCGGCGTGCTCCAATTTTCCTCCTCTGGGCGCAGAGACGGCAGAGGCTCGGCGAGCGCTGCAGGGGGGTCCGGGCGGCGAAGAAAACGGCGAGCAATGCCATGGCGACACGGCGATGGTCGTCGGGGTTGAAGTCGACGACACTTTTGCAGAAAGCCCCCTGCTTCTTCTTTTCTTTTATTTTCCAGTTTCTTTTTAATATCCAGAAGCTTTTCTGGAATTTAATTGGGGCACTTAAACATTTTAGAAAAATTTGCAAATAATTGTGGGGCCTCCCCATAACATGTAGAAGCTCCACAAAAATTGGCTTTGCAAAATAAAATGTTTTGCATCATTTTCTTTCATAGGGTTTTGAATTTGGTAATTTGGTTTATTTCAAATTGATTTTACTTTACAATTTTTAAAATTAGTTTTAAAAATAGCATTGAAGAGGGAAAATAGTAAGAATCAAAATGGGAGTGTTTACATTACAACTCCACTGACTTTGGTTTAAAAATAATTGAGTTTGTCACTTGAAGAATTTCATGTGACAACTTGTCACTTTTATTTTTCCTTCTTTATAACTTTATTTTGTGTTCTACCTTTTCTTCAAGTGTTCACTAGAGCAAGCAACACACACAACAAGAACAAACAACTTAAGTAACAAGAAGCAATCAACACACAATAAACAACAAAAGTTTTTGTTGGTTCTCATTTTTGGAATATAATATTGATAATATTTTTGGGATGTTACAGAGGCAAAACATTTTAGGGAGGTTTTCTAAACCAGTTTTGAAATACATCCCGATGCATCAAACGCTAAAAGGGCCATAAAGGTACTTTGTGTAGAGACAAAACGATGTTTTAAACCAAAGGGAAACTTTGGGTCTAACATGTGCTGCCGACGATGAGTGCTGGTGAAACACACCAGGAAAGCAACATACCAACGACAAGCATACGAATCATTGTCAATCATTAAGTGCATCAGGTCTCAACAGAAGCAGCACACACGACATAGTTCCGCACAAGGGCATAGTTTTTAACCCTGAACATAACAACAAACTAATTGGCGGCTGGGAGGGAACATGACTTCATTCAGCCGTCACAAACTACTAGATGCGGCGCTTCTTGGAAGATTCGTTCTTGGGGAGGGACTCTTTGTTGGCCTTCAAAGTTTCAATCTCCTCGTAGGCTTCCTTGAGATCTTTCTGGGTGTTGAGGACTCGGTACTTGAGTCTTTTTCCCATTTCATCAATGGCGGCCCATGCAGCGCTCCTTGCTGACTCCATAAAGGAGGCGTACTGAGACTCTGAGTTGGTGAACATCATATAACCAGATTGGTTCTGATCATCATCTTCGTTCTTGTAGAGGTGGAGTTGCACCCACCAAAGCTCTTGTCCATTCTCCACCCAAAGAAAACCTTTGTAGACCGCGGGTCCTTCGAGTCCGAAGCTCAGCATGAGGTTCTCCAGGGCCTTGGGAAACTCAGTGGTGCTTTCCAAAGTCATGGTCATCGCCGGGCCCTTCTTGAGTGATTCGATGAGGCTCGACATCTATAAATAAAATAAAACGTCTTAGGAGGAGACGTAAAAGGGTAAAAGAATCCAGGCTGAGATATCTCGGTGAAAGGTAAGGTTTTAGTCCTAGGGCCTGCTACTAGTTTGACGCGAATCCTAAGGTCCTTCACTCTGTCCAGCAAGGTACACACAGACACGGAGCACACAGTCAACTAATGTTTCAGCAAAAAGCACACAAGCAAGACACACACTTAAGCAAAAAGCATACCAGCAAAAGAGCACACACGCCACTTATAGTACCAAAAGGGCACTCAACAATCGTGATAGTCGGGTAATCCAACCAAGGGTCATATCCTACTTCATCCTATGGGGTTTGGTGTCACAGGGTTACGGAAGTCCTCATTTGATCACCTTGGGTTCTTTGCCGAAAAGTTTGAGATTGTCCGGTTTGCTGAAGGAGTAACATTGTTAAGGTTGAGTCGAGGGAGCGAAAGTGATTTTGCATTTTTGTCTTGTGGTCTGCACCTCCGAGGCATGGGGAGGTCCTGGCTTGGCTGTCATCGATGATTTTGGTCTTGTCGACTATGCATCTGAGGACTCTTGTCTCGTCTTGGCTCTAGCTACTCAGGTCTCACTTGGGTCCATCGTCAAGCGTAAACAAGTTTTGAGTAGGGACAAGAGAGTAGAGAGAACTCCTTTGAAAAACTTTGAAATTAGAAAGGTAAGATCAAGATATTTTTGAGAATAGGTGAGGAGTGGAAACCCTACTAGGCTTACCTTGAAGAAAATAGCTTTCTGTAGAAATAAGTTTTAGCAAAATATTTCCTTCCTAAGCTAACGACCATGCTAACTAAGGTCTCCTATGGTCAACGATGGCTCAGATACCAAGTCTGTAAGGACCCCTCAGATTTACCAGTCCGAGGTGCCCACGTTATGTAAACAGATCACGATCCCAATGATCAGTGCCTCGCGATCACATAACCAACATGGTATACAGAGTTACATCATCCAACTCGATTAGTACAAGACTTACATAAATGGTGGTCACACGACCAAGCCAGCAAACATCGTCACGCAGGACGGAATTAACTACGATACAGCGGAAGCTTCCGGCTAGCGTCGGCCCTCGTCACAACCGGACAGAGCAGTTGACCGGGGACCCTCAGTTGGCGTAGTCGTCGGCGTACTCCTCATCTTCGGCGTAGGTCTTCTTGTTGAAAATCTGGACATTGGAATATCCAGGGACACAGCCATGAGTACAATTACGTACTCGCAAAACCACCTCAAGGCTTAAGTTTTCATGGTGATGCGCTAAAAACGTTTTCGAAAACTGGGATAGCTGCTATATATGACTATAGGGCTTAATTTTCACAAACGATGCTTTTAGACATAGAGAATTACCACATCTCTATATCTTGGTTGAAAAAGGCATTTGGAGATATAATTCTCCTTCTTTGAGAAATGGCAGAAACCATTTCCACGTTTGAAAACACTTTTGTAAAACTTTTTCAAAACACTAGGATAGGGAGGCCCCTTTTTCCTTTCCGGGTTCCGACTGGTTGACTCCCTGAGACCAACCACCTTCTCCCAAAATCCGTACCTCCCAGGTACCTCCTTGATGCCTCCTTCTTCTTTGCCGAAAACAGTTTTCTATTTAAAACATAAAAGTGCCCATACGCCTAGATCGGTGGCCTTCCAACCATCCATGACCGCGGACACGGCTATTTCAATATTTTTACACTCTGCAGAGGTGGTGCACTTTCACCACACCAAACAGTCATTCCGCCGTGATCAGCCACGGTCCTCATACGACAGTATACGGGGTTTCGGATAACATGATCAAAGCTTTCCACTAATCCACCCTAGTACAGAGGACTCCCGATAGGTTTATTCCCCCCGGCACCGTGTGCTCCACTAGACCCCTGGTCTCTCTCGGGACGCCACACCACCACGGCAGGGGACCCAACGTAATCGTCCGGCTGCGGGTCACTCCGCTTGTGTATTGTCTCGTACAGATTACAACCCGGCTTCGAGGGCCCCACCCTTATAGAGTATGAGATCCTCCGCACTAAAATGGACAAGCTTCCGGCTAAGCCCTACCCATATCAGATAGTGTGGTTGCACGGGTTAATTGTTCGGGCGGCCGCTAGGGCTGTACTTTGTTTTACAAAACATCTCCACCTCCGACTGCTCCCAGCAGCTCGGGTTTTTGTAAACTCACGGAATGCTCCTAGCACTTCGGGTTTTCACAAACATCTCCATTTCCTCCCAGCAACATGGGTTTTATAAAACACTTTCTCGCCGATCGCTCCTAGCGACTCGGGTTTTCCTTTAAAAACATTTCATCAAATCCGGGTTCCCATCCTATAGTTTTGAGGTAAGAGTATAAGAATATGCTACTAGAAGATATAATTTTCTTGATAGCGCCTTCAGTAGATGGCTTCCCAAGTAAAGACTTATTCTTATAAAACCTATCATATACTAGTAGATATCTTTAGGCCAAACAATATTTTGTAAAATAGCTTTTGGGTGGCAAGATGCCTCAAAGGAATTAAAACATGCATAATTTTATTTTGAAAACAAAACATGCTTGTAAAAATAATAGGATTTCAGTAGAGTGGTGAGGTGGCTTGCCTGGCTCAGCAATATGCCCTTGGTCTTTATCTTGATGTTCTTCGGGTTCACTCCTCACTTCCAGTTCCTTCCCGATCGTATCTAACGTCGTAAACAGGAAAATAACAATACTCAAAATACAAGACAAAACCACAAGGACATATTAAACAGCAAGCATTGCACAAGACACTAAGCTATCAATCAAAATCAAGCAATTCACTAAATTAAACAATCAACAAGCAACAAGTCCATATAGCTAAGACAAACAACAACACACCTAAGCATATATACACAACAACCCTAATAGTTAAAAAGGTGGTTTTAACTAAACCCTAAAGCAAAACTCCACTTAGGGTGGTTAGGTCACTTAACAAGGGCTGTTACCTTAGTTTAGGAAATACTTCAGACAAAAGTATCTCTCTAGTTTTCAGGAAATACTTCAGACAAAAGTTAAGTTACTAATTATTTTCTATTATTAAATTATTCCACCAAATTAAGATAGAGACATTAACAAACTACTCATGCTAGTATTAAACTTAAGTACTACCAAGTTAAACTAACAAGGCAAACAGATCAAACCACACAACCATGTTTGGCAACTACAATACCATTTATTATTTATTTACAAAATACCTTTTTTGAATCACTTTCAATTTGTAAAACTAAACATCACTAATAAACTTAAAACAACCAGTAGCTAAGAAGAACTTTATTAGTGAAGTTTACTTTATTCCAATAATCATGTAATTAAGCAAACAAGCATGATTAATTCATTTTATTTCCTTAGGCACTAATAGCATTTTACAACTAACTTCATTTTGTTTTTACTTAAGCACTAACAGTACTAACATATTAAGAACAACATTATGTAGTGATCTACAGTACCTTAACATTTCACAAACAACAAAAGCAACAATTTCATAAATGACCAAATATTTATTTTATCATTTTTAATAGGCAGAAAACATCATTTTTAGAGTTTATTAAGTCCATGGTGTTCTGTTCAACAAAAAGTTATGCAAAGATAGGTTTAGGTTCTATGTAAGCATTTTAAACTAATGCAATTGAATTTAGTCCAAAATAAAAATCAGAGAAAATATGAAAAACGCACAAAGTGCTCTCTTCCACCATTTTCAAACATCCACCACAACTAATATAAGCATCAAAACCCTATGGGGGTAAATTTCCAGTGAAAGCTTGTCCCAAGAGCTTTCCATCAAAGTTGGATTAACACAATTTGGACACTCCTAGCTCCTGCTAAAAATAAAACACTAGAAAAGACACATTTCACGAGATTTAATGCCATGCAAAATATCCTAAACATTTTTGAGCAAACCCACTTCTGCATGTCTAAGCAAACACCCAGGAACACTACAAAATTTACCCTAATTAAATTACACTAACAGATCCATCACAAAAAAATTAAACTAAGCATGCATATTAAACAGAAACAGGAAATGGAAAAAGATCTGAAAAAAAGTTAGCTGGGCTGCGCGGGGCCAGATCTGGCCGAAGCCAGCCCAGATCTGGGCCGTGGCGAGTCATATTCGGCCCACTTGGCCTCCTCGCGCGCGCGGACCGCGAAAATGGTAAATGACGGCGCGGCGTTCAAACGCAGCCGTCGATCTGGAGATCGACGGCTCTCGGCCATCGTCTTCAGCGTGACGCCGCCGTGCTCGAGCAGAGAGAGGGAGGGAAGGCGATCTCGCCAGAGAGCTCACCTTGGGGCGGCAAGGATGCAGGGGAGAGGTCGGAGGCGAAGGAGGAGACGATGGCGCGCTCGAGGGAGCTCTGAGGTCCCGCATGCACGGCCGGAGTGCATGGCGACGGCGGTGGTGCCCTTCTCGGCTCGAGGATGGGCACGGCGTCCACGGGAAGTCTCTGAGCAAAAAGAAAGGGGGAGAGGTTAGGCCTCGACGAGGGGAGCTCTACGGGCCAAAAATGGCAGAGGGAGAGGCAGAGGATCGCCGGCAGTCGATGCTCGACGCCGGAGGTTGCCGAAGTTCGACCTTCTTCTCCCGGGGAGCAGAGGGCAGGAGCTTGGACGTTACTTCCTGGGAGGGGAGAGGGATATGGTGTGCGTGTTCTGGGAGGGAGAGAAGGGCAGGGGAGTGAGCACGGGCTGAGGATGGACATGGGTAGTCTCCTATGGTTTTTTGGGCCAGGGGTCAAAGGAGGGGGAGGGGATCACATCCATTGGCTCTGGAGGGCGGTGCAGGTGTGGGCAGGGTGGAGCTGGTCGGAGGACGTGTTGTGGCCAGTGGGGAGTGAGGGGGGTGAGCTCCCATTGGGCATGGAGAGAAAAGAGAGAAGAAGAGTGGTGGAGAGGGAGATGGGGGGATGACATGGGGGTCCTAGCTGACTAGGACACTCCTCTGGCCAGAGAGGTGAGAGGGGAGTCGATGGTGAGAGAGGGGAGGGCTGGCTTAGGTTAGGTTTAGAGTTTTGGGTCAACACTAACTTGTTTTTATTAATTTAACTAGCAAGGCTAAAAATGAACCCCACCATGAGCTAAGCAACAACATGTGTGTGGTGACCTAATTGAGGTGATGCAAAAGTTTCCAAGCCTAAGAGGATGAAGAAAGAATTTTAAAAACTAAGCAAGTGGTGAAAAATGACCAAATGGTCACTGGTTTGAGTAGGCCTAAAAACACAGATGGATTTATGTTAAAACAAACTCAAAAGGGGGCAAACTAAGCACAAACAAGAAGTATGATGTTCAGTGAGCAAGAGTGTCAAGTTGCATGTCAAAGAAGACACAAGGGTTGCTTAATCTAGGGCTCTAGATTGGCTATGTTTTAACAAACAAGAAGATCAAAGTCTCCAAGTTTTTATCTAGAAGAATTAATAAAAGTGATACTAGTAGGTTTCAGACAAAACTAGAGGGCTAAAGAAATCAACTAAATCAACCAAGCAAGAGTTGACTAAAATCAAACAAAAGTTTTTACTATTTTGGAAAATTCTAGATTAACACCACAATTCTAAAGAGGCAATACATTCCACTCAAACAGGCGAAGCAAACATTTAGATACCAAATCAAAACATGTGCATCAAATGGTGCTACAATCAATCACCACATGAATACTCATAAAATAACAAACTCAAGTCAAGCAATTCAAACACAAACCAATAACAATAAAAAATTTACAAAACATTTAATATTATTAGGTGATATAGTGATCACACATAATCATAACAAGATGATGTTAAAAATTACCTCAACTCATACTTTGGCTATTTTTCAAAAGGCTTGATAAACAGAAACATAGGAGTAATATATTTCCAACTTGTATCATTTTCAAAAGGTGTTTTGAAAACAGGAGTTTTAGAATAAGGTATGTTGATCCTTCCAACACATCAAGGTTTTAAAATAAGTAGGGGATATTAAATAGATCTCCATAGCTTTGGAAACACTTAGATTTTTGGAAAACTTCTACTTTCTAAAATAGTAGGCTTTTGGGGTTGTATTTAAAATCAAGACATCCTTGAAAAAGAGCTTGGCTAAAATAAGATTGGAGAAGACCTATGGGTTGTTTCTCTTGTCATGACATGATCACCAAAATTAAAATGACATATTAAATTAGTTGAGTTCAAAGGTTAGTGTTTTCAGTGGTTGTTAACTCAATCAACAAAGCAGACAAGATCAAACAGAGAAATCAGGAGTGAAACACAAGGATTAGTGAAGCATTTCAAAAAGTTTTTGTTGACTCTGATTTTTGGCTCTACAAAAACTATGTTTTTCAAACTTCCCAAAATTGGGGCATTACAGGAACAGAAATGCCGGCGGCTACAGGGGTTTATATAGGCCAAGGGTCAGTGGAATAGATTGGCCTCGAAGTTATGAACGCGTAGGATCAAGCGGATCCGGATTTGGAGTTGTATTTATCAAGATATTCGTGTTTAAGTGAAAAGGGTTTGGAAAACCTAAAATTTCCGGAATAATCCATCGTGGTTCAATCCCGAGTTGGTTGTTGGGCCGGCCTGCTGGCGCTGTGAGGCGAAGCGGGCGAGCTGGGCTAGGATTTGGCCCAGTTCGGCCGAGCTTCCTTTTTTTTAAAACGTTTTTCTTTTGTATTTTTCACAGTTTTATTGATAACTTTTGATTTTAAACTCGGAATCGAGTCAAACCAGTTTTGAAAAATTTGTAAAATCAAGACCTATCTTATAGAACTTTCAAAACTATTTTTCCAAAACATTTCAAAATTCGAATTTCAAATAATGTATAAAGGTTTATTTGACACATTCATGTCAATTTTAAAAATAGGGTTTTAAATAAAATCATTTGTGGTTTATTAAAGTCAAATAAAATACCACAAATGGAAATATTCGAACTTAGCTTATTTTAGACATATATTTTCAATAAAATAAAATAATCAAAACAAACACACAAAAATTATAATAAAAAGGTTTGGCAACATTCTAGAAATCAAAAATATTATATAGGGCATAATAAGGCCCATTCATATTATTTTACCAAATATGTTCTCAAGTGGAAATAATATTCCAACTTTTGAAATTTCAAATGCAAACAAGTCAAGAAGATGATGAATGCATGCATGATTTTTCTTTTCAAATCAAAATACATATAGTTTTCAAAAGTTTTAAATTTTTCTGAATTTTCAAATTTTTGAAAAACTCGGGATGTTACAGACTACCACCCTTAAAAGGAATCTCGTCCCCGAGATTCGAGAAGGCTAGCAAAAGGTTGTGACGAGGGTATCTGGGTGGCTACCACCCTTAAAAGCAATTCGTGTTGGTAGTAAAAATTCTAGTGACAATTATTACAACCTTAACACCTTTACAATGACTCTGGTCCTACTTGGCTGAACTCCTCATGAAGTCTCTCTGAGTGTCTTCGTTTCTGGTCTTACACTGATATCTGATCCGCTTCTTATCTGGTGTAGTGAGCATGACCATTTTGCTGGCTTGATCAATCTGACCGTCATATTTGGACATCCAGTCCTTACCTATGATTATATCCTAGCCTTGTAGGTCCAGCACAAACAACTCGCTTGGAAAATTGTGTGTCTCAATTCTCAAGGTCATGTTTTGGCATATAGTGTTTGCTGGCATCTTTCCTTCTGTAGAGCTTACTCTGATGGGTCTTCTAAGTCCTCGATTGGGGATCTTATTTTTACTCACAAAGTCTTTTGATATGAATGAATGTGTTGCTTCAGTATCAAAGAGTACTAAGGCAGGATAGGAGTTGATTAACAATTCTTCAATTATTGGGTTTGGTTTCTTGAGAACTCTCTCCATGTTTATAGAAAACACATGTCCCTTTCGGAACTGAATTGGCTTGGTCCCATTACTAATCTTCTTTTCTGGACAACTTCAGGAATAGTGTCCCATTTTTTTGCATTTGAAACACTCTACCAAACTGAGGTCCTTCCTGTTGGGTTTGGTGTGGAGATTATGGCTACTGTTTTCTTCCATAAGGTGCTCATCTTCGAGGTCATAAACCTCTTCAGTATGGGCTGGGCTATGGTGTCCATGGTGGATGTGGTGGTCACTTTCTCCATGGAAGTCATGTCCATTAAGACAATGGTGGTTATTGTCTTCGTGGTGGTTGGACTCAAAATGAGCATGATCATCATGTGAAGTGTGCCATTCCAGCTGGGATGCTGGGTGTTGGTTCTCCAATTTCTACTTTCGCTTCTTGTTTGCAACTTGATTCAGTTTGCTTTCCAAGATTACATCTTGGTCAATAAGCGACTGGTAGTCAAGAGTATAGGCAACTGTCATTAGAGTGGATATTTCGCCATCCAGACCATTTAGAAACCTCTTCCTTTTCTTGGCATCTGTATCAACCTCATCCGGTGCATAGCGCGTCAGATTATTGAACTCATTCATGTATTCTATTACATTTCGGTCGCCTTGTCGAAGGTCGAGGAATTCTTCCTTCTTCAGTTTCATCATTCCTGATGAAATATGTGCAGCACGAAATCCTTCTTGGAACAAATCCCATGTCATCTCTTCAACGGGGTAAGCGATTTGGTAGCTGTCCCACCAGTCTGCTGCAGGTCCTTCTAGTAGACGTGCCGCGAATCTAACCTTCTCAGCATCTGTGCATCCAGTGGTCACTAAATCCTTAGTTACTGAACGTAGCCAATCATCAGCCAAAATGGTTCAGTAGTTCTTGAGAACTTCTCTGGTCGAAGCTTCAAGAATTTGATCAGCATGTCCACTTGAGATGGAGGTGGTGCTGGAATGTCCTTTGTGTCTTCTTGGTTTTGGTTCATCAGCAGGCTCAACTGATTATGTGCTTCTAATAGTTGAATTGCGTTTGTCTTCTCATCAACGTTGGGTTGTGGCGAGGCATCTGTTTGGGTTTAGCATAGATGAGTAGTGATAGAAAGGTACTAAGGAAGAATCCTACCCAACAGAGCAGATCAAGGAAAATCATCTTACAAAAAACATCTAACAAACAAAAACAACAATCTAGTATTGTCATACAACCAAGTTCGTATGACAAGTACACTAACACGATATCGTTGTTCTATTTAAGTGGTGGTCTCTAGTCTATCTCCTTCACGAGTGCTTCAAGTTCTTCTTCAACTTTCTTCAAAATCTTCTAAGTGTTTGAGCTCTGAATCTGGATTCTTCAATAGTCTTCCATGCATGTAGTGCTTTGTGTTGACTCGTAGAATTGCATATGAAGCAGCAGACTCAGACTTTGGACATGGTTATCAAGAATAAGAAAAGAAATTTTCAGAATGTACAGAGTAGGTTAGAGTACAAGAGAGATAAAATGAAAAGTTTTACTTTTAGAAAACTAGATAAAAATAGATTTTCTATCCTATGGTCAAAACCTATTTCTATCTAGACTTAGGGTTTCGAACCGACAGGCAACACAGTGCTCTGATACCATTTGTAGCGGACCTGCACTTAGAAAATTGGCAAGATCCCTATGTATAGTGCAAACCCCTGGATCGATTCATTTGCACATGCAGTTTACGATGAATATCACAACAAAGTATCAATTATTACACGCGGATCAAGTACTTAGGAAAATATTCAGTACAAATTGCAAAGCACGAAGCTAGCTTTGAAAGAGTAAAGCAGCGGAAAACATTATTCTTCAGTGAGTCTCCATCATCTTCATGTGCCACAGGCGAAACATGTTGGTTGCAGACTCAAAATCCTTAACGAAACCTCACTCATCGTCTGAACATCCTGCAACAAGAAAAATGTTGCAACAAGGTGGGTCAGAACCATATAAAATGGATCTGGCAAGTGACACTATGTGGACACTTAGTGGAATAACTCTAATAACCTATATGCATATTTGGCTGGTGGAGTTCAAGGCTATTTTGCATAAAGCCAATTTTCCTATCTCTTTATAAAACACTTTTCTCTTATCAAAACAGGTATGGCACGAAAACCACCCTCTTGTCTACCTTTGTTCAACCTTCAAAATTTTAACTTAAGAAATTGGAATGTTGGGAGCCCTCTTTGACATCCTTGATCAGCTGCTCAAATTGTCCGTAACCGGGGACACGGCTAAGTACTTAGTTTTTAACTCTCGAGAGGTTGTGCATGTTCACCACATGACTTAACCAACCCAAACTATCCCCCACACTCCATTAGTGATCGGGAAAAGGAGAAGATTAAGACGAGACCTTTGGGTAACAGTCCCCTGTTCCTCTGGGCAGACCCATACAAGACATTCATCCGCTGAGACCTACCGGAATCAGGTTCCTAGAACTACTTAGTCAAGGCAGAGCCATTATACCAAGTGGCTGCACTGGAAGCATCTTCACTTGGAGAAAACTTGAGTCGCTTTTGTTCTTGGGTGGCAATCCACAAGTGTATCCCATCGGGACAACACTCAACTCTCAACAACCAATCAAGCCCAAATCCACCCAGGTGTTTATTTAACTTAGTAGAATTAAGCTTTTCAATAAAACACTTTTGCATAGCATCAATAATTCTACTAAGTTATCATAGGATTCTAGACACAACTATTGAAAAGGAGATAGTAGTTTCAGCATAGCAATACTATCCAACACATGCATATAAAGAAATACTCTAAGTCATGCATTGAAAATACTTAGGAAATTCATTAGGGGTGTGCCACTTGCCTTGGCAACAGGGAGAGCAGGAGTAGCAGTTGCAAAAGTCTTCATCCCTCTCTGAAATTTCTAACACATCAAACAAGCCATAATAAACATGCAATCATACCAAAAACCTTTAAGGAAAAATATGCCATGCATGATATGCAAAAATACTCTAAAGAAATATGACATGCATGATGTGCAAAACAACTTGAGGATCATGGACAAAATAACTTAATCAAGTTGGCTAGGTCAAGGTCAAGGTTGGGCAAAAATAAACTTGATATAATCAACCTAAATTGATGGTATAGTTGCTCCAAGTCTTCACATGTTGGGTCTTCAAAGCATCTTCAACTAGCACTCTAGGGACTTAGTCATAAACACAAAGGACTTGGTCTATGTCCAAAGTAAAAGACAGAGTTAGGAAGAAAGAAAAAGGATAGAAGAGAGAAGGATGTAGTTGGTCTTCAAGGATCATCTTCAATCTTCCTTGACATTCCTTCCTTGGTGTGGTGATAACTTCATTGAAATTTTGTAGACTTGATGGTTCTGCAGACTTGATGATTTTGGTATCACCAGGGCTGGTCTTAGGTATAACTTAGCCACCACAAAGTCTAAGAGAGAAGGAAAAAAAGAGAGAAAGACTTAGAGAATATAGGTGGTTGGTCTTCTTGAAGTTCCTCTTGATTTTCTTCTAAGTGCTTTTACTTCTTGGAGATGCTTCTGGAGTCTATTTTCTTGGCTAAGTCCTTCATTGTCCTTCTAGCTTCATGTTGAAAATCCCAAGGATGACAAAATAAATTTCTAAGGAAAGTACACCATTTATAAGGTGCTAAATTTTTGCTAAGGAAAAATATTGGCAAAAAATAACTTAGCCATATTTTCTAAGGAAAAGTTTGATGACTTGAGATGCAAAAAAATTCTAAGTACTTTCTAATGCACCTCAACTCTTCAAATTACTCTAAGTTAAATTAGCTCGAAAATTGGTGAAGAAAATAATTTTTTCATTAAATATTATTAAAAGTCCTCCTAAAAAGGGATAAATACAAATAAATAGGAATTCGTAGAAAAATAATCCACAAAAATATTTTGATGGTTCCTACGGCCAGGTATTAACCATACAAAGTCATAGCAATTGGATTTTCCCAAAAATAATTTTTAAAACTCAAGTTAAGTCAAATTTACTTAAACAAACAAATTTAAAATTTTGAACCAATTTGAATTTGTCAAAACATAATTTTAACTATGCCAAAAGTTTCTACAAGTCCTAAGCTTTCCAAAAATACAAAGTTTGCAAAAATTGGATAAGCCATTAAAAAGTTATGATGATTCTAATCTTTATGGTCTTTTCTGCAAAACAGCCGGTCTTCGGTTGACTGGTGACTCTGACTGCTGACGTGGCGATGACGAAGCACTGACTGGCTCGGTTGACTACGAATTTTGACCAAAAATCAAGTTGCTCGGATGGAAAAACAATCTATATGAAAGTTGTAAATAATTACGTGCTCTATCTAACTATCACAATTATATCATAAGTGATTGAATAGATTGGTCACAAATCGCAAAATACCTTTCTGTTCCGAAACTTCGAACGCGAATATCTCCTAGCTCGCTCGACCAAATGAGGTGAGGTTTGGGGCAAAAGAAAGGTCTTGATCAGGGGAACAACTTTCGTTTCCACGGCCCGAAGATTTGAGATTGTTTTCTTCTCCGAAAATCATCAAACACAATCTATATTGTACAGAAAATTCCATACGTCAAAACAAAAAGTGTTCAACAGCAAAGTTGTAGATAAGGGTTAGATCTACCTTCTCACCGGAGGAATTTCGATTTGAAGAACCGAGCGCGAAGAGATCTAAGAAATACGACTTCAGATTTGAAGGATAGCGAGTCGAAATTCTTGCTCCACGGTTGATGAAAAGAGTTGTGGTTTCCCGGGATGGAATGGTATTGAGGAGATCTACAACAATGCTTCAGGTTCCGCCGCGATTCGAGATGATCTTGGTCGTCAAATCAACGAAATACGATTTCGCTGATTAGGGTTTCGGTGGAACGAAAAGGGGAACAGAGATGTCGGCGGCTACAGTGGTTTATATAGGCCAAGGGTCAGTGGAATAGATTGGCCTCGAAGTTATGAACGCGTAGGATCAAGCGGATCCGGATTTGGAGTTATATTTATCAAGATATTCGTGTTTAAGTGAAAAGGGTTTGGAAAACCTAAAATTTCCTGGAATCATCCATCGTGGTTCAATCCCGAGTTGGTTGTAGGGCCGGCCTGCTGGCGCTACGAGGCGAAGCGGGCGAGCTGGGCTGGGATTTGGCCCAGTTCAGCCGAGCTTCTTTTTTTTTAAACGTTTTTCTTTTGTATTTTTCACAGTTTTATTAATAACTTTTGATTTTGAACTCGGAATCGAGTCAAACCAGTTTTGAAATTTTTGTAAAATCAAGACCTATCTTATAGAACTTTCAAAAACATTTTTCCAAAACATTTCAAAATTTGAATTTCAAATAATGTATAAAGGTTTATTTGACACATTCATGTCAATTTTAAAAATAGGGTTTAAAATAAAATCATTTGTGGTTTATTAAAGTCAAATAAAATACCACAAATGTAAATATTCGAACTTACCTTATTTTAGACATATATTTTCAATAAAATAAAATAATCAAAACAAACACACAAAAATTATAATAAAAAGGTTTGTCAACATTCTAGAAATCAAAAATATTATATAGGGCATAATAAGGCCTATTCATATTATTTTACCAAATATGTTTTCAAGTGGAAATAATATTCCAACTTTTGAAATTTCAAATGCAAACAAGACAAGAAGATGATGAATGCATGCATGATTTTTCTTTTCAAATCAAAATACATCTACTTTTCAAAAGTTTTATATTTTTCTGATTTTTCAAATTCTTAAAAAACTCAGGATGTTACATGATGCGAGGCTTTCTTTGTCGATAAACTTCTGTGCTGAATTCAGATCTTTGATGATAGGGTTGACTTGACGATTGACTCGGATGGATAGTCTTGGTTGGCTGTTTCCAGACACTACAAGGCTAAGACGCAAGGAACTGATTATTAACACCTTCTGGTATATGTATTGCATGTCTTCCCCCCTTAAAGAGGGGTCTTGAAGGTTCCTCCTGAAGGTTGCACCTGGAGTTGACTTGGAGGCATTGTTCTTCCGAGGTAGCTTGACGATCTTCGTCTTGGGTGTCATTCCTCGGTCCTTGGGGTCGGTGCAGATATCACTTCCTAATATTGTCTCCTTACGAGGGTCGCAGATAGGGACGCGTTGTCCTCAGGATGCGTCAAGTCTGTGTACTTGACTCTCTCCGGCCTCTAGTTAGAAGAAGGATGTTAAAACTGCTAGTTGTTTCTCAGCCTGTTTGGTGGATGTTGACGTCCAATTGCAGTTGCTTCCCCCCCTTTGATTTTCCTTAGCGACTCCCGGTAGATTTTCTTCACGCCTTTCTTCCTTCGGCTTGGCGGAAAAAGGCTGGTCGTGGAATGCTTCTTTGGGTCTGGGTCTTCATGAAGCTTCGCAAGTGTCTTCACATGTAAGTTAGAGTGCACCAGAATAGTTAGGGTTTCCGGGAAAACTTTGTGGTTGAGGGGCTTATGTTAGTTTTCAAGGGAGTTGGGTACCATACTTTAAACATCAAACTTATTATACCTAAGATCCTAAACATCCAACTTTACATAGGCCTCTAATTCTCGAGTTTTCAAAATACCATTCCAATATCTCTGGTAAGGCCACTACTATCAACTAGTTAATTTGAAACATGGTCCTTGCCCAAACTAAAAGTATTAATCCACCATCATCTTCCTCGGGCATAAGCTCTTTATCATATTATAGTTCAATCTATCGGATACCCATCAAACCTTTTAGGCATAGTCTTCCCATTACATTCCATCACAAAAATCGTAGTGGTCCACCAATTATTTCCTGATTGATTTTTCTCCCCCAGATATGCATATCTCATAATATCTGACTCCTTCAGGTTGTCATTTTCCCACGACCATATCATGAAAGCTAAATAAAGCATCCAACAATCATGTGATCATATCATCAAGAATTGACCCACTTTGTAACCAAATTCAGATTTTATCTCGACACTTTAGGGCCTTGATCTCATAATCAAAGATAAATGATCTTTCTAAGAATAATCCAAACAGAGCGTGACAAGCTCTGAAACTGCTGTCACCTAGAACGTATGGCTACTTATCCTCCACCAATTATTTCTTGCATACAACGATCTACTCATTTGCTAACTCATCTTTGACCACTTCCTATAATTCTATAAGAATTTAGTACAAAGGTCACTTGCGCTAAGAAT